>OX439006.1:7080123-7635123 GCA_949316495.1 Amphiduros pacificus | reverse complement strand
AAGTAACCATATTTGGCACATCACGTTCAAGGAGCTTCGAGATGCAGACAAGTTTGCATCGGTTGGGACAATAAGAGTTGGAGAGGAACAACACACTGGTGAAGTGACATCTTTAAGTAAGAACTTTTTAAAATTGAGAGTACATTGGATTCCGTATTATGTGCCGACGATTGCAATAGAAAAACAGTTTGAACAGTTTGGTGAAATTCTATCAAGTTCTTTTGAGAAACCAAGGACACGTATAAATCAAATTCATAAAGAATTTGATGGAATTAGCAATACAGTGAGACAAGTTATTTTAAGAACAGAGAAAAAGGCGACAGAATTACCTTACAAAGTTACACTAGTTGAAGAGGGAGTTGAGATTGTGGGATTGGTGACAATCCAAGGTAGACCCCCTAAGTGTTTTAGATGTGATATTGCAGGTCATGAAAGGAAACAATGTGAAACACCATTTTGTCAATTGTGCGAATGTTATGGTCATGAACCTAGAGAATGTTTACTGGAGAAGGAAGTGAGGAAAGAGGAGAGCAGGGAAAAAGAGGAAAAAATAAAGATAGTAGAGATAAGGAAAGTGGTGAGGGAGAAGGAGAAAGAGAGGGAGAAATCTAGGGATAGTGAAAATGAAGGAGAGGGAAAGGGAGAGGGGAAGGTTGATAAAGAGGAGAGGAAGGAAGATGTAGTGAAGGAAGAGAGAGAGATAGAAGGAGAGACAGAAGGAGAGACAGAAGGAGAGACAGAAGGAGAGACAGAAGGAGAGACAGAAGGAGAGACAGAAGGAGAGACAGAAGGAGAGACGGAGGGAGAGATGGAAGAGGGGGAGATAGAGAAGAATGAGTTAAAGAGGATAAAGACAAGAGAGAGAAAAGAGAACGAGAGAGAACAAGAGGAGGAAAGTATGGAGGAAGAGAGTGGCGAAGATAAGCTAGTTATAGTGGAAAGTGGGGAGAGTGAACTGGATTGTGGACAAAGGATAAAAGAGACGCAAGAGTCGGAGGACTCTGAGGGTTTGTTGTTACCACCTCCAAAAAAGAGGAGGAACAAAAAGAAAAAGAAAATATAAGTCTAAAAACAGTGTATATTTTTGACTTAATGTATAAACATTTTATATATTGTAGATTGAATAACTCAAAATCAAGGTGAATCTAGTTTTTTTGGTGTTTCTTGTTTTTGATATGAGGAGAATAAGGCCAGTGCACGTTACTAAAATTATTAAAAGAGTAACTTATGTGTTACACAATGCTCTTTTGTATTTTTTCTAAAAGATTTTAAAATTTTCTCTTGCAGGGATTGAAACAAGGTCAGTAGTGATATGAATGGTGTATGAATGAAGGAGTGTAAGAAGAGTTGTTTTGCAGATGAATGTGTGAGAACTGACCTAATAGTGTGGATAAGTGGATTCTTAAAAAGGTATGTATTGGAAATTTATATTATTTAGTTAATATAGTAATAATATAGTAAGGCATATGAATATTACAAGCATAAATTGTAAAGGTCTTAAAAATAAAGAAAAAAGGCATTTATTGTTCAACAGAACAAAGCAAGTAGGATTGGATATAGTTTTTTTTACAAGAAACGCATATCTCTAATAGTAAAGAAATAATAAGTTGGGGAAAAGAATGGGGGGGGGGAAGCATACTGGAGTCTGGGAAATTTTCATAATTGTGGGGTTGGGATTTTAATTAACCGAAAATTAATCTTTACTTTTGTACATTTTTGGCATGATTTTGAAGGCAGAACTCTGGTATTAGATATAAACATAGAAAACACAAGTTTAAGGCTGATAAACATTTATGCTCCAAATAATCAAAAGGATAGAAAGGAATATCTAGAGGAATTAAATATACACTTCATGACAAATAGAAAAATAATTTTGGGTGGAGATTTTAATTTTGTAGAAGATATAATGTTAGACAAAGAAGGGGGAAACATTGAAAAAGGAGATATTGGGAAAAAAGAAATTCAACACATTTGTAAAAATTATAAATTAAAAGATATTTTCAGATATTTATATCCGAACTGTAAAAGTTTCACCTTTGTTCAACAGGGCATAAAATGCAGATTAGACAGGTTTTATATTGATAAAGATTTGGTAGATTTGGTGGAATATTGTAAAGTAGAGCCATGTACATTATCAGATCATGATTACATAACTTTTAAATTTAAACACAAATTGAAATGAGATCTTCATGTTTTCTCCATGAAAAGCAGTTCTGTTTATTCAGATCTCTAAGGAAATTAAGTCATTGGACAAAAGACAAAGAGGATTTGCTTGAGATGACTAATTCATTGTCACACATGGCCAAACATCAAACCGGTAAGTGTTATCAGTGAAATGAACTCCAGACACACAGGAGCTCCCATTTGAATTGGTTGTTCCACGCAAACACTGATCCCTAAAAATATGCAAACAGCATCGTGGTGTCTTAACTAGCAGGCTCTTGTTTGTTGACTGATATTCTAAAAACTTGGAGTAATACCAACACATTCTGAAAGGTGACAGTAATTAAGTCCAACTTGTTTTACTTTACATGCAATTGTCCAGGATGCTAAGAAGATTTTCACTTTACTCTGGTTTCTCTTCATCCACGGATGTTTAAAGAGAGCAGATTAATGGTTTTGTTTATATTTTCAGCTTCCAGATGTCGGCGGCGTGGTCCCCTGGTGGATGGAGAAGTGTGAAGGATAGAACAGTGAATATTGCAGTGAAGACATACAGGAACGCCCTCATTGTTAGGGAGGATTTCGTGGCCCCAGTAAGAGCCAGGAACATAGATGCAAGAGGTGTGGAGGCCATCGGGACAGTTGGAGGAAGTAGCCATATTTAGCATATCACCTTCAAGGACATTCGAGATGCCGACAAGTTTGCAGTAGTTGGGACAATTCGAGTTGGAGAAGAGCAACACATTGGTGAAGTGACATCTTTAAGTAAGAACTTTTTAGAATTGAGAGTACATTGGATTCCTTATTACGTGCCGATGATGGCAATAGAAAAAGAGTTTGAACAGTTTGGCGAAATTCGATCAACTTCACGTATAAATCAAATTCATAAAGAATTTAATGGAGTTAGCAATACAGTGAAACAAATTATTTTAAGAACAGAGACAAAGGCGACAGAATTACCATACAAAGTTACATTATTTGAAGATCGAGTTGAGCTTGGGGGATTGGTGACAATCCAAGGTAGACCCCCTAAGTGTTTTAGATGTGATATTGCAGGTCATGAAAGGAAAGAATGTGAAACACCGTTTTGCCAATTGTGCGAATGTTTTGGTCATGAACCTAGAGAATGTTTACTGGAGAAGGAAGTGAGGAAAGAGGAGAGCAGGAAAAAAGAGGAAGAAATAAAGATAGTAGAGATAAGGAAAGTGGTGAGGGAGAAGGAGAAAGAGAGGTAGAAATCTCGGGATAGTGAAAATGAAGGAGAGGGAAAGGAAGAGGGGAAGGTTGATTAAGTGGAAAGGAAGGAAGATGTAGTGAAGGAAGAGAGAGAGATAGAAGGAGAGACAGAAGGAGAGATGGAAGAGGGGGAGATAGAGAAGAATGAGTTAAAGAGGATAAAGACGAGAAAAAAAATAGAGCGAGGGAGAACAAGAGGAGGAAAGTATGGAGGAAGAGAGTGGCGAAGATAAGCTAGTTATAGTGAAAAGTGGGGAGAGTGAACTGGATTGTGGACAGAGGATAAAAGAGACGCAAGATTATGAGTCGGAGGACTCTGAGGGTTTGTTGTTACCTCCTCCAAAAAAGAGGAGGAACAAAAAGAAAAAGAAAATATAAGTCTAAAAACATTGTATATTTTTGACTTAATGTATAAACATTTTATATATTGTAGATTGAATAACTCAAAATTAAGGTGAATCTAGTTTTTTTTTGGTGTTTTTTGTTTTTGCTATGAGGAGAATAAGGCCAGTGCACGTTACTAAAAATATTAAAAGAATAACTTATGTGTTACACAATGCTCTGACCTAATGGTGTGGATAAGTGGATTCTTAAAAAGGTATGTATTGGAATTTTATATTATTTAGTTAATATAGTACTAATATAGGAAGGCATATGAATATAACAAGCATAAATTGTAAAGGTCTTAAAAATAAAGAAAAAAGGAATTTATTGTTCAACAGAACAAATCAAGTAGGATTAGATATAGCTTTTTTACAAGAAAGATATATCTCTAACAGTAAAGAAATAATAAGTTGGGGCAAAGAATGGGGGGGAAAGCATACTGGAGTCTGGGAAATTTTCATAATTGTGGGGTTGGGATATTAATTAACCGAAAATTAATTTTTACTTTAAATTTGTACATTTTTGGCATGATTTTGAAGGCAGAACTCTGGTATTAGATATAAACATTGAAAACACAAGTTTAAGGCTGATAAACATTTATGCTCCAAATAATCAAAAGGATAGAAAGGAATATCTAGAGGAATTAAATATACACTTCATGACAAATAGAAAAATAATTTTGGGTGGAGATTTTAATTTTGTAGAAGATATAATGTTAGACAAAGAAGGGGGAAACATTGAAAAAGGAGATATTGGGAAAAAAGAAATTCAACACATTTGTAAAAATTATAAATTAAAAGATATTTTCAGATATTTATATCCGAACTGTAAAAGTTTCACCTTTGTTCAACAGGGCATAAAATGCAGATTAGACAGGTTTTATATTGATAAAGATTTGGTAGATTTGGTGGAATATTGTAAAGTAGAGCCATGTACATTATCAGATCATGATTACATAACTTTTAAATTTAAACATTTCAATCCAAACAGTTTCCAATATGGACCTGGATTTTGGAAATGTAATGTTAGCTTATTAGAAAATGAGGTTTTAATAAAAGAGATAGAAAATGAATGGGAACAAAATCTTAGCAAAATAAAAACTAAAGATTGTATCTGGTGGGAAAACTGCAAAGCAAAATTTAAAGAAATAATAATTAAACATGCAAAAAATGTTTCTAAAGAGTTTAATAAAAAACTTGCAGATCTAGAAAAAGAACTTGTGTTTTTAAGAAACATGGAAAATTGCACAATTAATGGGCATACTTTTAAGAAAGAAATAGAAAGTATTAAAGAAGAAATACATAACTTAATTAAGAGAAAATGGGAGGGGACAAAAATAAGATCAAGAACAAAATATATTGAAAATAATGAAAAACCTACATCATATTTTTTATGGAAAGAGAAAAACAATGGGAAAAGAAAACAAATAACAGAATTAATACTGCACGATGGGACTGTCTGCCAGGATCAAAAGGGAATAATGTTAGAATGCAAATCCTTTTATCAAAACTTGTATAAGTATGAACCTGTGGATCTCTGTTTAATAGATAATATAAAAAATGGACTTGCAAAATTAGATAAAGAATCAAGGGAACAGTGTGAGGGAAGAATAACTTTAGAAGAATGTTTGGGGTCAATAGGGAAAATGAAAAATAATAAATCCCCAGGTTCAGATGGGCTTCCAAAAGAATTTTATTCAAAATTCTTTCATTTATTTGGGAAGGAATTTGTTGATATGATAAATAACTGCTTTCTTTTAGGATTACTTCCAAAATCTTTAAGGGAGGGTTTAATATCATTATTATGTAAGGATCCTGAAAGGCACCTCTACCTTGGATACTGGCGTCCAATTTCACTCCTCAATGTAGGTTATAAAATAGTTTCCAAATGTATATGTTTTAGATTAAGAAAGGTGCTGCCATCAATTGTACATATTGATCAATCATGTGCAATAAATGGGAGGTCAATTAATGATTGTGTCCATGTACTTAGAAATGTCTTTGACTATACAGAGCAAAAAGATTTAGGTTGTGCTTTTGTGTCCATTGATCAATCAAAAGCGTTTGACAGAGTGTCGCATAGATATTTGTTTAAATTATTAGAATCATTTGGTTTTGGACCAGAATTTATTTCATGGGTTAAAATATTATATAATGACATTGAAAGCTCAGTTATAGTTAATGGACATATTTCAGAAAGTTTTAAAGTGAAAAGATCAGTAAGACAAGGGTGTGGATTATCACCTCTTTTATATGTATTATGTATGGAACCTTTTGGTTTAATGATAAGGAGAGATGAGAATATTAGAGGATTAAGTTTACCAGGGGTACAGGGACAAATTAAATTGACACAATATGCAGATGACAATACATGTATAGTAACTGAGCTTAAATCAATAGACAGAGTTTTTGAAGTTTCAGAATTGTATGGGAAATTTTCAGGAGCCAAAATTAACAAGGAAAAGTCAAATGGGTTTTGGATGGGAAAGTGGAAGGGTAAAGGGGGTAAACCAGCGGGAATAAAATGGGAACCTTTAGTTAAGTTATTAAACATTTAGTTTAGTTAAGTTATTAGAAACCATTAATCACCTTTTTGTATCTTGTAGAATGGCAAGGAAAGTATGGATATATATTGGAGAAATAATTCGCAATATGTTTAGTTTAAAGTTGCAAATTACATCTGATTTTATAATTTATCACAAGTTGCCAATTGATGTACTGTTAAACAATCCATCCAAAGAAATGCTATTTTTAATACTGAGCCTGGGCAAATGTGTAGTATGGCCGGCTAGAAATAAAGTTAAATATGAACATCGTCAAATAAAAGAAACCGACATTATTTCTGAATTTATTGGCAAACTAAAATCAAGGTGTTTAGTGGATGGATGTAGAATGAATTTACAGGATTCTGCTATGAGATGGTCAAGAGGGAGAGTGATAGCAGTCAAATCAAAGGCGGGAATAGTTGATTATTTACTTTAACAAATCAATGTGACTTATTTGTAAATGTAGCAGTTCAATTTGTTTTTTCAAAGTATTTTTTTCAGATTCACAGAGTAATAAAGTATGAAACAAGGGGTCTAAGTAGGGCTTTTACAGTAAACATTACATGTTTTTCCCTTAAGCCAACATACCTGACAAAAAGAGGAAAGTCTCAGGTAAGGGTACCAGCAGTAGAGATTAAAAATATGAGCTGGCATCCTGCTGGGAACAGTTGCTTGCTGAGATCAGTACTCAGATTAGTGGGGTGTGTGGTCACTTTCACATGTCAAAAATAGTGGGCAATTCACTGGACACATATCTGAGCATTATTACTACACATGTTTCTTTAATCAAATTGTGGTTTTATTTGACAATTAAAATAATGATTGCAATATTTGAACTTATTTCAAATATATAAATTCTAATTCTTTATTGTTAATAGTGGTTAAGCAACTGTGAAACGAGAGAACTATTTTAGAGGCATTCACACCATTTCCAAGAGGTGATCTTTGCACATATGAGTACATGCATTGTTGGCTGATCTCACTGGACAACAGAGAAATGCAAATACAGGTGACATGTGACCTGTTGATTTCCTTCCTGTCAGTGACTGATATGGTCAAATCTTGAGAACTCCACATTTTGAAGATCTTGAATATTGTTTTGGAATATAAATATACCAATCTGATTGAATGTATTTAAGAATGAGCATTGTTTTCAGGTATGTTTAAAGAGTTAATGAATTGTAACAACACCTTGGATAGGTACAGTCCATGTTTATTTTTAAATGTGGATCCATGCTAAATGTTGAGTAAGCAATCTTGCCATGAGAATAGGTCAAAGCATATCATCAGACCTGTGAGAACTATTACATTGCACTGGATATATTCATTGATGCTCAAGGTTGGCCTCATGGTGAACTTACACGACGTCAATGATAAAATCTTGAAATTGGATCCATGTTATAATTCCTTTTTTGTCTGAACTGAAATAAAATTGGAATATGAAGATTTCATATTTGTTTTCTGCATAAAGTTACTATTTACTATATTTCTAACTTGGCAAAAAACATATTCAATTCCATATGTTCTGACATGCATATTGCTCAAATATTACCTCAGTATGAAGATTTTATAATTGTTTACTATATAAAGTCAGTATTATTCATATTGTCTATTTTTGCAAAATAAAATGATAAAAATTATATTCTTCTGATATGCAAATTACTCAAAAAGAACTCCAATATAAAGATTTCATCTTTTTTTTGGGTATCAAGTCATTTTTATCATTTTATTATCAATTTATGTTTTCTGAAGTACATATCACTCAAACAGAACCCCAATATTAAGATTTCACCTTCAGCATGAAAATTATACTTTTCCCAACCAGGATTTGAACCCTTGACCTTTAGCATAGAAGACAGACATCTTAACCACTGAGCCATGTATCACCCTGTGTCAGTACTGTAGAAAACTTGGAGTCACAGCATTGTATGAAAATTGAAATTGTTCCATTTCTTTGCTAATAAAGACATTTTATTGTATTTTTTTGTATTTTCTCCATTTGCAAAAAAAAGAAAAAGAAAAAAGAAAATAAAAACACATTTTAAGTGTTCTCCCAACATGAAGATTTCACCTTGGTTTATTGTATAAAGTCATTATGTTTTATAATTTCTATCAAAATAAAAAATGTTTCAATTCTATATGTTCTGATGTGCATGTTGCGAAAATAAAACTTCAAAATGAAGATTTCAGTTTCAGCGTGAATTAAAAAAAAAGAAAAAAAAAGATAATTGTTCCTGGTGGGAATTGAACCCCAGACCTTTAGCATGGGAGACAGATGTCTTACCCACTGAGCCATGTTGAATAGTATGATTTGACCCTCTCACTGAGACATCACACATATAGTCAACATCTTTATCACTTTGTCAAGTTATTTTATAAAGGGATATTCAGTTATTTCACACAACAGCCAAAGTTAAATTTGTAGAGTAAAACTTTCCAAAAATATGTTTGTCTAAGATGATATCAATAGTAATGCAAATAGATCAAAAGAAACAGATATCTATAACTCATCTCTCATTTAAATCTAACCATTTTCTAGTTGATTCTCTGTTGGTAGGTATATAAGATTAGCATGTAGTTATCTATATTGAATATGAGGTGTGTCATATAATGTCCATACACATTTTATATATTTAACTCGAACTCATAAAACAGAGAATTGTAATAAGCCAAAGAAAATCAGTTTCTGGAGTGGTGCACATTTTTCTGGAGAAGTCATATGGAAAGTAGTTCGGTAGGATGTTAGTTTCATAGGGACTTAATGTGTTGATATGTACTCAATGAGTTCACTCATAACAGAAATCAAGATGGCCGAATGTTGGTTGGGAAAGTGCTCGATTTCTCTTAAGGGGAGGACACGTCATGAGAAGGCAGAATAATTAAGGGGGGATAATATGGTTTAGGGATTTTATCGTAAAGCAGGCAGAAAGAAGGCAAAAAATGGTTTTTTAAGAATAACAAAGTGTGATAGAAAAAGGTTTGAAGTAGGGTTTTTATAGTAAAGAAGGCAGAATTTTACAGTAAAGCAGGCAGATTAATTAAAGAATTATCTTGGTAAGTTTATTCACCATAGTACATATAAAATAAATATGTATTTTTATTAGTTAAGTTGTGAATGGTGAATAAAACAATTTTAAATACCAAAAAAAAATTTACTAAAGATTTCGTGGAGAGGAACAATACAATGAGTCTATAGACTTATTTTTTTAGTCCCACTCATGTGGGACATGCATCAAAACAAAGAAAATTGAAATGAGATCTTCGTGTTTTCTCCATGAAAAGCAGTTCTGTTTATTCAGATCTGTAAGGAAATTAAGTCATTGGACAAAAGACAAAGAGGATTTGCTTGAGATGACTAATTCATTGTCACACATGGCCAAACATCAAACCGGTAAGTGTTATCCGTGAAATGAACTCCAGACACGCAGGAGCTCCCATTTGAATTGGTAGTTCCACGCAAACACAGAGCCCTAAAAATATGGAACGCTTCACGAATTTGCGTGTCATCCTTTTATAGCAGCCTAATCTTCATTTTTGTGACTTTAAAATTTAAGATCAAATACATTCGACCCAATTACAGTTGAACAATCATCTAATTGAATGAAGTTTTGTTGGAATAAGACAAGGTAATCACCAATTTTCAAAGATCTGACTCATAATGTAGGCAGTGTCCATATATTGAAGTTACTGGGAAGGAGATTTTCACTTTACTCTGGTTACTGGTTTAGTTTATATTTTCAGTTTCGAGATGTCGGCAGCGTGGTCCCCTGATGGATGGAGAAGTGTCAAGGACAGAACGGTGAAAATTGCAGTGAAGACGTACAGGAATGCCCTCATTGTGAGGGAGGACTTCATAGCCCCAGTAAGAGCCAGGAACATTGATCCAAGAAGTGTGGAGGCCATCGGAAGAGTTGGAGAAAGCCGCCACATTTGGCATATCACCTTCAAGGACCTAAGAGATGCCGACAAGTTCGCAGCTGTTGGAACAATTAGAATCGGAGAGGAGCAACACATTGGGGAAGTGACATCTTTGAGTAAGAATTTTTTTAAATTGAGAGTGCATTGGATTCCTTATTACGGGCCGATGATGGCAATCGAAAAAGAATTTGAACAATTTGGTGAAATATTATCGTCATCTTTTGAAAAACCAAGGTCACGTATCAATCGGGTCACGAAAGGAAAGAATGCGACTCCTTTTTGTCAATTGTGTGAAAAAGAAGTAAGGAAAGAGGAGTAAGAGAAAAGAGGAAGAAATCAAAATAATAATATTAATTAGGAAAGTAGTGAAGGTGGAAAATTTACGTGTCGTCCTTGCGCAAAGAATGGATGACGCCATTCTTCCCTGTTAATTTGTAATTTTCGGATATGATTCTACGTAACTACAACTTCGAATTGTTCAAAATAATGATCAGCATGACTTTTAGATGATTTTTGCCGAAATCAGAACTGGCAAATATTAATATTAGTGGAGATAAGTTTGTCTATAGTATTTGATCACTTCTCTTTTAAAATAAATAAAAATAAACGCCGTTTTGGCGTAATTACTCAAATAAAACTTGTTGTATTGACTTCGATATGTACACTTTAATGATCAGCATGACTTATAGATGATTTTTGCTAAAATCAGGAATGAAAAAATGTGATGTTTAATAGAGACATGCTTTTCCAAACCTGAATAATTTGTCACTTTTATTCAATACACTGCCAAAGTCTTGCGTCATGAGTGTACTGCGCCTGCGTGAGTGCGTGTCACAAGTGATCTGGTGAACAAAATATAACCCCAACGTGAAGATTTAATCTTTGTTTTCTGTCATTTTTCAATCTGTAGAACCTTCGTTGACATTTTTTTTATTGTTTTCAATTTTCCCCAATGAAGATTTATCTGTGCCTGAAGGTGAAGCTCTCATTAAAGAGTATTGTGACCATCTGTGACCATAGAATTCAAATTATTGTCAAGCCACAAGCTTTTGTAATGTAAAAATGTTTAAATGTTGTGTCCTGTTGTGATTGTAGGAGTTTGAGTACAATATACCAGGGGCGGACACAGTTGATGCTACAGCTGAATTTACTGTGGGCTTGAGCAATCAGGCTGTCAGGATTGTCAAGCTATGGGAAGTCCTCCAGGAGTCAAACAAAGAATAAAGTATCCCGAACGTTTCCGTGAGGGCTGTGCCCTGGGGTGCTTAAAATCTCAGTGCACCACACAACTGTATTGCCTTTCTAAGCACAGAATGGTGTTTTATCGTAGTCAGTGCCAGTCCAGCCCAGTGGCTACAGTAGACTCGTGGAGGAGGCACCCGGGAGGAGGCAATGTGTGTCCGGCTGTGATCTCATCACACAGCTGCAAACAACCCCTCAAAAATATATCGCCCAACAATGACGTCATCTCACAACAAATGGATTAAAGAGAGGATAATATCTCATTGTCACGCAAAGATATTTTGTAGAGCATATTGAACAAATTTTATTTTTATAACAAATGATTAAGTTTATGGTAAAGGTTTTTACACACATTGTTATGACTTGACATTTGAATGTAATACTTGTAGTTCTTTAGCATTTTATCAAAAGCAGGTGCTTAATTGAAACAAAAACAAATGTGCTTTGATGATTGTTAAATGCTAAAAACTGTATATTTTAGCAGATAATAATAATAGTGTAAAATACAAATACATTGTTACTTAAACCGAAACAATATTGTATTGGATACAGCAATAAGTTATAAATAGTTTTTATATTGTGTGTGTACTTAATATATATTCAATAATGATTGCAGAATATTTTGTAATTATTCAATAATTTGTTCAATATCATCTGCTGGTGCTCCATGCAACATAGTCAATCAGAACCAAAACATATTGGTACATTTCTGAAGTATGCCTTGTTCACATGCTTTGATTTTTGTGACAGTATTGTTCTGATGTAAGGTAGACTCTACAGGTCGCTGTTCTGTCAATTTAGTCAAGTATGTTTCACTGTTAGTCCAGTATGATCCAGTATTAATTAAGTAATTTCCAGTTATATTATGATTGTCATTAAATTGTTTTTTTTATCAAGGTGTAGCAATGATGTCAAAAGATGTGACATAATAATATCAGATCAGTTTAGTCAGGTCTGCTACAGTATGTTACAGTATTAGTAAGAGTTTGTCGGATATCTGCCAATTATATTATGAGTGTATTATGAGTGTCATTAACATTATTTTTTCATAGTGTAGTTATGATGTCACAAGATGTGACATGATGATATACCAAGTTCAGATTCTACAAGATACCTGTTCTGTCAGAGGTCCAGGCTCTGGCCAATCCTGTTTTACAGCTTATTTATTTTCATGTTTTAGTTGGTAATGTTTGCATAATAATGTCCAAAGATGTGATGCCAGTAGATTCTGTTCAAACTGCAGGAATGATTACCAATTATATCCGATATTTGATGAATTGTTTGTAAATTCCCTACACAAAGAGAGATTATTTCAATAAGAGTTCAAGTCATTAGAAATTTTAGCCATATCCTAAAGATGTACAGAGATTGAGCATAATAATATTACCTGAATATGATTTTGAAACATTAATATTTCAAAGTATGTATTTTTGTACCTTCATTCCAATAACCTGTCCAACATAGCTGTTACGAAACAGATGTAAATAAAAACATCTTTCAATTAAAAAAGAAATGCCTCTTTTGTTTCATTTGTATAATTATATGACAAATATTATAGTATCCCCTTTTTAATTGTTGCTATTAAATAATATTAAAAACTTCCAGTTGAACTTTGCCTTTGATGGAATTAAATGCCTCGGATCAGATGATCTGACCTTTGGAATTTGTCAGTTTGTCCATCTGCCCATCAATATTGTAGCAAAATCCTTCAATGTCATTTCATTTTTTTCTTCCCCTTCAGACTTAAAAGATTGTTCCCCAGCTTTTGTGCAGGGGCCATGCTAATCTTCCCTATCATCCAATTTTAGTATATTTACTGCCAAAGCGAAGTACATTTATACACTACTGCAAACAGAAATATGTTATCTATTCAGTTGGCTTTGGTGTGTTATAATTGTGCACTATTTCATGTAGAGGAAGGAACAATGATGTCATCATGGTGCTGTGGCTATTCATCAATGAAATAGTGATGTCTTACTTGGTGGTTTGTTAGCAACCATCAACAACACATCCCATACAGGCCACGGGCCGTGGCGCAGTTGGTTAGGGCGCCAGCTTATTAGCAGCAGTTCCTCTGTGGTGATCCAAAGGTCGTGGGTTCGAACCCCGGCAGTGCCGAGATTGAACTCATGACACAATTTCCCACATGAGCTGAGGCCCGTGCCTAAAGGGTTAACCCGTTGTCCTTGTAAATCTGTGACCGGGTGGGTTGTCATGTCAAGGACCTGCGACATGACAATTCAGTGAGGCAGCACTATATCTGCTACAAGTAGGTCTCATCACGAAATAACTGAAATAATGTTGAAAGTGATGTAAAACCCCAAACAAACAAACACATCCCATACAGCTGTAATACTCTGTATGAAGTGTCCCTGGAAATATCAGACTGAAGTAACACCACAAAACCGTTACAATAAAACTCATAACAAAGATAAACTCAAATCATGCATAGGACTCATCAGTGCCCCAATTCAAGATCTTAATTGTTGCTGTTCAGTTCAGTACCTCATTTTGAAGGAATGGACACCGAATATCTCAATAATTGACAATAATTCTGCTTTTATATAACTTTCAACGTTATTTCAGTCATTTCATAATGAGACCTAATATTGGTAGATAATTTTGTCTCATGTATCAGGTCCTTGACATGACAACCCACCCGGTCACAGATTTACAAAGACAACGGGTTAACCCTTTGCCACGGGCCTCAGCTCATGTGCGAAATTGTATCATGAATTCAATCTTGGCACAGCCGGGGATCGAACCCACGACCTTTAGATCACCACAGAGGAACTGGTGCTAATAAGGTGGCGCTTATAAAAATTTAATATAAATAATGAAAAAGAGAACAGAGTTACTCTCCTAAAAGACAGTCCTGGCGATGTAAATTCCATTTTGATGATTTGCAACAGATTGTTCTGATTTCTTAAAGAAAAATAAAAGTAAAAGTAGGTCAAACTGCATGATTGAGGATAATATAATTGATTTTATGATCACTTGTTATCAAAGCCATTGTTTTATCATTCCTGAGTGACTATGTCTTTAATAGGCTTTTGCGCAAACAAATATGGTTTACTGAGCAGAAAATTATAACATTGATACAAACCTTAAAATCAAGGAAAATCAACAAAACACCATAGACCCATAATTGGATATCAAGTATTGATCAATTTTACTGGTATTTATATTTTAGACACAGCAATTTCCTTGTTTAAATGCTGCACAGTGACAATCAGCACATGAAAAATAAATCCTTGCACACTGTATGATGGTCAGAACATCCTGGCAACTCTGCGGATTGTCATTTACATCCAGGTAAGTCAATATTTTGGCGGTTTTCATTGTAACTGGAATTTGGAAACGAAAAGCATAATATAAAATAGTATTATAATGATATATAATGGGACAATGGTAAAGAATTGATCAAGGCTCAATGGATTTCAGACAATTTCACAGCACAATATAGGTAAAAGATCACCTTAGTCTTATTTATTGATATTAATAATAAAGACAAAACTACCATAACTGTATTTCAAATGTTTGCTAATTGTGCAGACAGATATACTTGGATGATCCAAGAATATAGTGTAATGTGTGGACAACAAGCTGTGAAAGTTGAGAGATTTTGATTTAGAACAAGTGCTGAAATGAAGACAAAACTGTTCTTAGGCGGAATGGTACTTGTCAAACAATTAAGTGTTGGAATGGGCAATGTTTAGTTATGAGGATTGCATCCAAGATAAGCAGCAGACCACTCTCTGAGTACAAAAATAAAAATGGTGCATTAATATATTCATCAATGCCATCATAAATAAATCACTAGTGCATACCACAGTGTAAAGATTGTTTTTATTCACCCATCATTAAAGATGGCTTATACTTAAATGAGAAGAATTATAGAACTGTCTCAACCCTGACCTATGTATCTAAATGGACGATAAGGGCTATGGCTATCCAGCCAGTACCACATCTGCAGCTTGTAGGCTTATGTAATTTGAAGAGATCAATACAGCTTCAAGACATTGACAACTTAATAATGCTGGTAGGAAAGAGACAATAGCAAAAACTGAAATAATTAGAATTTAGAAAAAAACACAAAGTCAATTCAATGGAATTTCAGAGGATATAAGACAAATGAATGAAAGTAGACTTTTTTGTTTGGTTGTTTAGGGTTTTTATCACTGTCACATAATTTCAGTTCTTTTTACTGTATTGTCAAATTGCTGGTACTTGACATGACAATCCAAACAGATTTACAAGGACAACAGATTAAAACCTCATGCCTGAACTTTAGGTCAGTTTCCAACACCTATATCTAAAAGATGACTGAGAAGGGCAGGAGTATATCTAGACTTTATCAAAATGTCATATGGAAAGGTAAAGATAAGGTACCATAAAGAAATGAAAGTGAGCCACCATACAGTGCATGAGAAAAATCTTGGATATTTAGGGTAAATTTCAGTGTTGAATATTATTTCCATTTACACATTATTTAACAGTTCTTTGATGGTCAAATTTATTTGTGATTCATTTGTTCAGTTCACGGAGCGGCCAAACGTCAGACTTGGGACTGGAACTCTTCAGTGTTGGAGAATCCACACTCAATGCACTTCCGGTTTAGTTTTTTCGAAAAATGCGGGAAGAGCTTGGATCAAAGAAGGACAGGTAAATGCTTTAAATATACTATATAATATTATCAAAAGTGGCAGTGATAAAGAGATATTACTAAAGAACATGTCTGGCATGATTAAAAGTCATTTATTGCGTAATTGGTATTGAAGAATAGCTGGTACAACAGGGTTGACTCACGTGGCATTTTCATGACAGTTACACATTGACCCACTTTTGAAAAGTCACTCGCGATTTACGAATTTCGATCATTTATTAATCCCTGTTGGATAATAGAGATTTAACAATCACATATTCAGATTCTACATGTAATGTAGATACTTTTTAAAAAAAAGTGAGTTAAATTCCGTCAATTTTGACTGTTGGTGGCTTGAACAGGTACCTGGATGATAATTGATATGAGCGTTTACCAGTATGAGCGTGGGACGTAACTTATGTCTTATGAGCGTGTGACAATATGAGCGTGGGTTCATATTAGCGTATATTCAATTGACATAAGGTGGAAATCAAGACATTTAACTCATTTCTTAAATTTCACATTACCATTGGTTTTTAAACTATATTTTTATCACAAAATATAGAATTAAATGTTATTTATCAATCGTGAGTGTTTAGAAATGAAGATTGACACACTGGTAGATAGCTGGCAATATCCAGTGTTCTCTGCTCAAAATGTTTAGAATTGTCAGACTTACAAATTGTAATGATTTAATTGAATATTCCATCTTTAATTTAATTTTACATAGACATAGAAATTAAATGAGAATAACATTCTACAGGCATTTGAAATGAAATAATAAAAAAACAAAGAATGCTAATCCACGAGTGAGAGTATCTTGGTGGACCCTGATCTGGCTGGCTCCAGTCTCGAGTGAGAGCTGTCCAAAGTAGGTCACTCAATTGTAAACAATGGCAGACATCCCAGCTGATACATGTGGTTGTTGTTGTGAAGTGAATATCTTTGTAAATAAACGTCTTATGGATTAAAGAAAGACATTTTCTGAAAGGTGAGGATCGGGAGAAGAGAATGTGTGAATATGAAAACGATTACGTAGTAACAACACATCGCGATATGCACTTAGTTTTCTCAGAGACACATAATACATGTTTAAATATCTCTGGTTTTCTCAAAGATGATGCAATCATAAATCATAATTATCAACATTGAATGATAATGGCATGTTATGTTATTCACATTTAATGGTTTTGTGCAAAAATATTTAAAAATTATCAAGATATTGGGCAGGAAACTGTTCATGTCAGATTTCAATACAAAACAGTGACAAGATATGAAATCTACAGGGTATCCAAAATGTCAGTTTTCTCAAAGATAATGCAATCATAAATGATATTTACCAACAATGAATGATAATGGCATGTTATATTATTCATATTTGTTGGTTTTTGTCAGAAATATTAAAAAATTATCATGATTTGGGGCAGGAAACTGTTCTGCATCCAAAATGTCAGTTTTCTGTTTATCTAACATTTCATTACAAAACAGTGACAATATAAGAAATCTACAGGGCATCCAAAATGTCAGTTGTCTCAAAGATAATGCAATCATAAATGATATTTACCAACAATGAATGATAATGGCATGTTATATTATTCACATTTGTTCATCTTACATTTCAATATAAACAGTGACAATATAAGAAATCTACAGAGCACCCAAAATGTCAGTTTTCTCAAAGATAATGCAATCATAAATGATAATTAGCAAGAATGAATGATAACGGCATGTAATATTATTCACATTTGTTGGTTTCGGTCAGAAATATTCAAAAAAATATCATGATTTGGGGCTCTGTAGATTTCATATATTGTCACTGTTTTGTATTGAAATGTAAGATGTACAGTTTCTTGCCCCAAATCATGAAAATTATTAAATTTTTCTGACTGAAACCAACAAATGTGATTAATATTACATGCCATTATCATTCATTCCTGCTAATTATCATTTATGATTACTCAAAATCGAAACAACACATATTTTGGCCAATTTAATTTTTGCTCTCAGCTGGTTACCTGCAATTTGTTCATATCTTTTTTTAACTTTTTTATATTTCTGTTTTTTTTTGTCATTTTTCAGGGGTGCCATTGCTCCTTGTCAGTTGCAAGTGTTTGGATTGCCATGCTAGAGAGGATGCCAAAAGAACTACAAAATCAAGCAGGCTGAACGTGCATGTCCATCAGCCAAAGTGCAGAAACAGCAAGATATTGAGACACAGGTAACACAAAACATCCATAAAAAATGTTCTGTTTACCACGGGATGGCATGGTGTTTTTGTCCTTTGCCAGTGAAACCATAACTGACTGTCTTGATATCAGGAGTTCAGAAATGATTAATCCATTTAGTTCTAAACTTGTGGGAACAAAGTTAATCATCGTATAAAGTCATATAAATGTATACAACTCTATATAAGAAATGTTTTTCCCTGGTTTTGTTTTGGCACAAAAATTAAGATGTTATATAAAATGTTATCCTGACTCTGCTAAGCACAAAAAAATTGTTCCATTTCAGGAGGACAGATAGCAACATCAGTAACTAAATCATGTTGGGCATCAAGAAAAGAGGTAATATCATTATGAATATTAAGTTGCAAATAAGAATATTCTTAACCCAAACATTAATTTGAACAAGTATGAGACAAAGTATATATGTGAATATATATATCGCATTAATTGGAATTGAATATGATGTTATTTCAGGAGAATATTCAGCATAATATGTTGCTGTAAAATATTACTCAAACCTTTGTTTTTCTTTTCAGTATCCACTGAACATAGCTACAACACCAAGCCAACAGAGGGTGCCTTACAAAAATCAATAAAGAGACTTATGTTGCAAAATGATGATTTGAAAAAAGAATCAAAACAAATCAGGTTGACGTTGGCACAAGATCAAGAACAGCACTGTCGCCTCACCAAGGAAATTGCAGCTAAAGAAGAGTATGCAGAAAAACTGTCAACAACAATAACGAAAAGGCAGGAGGTTCTGGATGAAATGGGAGAGAGAATGAAAATAAGATGTAGACCTGCTTCACAACCACAAAAGGTAAATCTAAACAGATGTAATGGATACATTTTTTTTCATTGCATATAAGGTTCTCAGTAGGGAATCAACCTGATTAACAGTTTTGGTATCAGTGATAAACACAATGATTGGGTCATGGCTCTGAACAATTTAGATAAAATTTTGACATGGACTTTTTCAGGTGGCTTTGATAGATAGAGCATTCATTATTTGTGGGCTGATATATATATATATATATATATATATATATATATATATATATATATATATATATATATATATATATATATATATATATATATATATATATATATATATATATATATATATATATATATATATATATATATATATATATATATATATATATATATATATATATATATATATATATATATATATATATATATATATATATATATATGGGTATAATTGTCAGTTGAGATTAAATACATGATTCAGTGAACAATCACACCTCAGTGACTATTTACCATTAAGACAAACTTTTTCTTGAGTTAATGTATTCACATTTCTTTGACTGATGAGTTTAAAATTGGTGTGAAAAAGGGGAGTGTGCAAAATAAGTCAACTTGCAACACCCTATTGTGTGATGTGTATCTGTATGAAAACTTTGAAATCAAGCTCTACATGTTTTGAAATATTTCGTGGTAATAATTTGTAATTCTTCAGGAGATGTTTATTGAAATTGTATATTGTATATTGAAAAAGTATATTTTATATTTCAGAGAATGCAAGTGTCAAGCCGAAAGCATAAGAGTTCATTGAATGTGTCCAAAAGTGTACTCTCTGATCGCAGACAGCAGACATTTTCTTCTGCCATCAATATTCACGGCGGTGAGGAAGATTCTGAAGATAAGAAAAGGGATGCTGCAAAGTTTGGTTTATGGAATACCCTAAGGTCAAAATGTAACAGAACTGAAATGGCTACATTTTTGGAGTCAGTGCCCCACAGAAATGACCAAGCATCTAATCAGACTGTAAATAATCATGACAAAAGATTTCAACATAGTCTAAATACCATGTACTGTGGAGGGTTACTGAGTCAAGACAAGTACCAGGGCCTCAGGAACAGTGAAAGATTGATTAAACATCCAGATCATGTTTCTCTACTGCCTTACAAATCTCTTATGAGTGAGATAAACAGGAAACATGTAAGTTCCCTGAGGGCTTTTGAGCTTTCAGACATTGATGGCAGTTGGAGAACTCTAGACAATCTCTTACTTGTGTTAGCAAAACATTACCTTGGCGGAGATGAAGATATCGACTGGTTTGGAAATGATGGTGTATTTGTTGTGCTTTTTGGGGGAGATGGTGCACCATTTGGTCAAAATTCAACAGGGACTTCTTTTCTCATTTCTTTTCTCAACTTGAAAGAAAGAATCTTGAGCCCTCACCACAATTTTCTCCTTATAGGAGGAAATGTGGAGGAAGACAGTGAAGATTTTTTGAAATATATTCGTGTTTTGGCCAAGGAAATGGAGACGATCGAAAAAAAAACTTATACAATTTGTGAGAAGAAAATTTCATTCCGATTTGAATTTCCAGTTAATGACCAAAAGTTCTTAGCAAAAATTCTTGGAGAACTATCAAATAGTGCTACATATCCATCCTCTTATGCCAATGTCACCAAAGGCAATATGGCCACATGGGATGGAAGGATAGGTGAACCAGGCGACGAGTCAGCAACATGGCAAAAGTGGAACTTTGACCAAAAATTGCAAGATGCAAAAGCTGTTTCCATGTTCAAAAAGAAAAATGCCAAATGCTCCAGGGCTAAAGTTACAAAGTTCATCGCAAGTCGTCAGAGTAGGACCGAATTTCAACCACCCTTGGGACGCTTTAGTATGAATAGTAAAGCTGAACCTCTTCATCTACTGAACCTTGGCTGGCAACATTGGCATAACAAGTAAGAATATATTTGCAATTGATTCTTTACCATTCCACTCATTTGGTCATCCTATCATATTATGGATGATAATTAAATAATACATACATGTCCAAGTTTAATAATACATATAGGTCCAAATACAATGTTGTGCAAATGATGTCCTATAGTACAAACTGCATAACATTTTTACACACACACGCACCCACACACACACACACACACATATAGATATGCTCAACAATGTTAATAATTATATATTGAAAGATAGTTAGTAACTCATACATTGTGCCAATTTAGCAAAGAAAGTAAATTTGTTTTGTTTTTCAGCTTGTGGACGATAGTAATGGAGAAGGATGCTGCTGAATCCTATCTAAAACTCCTGAAGGAGATCGGTGCTGGAAAGCTGCACTACAGGCTCCATAGGTGGTGGCGAGATAAATCAAACACAACGCATCCATCAATTAGAATTATTGGAGAAGAGTCCAAATGCCTTGGTCACAATTTCATGTGCCTGGTATCCAGTTTGATGACTGGAAATGAGAAGAAAGACCTGCAGCTCTATGTCTTAGCATATGCAGCACTCAAACTCAGAGACGCAGCCTCAGTATTTGTGCGAGTCAATATTTCTGAGTCAGACTTGGTATTCCTTGAAACTACATGTAAACTGCTTTTTGCAGTTTATCACCTATTTAACAGAGTGAACCTGACCATTTGGACCCTTTCATTTGTGATCCCACTTCACACAAGGGAGATGTTTTATAAGTATGGTCTTGGGCTTGGCATTTTATCAATGCAGGGCAGAGAGGCCAAACATAAAAAGTTGATTAACTATATTCATCACACAACTACCACCACTAAGTGTAGCAAATGGAAGCGGGTATTCCAGCATGAATTTGCAGATCTTCTTCTCACACCTGAGCCTTCTAAAAAAAACAGAAAAACCCCCGAATCAGAAAAAATTATCCCAGACAGGTTCCTGCAGAATGATGGCTACTGCTACTGCGGCATGCAGACCGTAGGATGTGAGAAGTGTCATATATGTTCTTCACATCTCCTGTCCCTGATAGGTCAAGCCTGCGAAGCACAGTGCCCCCATTTGGTTTCCTCTTATCTCAAATAATAGAAAGATATTTTTTCACAAATTAACAAGACTCAAATTTTTAGCATGTAGTTTCACGGAACACCAAGTCTTACTCAGAAATACTGACTCGCATAAATAAACATTTCCGAAAGACAATAATCAGAACAGTTTAATTGAGAAAGTAAACCTATTGAAATTGTATCGAGGTTTATACGAGGTTTTATAAAGAACATGTACATATTTAAGTGATCAAAGAATTACGGAAAAATCTATAACAAATTGTTGATGTGGATATTATTCAGTGAGGTAGTCACTTATAATGAGAATTGATCACAGATGCTGTGTTGACGTAAAATGTATTCAAAATAGTTGAATGTTCATTTTTGTGTGTAAAACATACATATGTAAATAGATATGCAAGTACTAAATCCATATAACATTATATTCAGATGAAATATTCAATTATCAGATGTAACAACACAGGAGAGCAGACATTTTAAAATACCTGTCTTAAAATACCTGTTCAATTTTATGTGTAAAACATACCGGTACATATGTAAATAGATATGCAAGTACTAAATCCATATAACATTATATTCAGATGGAATATTCAATTATCAGATGTAACAACACAGGAGAGCAGACATTTTAACATTGTCTGTTGTATGTAATTGTAAATGTAATAAGATATAAAAAATGGCCTGTGCTATGAATATCAAATACGCTAAAGGCCTTTCGTGCCACTGGCCCAATATGATGTTTGTGGCCCCAAGATACCATAAACATGTGGAAATTATTTCTGTGTACATCACAATATATTTATTTATTTATTTTTATAAAGATTTAAAATGACTGCCAAACTTGCTTGACATGATTGAAACTTGCTTGAGTCAGAATTCATATTTTATATCAGCTATAAATCACTGAAGCACAAAAAAAAACTCTTGGCCACTTGGTATGTGCTAATGTTGAGGCCTGAACTAATCCAACCTAATGATTGACCTTTATTATATGATAATCTGTTTTTAAATCAATTATAGTACTCAGGGTAACAAAGAAGGTGATGATGTAGTAAGTCACTTATCTATATTGAGAGAAGAAAGTATCTGAGCTGCAGTGATGGATGAAAATTGTGATATTTTTAGAGTAAGCTGAATTGATTTTTTTAGATGTGATATTTATTGTTGTTGTTGTCTGTTTCAGTTATATGGTTGACCTGTGAAAATAAAAGTTGTTGAAAATGATATACTTGTTTTTGTTTCATTGTCTCACTTCTCTGAAAATTTTGTTCACAAAAAATCAATGGAGATCACATTTTGAGATTTTGCTACAAATTTCTCCACTGATTTTTTATATTTTGGCAAATTGACATTTGCTCTGCATTAAGCTATTCTAAATAAATCTATATTTTATTGCACATTTTTAGATGGAATTTCTCTGTCCATATGCAGGTGGCTTGTAGCCACTCATCTTCTCCATCCCCATTAGATATATTTTCCTATTCTATAAAAATGTTGACCGAGTTTTGTATTTAAGGCCAAAGAATACTGAAAAATGTTTATATTCCAATTTAGACATTTGCTATATCTTGTCAGCTATTTGAGATACCGACTCCAAATACTTAATACATGTGCATCACATGAAGGACTAAATATGGTTACCTCAATCATTGGGTTAAAATTTTGGGGAGACCTCAAAAGATTTTATACTGAAAGATTGACATGTTCTGATCTCTTTACAGATTAGCCATACATACATTGTGGTTATACCCTGCAAGTTTGGTGGAAATCGGACAATTATTTGTCTTTATTTTGATTAATTAACATTCGGATGTTGAGATTTGAATTTTGGCTTTCTCCATCGTATTATGATTTTCTTCATAGATTTTCACACTTTGTTACAAGCTTTAAAATATCTGTAACTTTGCCAATAATGGGCAGATTTTGACAATTTAAACAACTACATATTCCTCAAGGCATAAAGTAAAAGGATATATGTGTTATTAAAGTGTAGTATGCGTTACAAACAAAATATTTAGATGCACGCGGAAGAAAGAAACATCATTGTTTTTTTCAAGTGGCCTTTCATAAGACCACAGATAGACACACGTTGCGAGCGAGATTTTTAACAGATTAGCCTCTTCTTTCAGATATAGGCATATACATACAGTGTGAGTATACCCTGCAAACTTGGTGGAAATCGGACAATTATTTGTCTTTATTTTGATTAATTAACATTCGGATGTTGAGATTTTGAATTTTGGCTTTCTCCATTGCACCATGATTTTCATCATAGATTTTCACACTTTGTTAAAAGGTTTAAAATATTTGTAACTTTGCCAATAATGGACGGATTTGGACAATTTAAACACCTACAGACTCCCCATATCGTGTAGTAAACAAACATATGTGCTATTAAAGTGTACTATGCGTTACAAACAAAATATATTGGTGCACGCGGAAGATAGAAACATCTTTGTATTTTCAAGTGGACTTTCATAAGACCACATCAGATTGACACATTGCGCGTGATTTTTTTTTAACATGGAATAATCTCTTCTTTTAGACATAGGCAGATACATACAGTGTGAGTATACCCTGCAAATTTGGTTGGAATCGGACAATTATTTGTCTTTATTTTGATTAATTAACATTCGGATGTTGAAATTTAGAATTTTGGCTCTCTTCATCGCACCATGATTTTCTTCATAGATTTTCACACTTTGTGACAAGTTTTAAAATATTTGTAACTTTCCCAATAATGGACGAATTTGGACAATTTAAACACCTACAGACTCCCCAGATCGTGTAGTAAACGATCATATGTGTTATTAAAGTGTACTATGTGTAACAAACAAAATATATTGATGCACGCGGAAGATATAAACATCTTTGTTTTTTTCAAGTGGCCTTTCATGAGACCACAGATTGACATGTTGTGAGCGATATTTATTTTTCACAGATTAACTTCTTCTTTCAGATATAGGCGGATACATATATTGTAGTTACACCCTGCAAGTTTTGTGGAAATCGGACAATTATTTGTCTTTATTTTGATTGATTAACATTCAGATGTTGAGATTTTGAATTTTGGGTCTCGCCAGTGCATCATGATTTTCGTCATAGATTTTCACACTTTGTGACAAGTTTTAAAATATTTGTAACTTTGCCAATAATGGACGGATTTGGACAATTTAAACACCTACAGACTCCCCAGATTGTGTAGTAAACGATCCTTTGTGTTTTTAAATTGTTCTATGCGCTACAAACAAAACAGAGTGATGCACGCGGAAGATAGAAACATTATCGTTTTTTTCAAGTGGCCTTTCATAAGACCAAAGATTGACACGTTGTGAGCGATATTTTTTTTTCACAGATTAACTTCATCTTTCAGATATAGACAGATACATACATGGTGAGTATACTCTGCAAATTTGGTAGAAATCGGACAATTATTTGTCTTTATTTTGACTATTTCATATTTGTATATTCAAAATTTGAATTTTGGCGCCCTCCATGACGTCACCGGAAGTGCAAAAACTGCCGTCATTTAAACCTCCAATTTGAAGAGTTCCCCGAACTCACGAGCGTCATCGGCCGCACTGTGGTTATGCAAAGAAAATACTTCATTTTGCTATGATATGATATCAATCAATTCAAAGTTTAGAGAAGAATGCCTGAAGATAGACTAAACTACAAATATTACATATACCCCACCTGAACTTATCTTGAATATAGTTGTTTGTTCCATGGTTGTCACTTCATTCACTGTTTCCTTTACCACCAGTTCTGTTGTTGGCATTTCAGTTTCTGCTTCTGTTGTGTCCATTGCCATCAGTTCTGTTGTTGGTTGTCCAGTTTCTGTTTCTGTTGTGTCCAGTGCCACCAGTTCTGTTTTACGCTGTTCAGAATTTGCTTCTGCTTCTGTTGTCTCCTGTACCATTAGTTTTGTTGTTGGATCTTCAGCCACGGTTTTTGTTGTCTTCTCTACACATTATTTAACAGTTCTTTGATGGTCAAATTTATTTGTGATTCATTTGTTCAGTTATGCAAAGAAAATACTTCATTTTGCTATGATATGATATCAATCAATTCAAAGTTTAGAGAAGAATGCCTGAAGATAGACTAAACTACAAATATTACATATACCCCACCTGAACTTATCTTGAATATAGTTGTTTGTTCCATGGTTGTCACTTCATTCACTGTTTCCTTTACCACCAGTTCTGTTGTTGGCATTTCAGTTTCTGCTTCTGTTGTGTCCATTGCCATCAGTTCTGTTGTTGGTTGTTCAGTTTCTGTTTCTGTTGTGTCCAGTGCCACCAGTTCTGTTTTACGCTGTTCAGAATTTGCTTATGTTGTCTCCTGTACCATTAGTTTTGTTGTTGGATCTTCAGCCACGGTTTTTGTTGTCTTCTCTAATATTATTTTTGTTGTTGTATGTTCATTGTTTGCATCTGTTTTCGCCCTTTCCACCAATTCTGTTGTTGACTGTTGTTCAATTTGTTCAATTGTACTCATTGCTAGTTGTGTGGTCAGTTGTTCAGTCATGACCTTTGTTGTATTATTTATCACCTGTTCTGTTGTCTGTTCTACTGTTGTTGGTTCAGTGAAAAGAATATCTGCCAATGAAATTATTCTGTAGTTATAACATATTAATTGTCCTTTGGCAATCAAACAAATCTCAAAAGATATGTACAAGTTATGTACTCTCCTTTGCATCAGACTAACTATAACACCTTCTCAACTGCTGTGATTACCTTGACTTGATTCTTTTAAGTTTGCTTTGTGTCCTTTGCAGACAAGCTAGGGTTTATTGTTCATGTAAAAGGATATGAATGAAGTCACCTATAAAATGGCCTCATGCAATATGAAATGACTTGGTCTGTGTAACATCACTTGGCACATCTTGACTGAATGAATAATAATCAAGGCTCAATTTGAACTAGGCCAACAAGCACAATGAGGCCTAGTAATCTAGGTATATCACATGCTTAATTCGATAGTTTTGTTCCCCTTGAGGATGAGGAAACAAAACATCAAAGGCTCCAAAATCATGAATGTCTTGATTTTTGAACATCATCTTTATCAATGACATATCAAATAAAAGTCATTTCGTATCAATTCAACCAAACATCTAAATATAAATCTTAATGTCCTTATGTTGTGGAATACTTAAAAGCATCATTTTAATGAGGATTATAGATTAAAGAAGAATTACCAGTACAAAGTGCCGTTTCTGTCTCTAGCTGAATTCCAACATATTTCTCACAAAGAGGGTGACGCTGTTCGTTAGATTCTTGACATTCTCTCTTTTCCCAAGTGTGATTTTGATCTGACAATGCTGCAAAACAACCTTTATCTATACCAGGATCTACACCATTCCAATTAGAATACAGTGCAGGGACTCGATTACATATTGATGATGAAAAATCAATTGTAGTGTGTTGTTCAAATGTCATTCCTATCGAATAGGAAGTACCTGGTGGACTGAAAATTGAAAGAAATTTTGTTATGACATGCATCATATAATCTGTACCAAAGACAGGTGACATATCAAGCAGAACTGACCCCATAGCTTTACATTTATCAAGGTCATTCATTCATTATCAATTCTTTATTTCCATTATAACCAAATACGTCTGTGATACAGTGGAACTGAAGAGGGTTTGAAGCTACAGAGCAGAATTGAATCAATTGTGCCTTTGGAATGACACCAACCTATTTTCATCTTGCTACAGATTGTCTTATTTCTTTTGATCTCACCATGCACCCTCCAGGTATTTTGTAGATTTATCATAGAAATCAAAGAAAATCACTCCTGAACAAGAGAAAAGTGTAAACTGACTACAAAAAACTCAAGTAATCCGACAGACAGCCAACTCAGTTTAATGTAATGTTTAATATTGGACAAAAATAGCTGAATCTAGATACATAAAAGAGCTGGAAATATTGTGTCTCCAAAATCAGTCACCCATTAGGAAATTATTGGTATCTGTCTTTGATTGTGGATTATTCTTTGATTGTGGATTATTCTTTGATTGTGGATTATTCTTTGATTGAGAATTATTCTTTGATTGTGGATTATATTTTGATTGTGGATTATTCTTTGATGGAGAATTATTCTTTGATTGAGGATTATTCTTTGATTGAGGATTATTCTTTGATTGTGGATTATCCTTTGATTGAGGATTATTCTTTGATTGTGGATCATTCTTTGATTGTGGATTATTCTTTGATTGTTTCTTATTCTTTGATTGTTTCTTATTCTTTGGTTGTTTATTATTCTTTGATTGTTTATTATTCTTTGATTGTTTATTATTCTTTGATTGTTTATTATCCTTTGATTGTGGATTATTCTTTGATTGTGGATTATTCTTTGATTGTGGATTATTCTTTGATTGTTTATTATTCTTTGATTGTGGATTAGTCTTTGATTGTGGATTATTCTTTGATTGTGGATTATTCTTTGATTGTGGATTATTCTTTGATTGTGGATTATTCTTTGATTGAGAATTATTCTTTGATTGTGGATTATTCTTTGATTGAGGATTATTCTTTGATTGAGGATTATTCTTTGATTGAGGATTATTCTTTGATTGTGGATTATCCTTTGATTGTGGATTATTCTTTGATTGAGGATTATTCTTTGATTGTGGATTATCCTTTGATTGTGGATTATCCTTTGATTGTGGATTATTCTTTGATTGTTTATTATCCTTTGATTGAGGATTATTCTTTGACTGTGGATCATTCTTTGATTGTGGATTATTCTTTGATTGTGGATTATTCTTTGATTGTGGATTATTCTTTGATTGAGAATTATTCTTTGATTGAGAATTATTCTTTGATTGTGGATTATTCTTTGATTGTGGATTATTCTTTGATTGTTTATTATTCTTTGATTGTGGATTAGTCTTTGATTGTGGATTATTCTTTGATTGTGGATTATTCTTTGATTGTGGATTATTCTTTGATTGAGAATTATTCTTTGATTGTGGATTATTCTTTGATTGAGGATTATTCTTTGATTGAGGATTATTCTTTGATTGAGGATTATTCTTTGATTGTGGATTATCCTTTGATTGTGGATTATTCTTTGATTGAGGATTATTCTTTGATTGTGGATTATCCTTTGATTGTGGATTATCCTTTGATTGTGGATTATTCTTTGATTGTTTATTATTCTTTGATTGTTTATTATTCTTTGATTGTGGATTATTCTTTGATTGTGGATTATTCTTTGACTGTGGATTATTCTTTGACTGTGGATTATTCTTTGACTGTGGATTATTCTGTTCTGTTATAGGTTAGCATTGTCTGCTGTAACAAGCCTCTTCCATTTGAATCAGAATGAAGATAACGTTGTCATTAGTGTCTGATGACCAGGTAAGAGAGGAAGTGGCAACAGCCCTACCTTAGGTGCCCGGGAGGAAGTGGCAACAGTCCTACCTTAGGTGCCCGGGAGGAAGTGGCAACAGTCCTACCTTAGGTGCCCGGGAGGAAGTGGCAACAGCCCTACCTTAGGTGCCCGGGAGGTAGTGGCAACAGCCCTACCTTAGGTGCCCGGGAGGAAGTGGCAACAGTCCTACCTTAGGTCCCGGGAGGAAGTGGCAACAGCCCTACCTTAGGTCCCGGGAGGAAGTGGCAACAGTCCTACCTTAGGTCCCGGGAGGAAGTGGCAACAGTCCTACCTTAGGTCCCGGGAGGATGCCATCACATGTCCAATCAAACATGCCTACCAGATCCCAACTCAATTCATATGTTACAAGAAGGTCCTGGAAGTTGTGGGAACTACTTCATTACATGTTTTTCCCTTGAGCCAAAATACATGACAAAAAGAGGAAAGTCTCAGGTCAGGGTACCAGCGGTAGAGATTAAAAATATGAGCTGGCATCATGCTGTGAATGTTTGATTGCTGAGATTGGTACTCAGATTAGTGGGGTGTGTGGTCTCTTTCTAAATGTCTAAAATAGTGGGCAAATCACTGCCCACACATCTGTGCATTATGACTACACATATTTCATCATTCAAATTGTGGTTTTATTTGACAATTATAATAATGATTGCAATATTTTGTGTATAGAAATTATAATTCTATATTGCTAACGTGTTTAAAAAACTTTGAAAATAGAGAACTATTTTGAAGGCATTGACACCATTTCCAAGAGTTGATCTTTGCACATGTGAGTACATGCATTGTTCGCTGATCTCACTGGAAAACAGAGAAATACACATGTATACAAATGACTTCCACCATGACTCTCATGGTCAAATATTGACAATTCATTATTTTGAAGATCTTGAATATTGTTCTGGAATATATAATATGCTAATCTGATGGAATATATTTAAGAATGAGCATTGTTTGCAGGTATGTGTTAAGGGATGATGAATTGTCTTAACACCTTGGATAGAAGCAGTTATGCCTGTATTGAAATGTTTATCCAGGTAAAATGTTGAGTGAGAAATCCAGCCATGAGGTCATCATATCATCAGACCTGTGAGACACATGCTAAGACTGAGATATTGGGATCTATTGCATTGCACTAGATATATCCATACATGCTCAAGGTTGGCCTCATGATCAACTTACTCAGAGTTTAAAATCCACGATAAAGCCTTGAAATTACTCAAAAAGAAAACAAAATAAACAATTAAATTCTATATGTAAAAAAATAATTGAATTATTCTGATGTGCTCAATTAGAATATAAATATTTCATCTATTTTTGGTATAAAGTCATTTCTATTACTTTATATTCTTCTACATTTGCAATAAACACATCAATTAAATGTTTCTGAAGTGCATATCACTCATACAGAACTCCAATATGAAGATTTCACCTTCAGCATGATAATAAAAGGGATTCAAACCCCGGACCTTGAGCATGGAAGACAGATCACTGAGCCATGTATCACCTGATGACATTATAATGAAACAAAGAAAGTCAGTGACTAGAGTGTTGCTTATTGTTCTGTAGAAATCGCACATATTGCCAGGGATATAAATCAATTTTTTGATAGCCAGTTTGTCACTGAACACCTTTGTATATTTTTCTAACCTTTCTAACCAATATTTGCGCCAATAACTTAAACTCAGGAAAGACAATAACAACAATAAAACGTGTGGTTTCCTCAGTATCTGAGCACTGATCAGAACTTTTAACTCATTTTTATAACTATGATATGAATGTTCAAATCTCCATAGTATCGTCCAAACTTGGAGCAGAGAATTAAAATTTATTTCCGAATAATCTATATGAAAAAACAAGTTTTTCATTCGCAATATGTATAGCTCTAAATCATGGTTTTGGTGGCTTTAGATATTTCTGAAAAATAATTACGTAATAACTTTCATCTTACGTCTATATGGTGTTATTATAATAACAATAACTCTGGCGGCAACTATGATGTCCCCTTTGATCTTGTGCCGTTGCACCTCCATTCATAATTACTCCAAGGTTCTACTTTGTGTGTGACATAATTGATCTCTTTTGCCCAGTGACACGTTTGTTGAATTTTAGATTATGACATTCATGTGTTTATTTTATCAGCCTGAAGCCATGAGGGATCATGAACACAAGTAAGAGTATATTAAGAACATCACAATATATGAAATCTGACGTGAAACTATAATTTTGGCCTGAATTCATGTGGTGGCATGAAATGATATGTTGTATCTACTTACATTATCCTGAGAGATTTAATTACTTCCATTTTTTTGTTGGACATTATGGTAAGCACTCCATCTTGGGAGTTCTCTTTACACGTGGTGTCTGCCCTGTCGCCACGAACCTGCTCGTGACAAAGACAAAATGTAATGTCTCCAATTGTCTCACTATTGGTCGAGTCACAATCTTGTGCAAGGACAAGACCTGGAATATATGAATTTGAAAATATACTAGTCTTGTAACTCACATTAATATCTTTAAATTTACACCTTATTGATGCGAGAATGGAAGCTGTAATCAGAATATATAAAATTTAAAATAGATTAATAACTCATTAATACTTTTTACAACTCAATGCATTTATACATGCAGAGCTCCGACGCTGATAGAAAAAAACATATTAAATAGAAAATAACATAAACAAAATTAACAGTAAACTTCTTAATATCTGCTTGAAAATGCTAATGTGCTGAAAGAAAACTGCTGAAAGAATAGAAAAAACTTGAAACAACTGCAAACCTGAGAATACCTATGACAAACAAGATAATTTTCACACTATTTATGTTATTGAATTGTTCCTATTAACAACCTTTTTTTAGCATTGATTAGGCCATATTGAGCCAGATAGGGCAGATTCTCCACTAAAGAATAGCCCCACTGCCCTCCAGATAATTAAAGGGGCATGCTTGTCATGGGATGCGACCCATGTAAGGGAGGGTATTGGATCCTGACAGCTTAAACACTTAAATGTTTTAACAAAGAAATTAAAATATTTATACAGTTTTAATTAAAGGAAGAACAGTTATTAGACATGATGGTGTAGTAGATCAATGTGAAGTTGGCCCAATCACCCCAAATTATTACATAGTAGTTAAATGTCTGTTTATTCAACAATGGGGACTGATATTTTGAAACAAACATATTATACCCAAAGCAATCTGTAAAATAGACTTGAAATCCACTTTTTCTAGAAACACCACACACTGCCCATCATATTGAAGTTTCCCTACCAAAAGAACTCGACCTCCGGCGATTGACTGTTGCAGTTCTGGCCCATGCCACTATCTTTCCCAGTCATAATGTATGTAAATACAAATCTGTGTGCATTCTGTAGTGTTTTTTCTTCAGTTTTTTACCCGATATCAAACTTGACAACGTGAAATGGCATTTAGAAGAGTCCAAGTGATGACGTCATGGAAACACCAAGGGAGAAACTTCATATGACGTCAGAAGCACCACAACGTTTCCAGATTGTTGCTGTCACCCCCCTGAATAAACTGACCCACTTTCACGTCTTGGCACAAACAGGACTGACATCTTATGTTTATATAAAAGGTACATAATTGTTTGATTTTTAGTTGCCGGAAGTCAAGTTCTTATAGAGTCGTGGCTTAAATATGAAGGGCAGTGCAAGGCGTTTCCAGAAAATGTGGATTTCAAGTCTATTTTGCCTATGGCGTTGGGTATAGCTGTATATATGTGGCCACGGCCGTGGCGCAGTTGGTTAGAGCGCCAGCTTATTAGCACCAGTTCCTCTGTGGTGATTCAAAGGTCGTGGGTTCGATCCCCAGCCATGCCGAGATTGAATTCATGATACAATTTCACATATGAGCTGAGGCCCGTGCCTAAAGGGTAAACCCGTTGTCCTTGTAAATCTGTGACTGGGTGGATTGTCATGTCAAGGACCTGCGACATGACAATTCAGTGAGGCAGCACTATATCTGCTACAAGTAGATCTCATCACGAAATGACTGAAAAAATGTTGAAAGTGATAGACACTAATAATATGTCCATATATGGACAGTTATCCACCTCGCAGGTGCCCGTATGCCGTCCCCGGAATTCCGGTCATACGTCACTGGAAATATGGGTTGTTGTTTAGGATTTCTCTGTTCTATATTTATGTCAATCAATCAGAGCAATCCCCTCCATAATAGTGCAAATATTCGCCCGCTGCACAATGAAAGTCCTTGATAGTCCTAATATAGATTTGGAATAGATTTGGACTAGCATAGTCTATGAAAGTGATATAAACCCCAAACAAACAAACAAATCAATCTTGGCACAGCCAGGGATCGAACCCACAACCTTTGGATCACCACAGAGGATCACATGCTAATAAGCTGGCGCTCTAATCAACTGCGCACCAACTGCGCCACGGCCTGTGGCCTGTGACATGATAATTAATTGAGGCATCATTATATCTACTATAAGTAGGACTGCTCATGAAATAACTGAAGAAATGTTGAAAGTGATAAACCAACAAACATCATGTTAGATAGAAGCCTTTTACCATGATATTATGCTATACATCTTTTGAACAGTGACTCGGAAGACTATTTTTCCATCATATCAAAGACGCGAGAAGACAAACCGTAGTCTTAATTTCCAGTCATGGAGCACTGGCTGGAGTGAACTTTAATTCTGAAGCAGAATTCCACCTTTCCCGAAAATTCCACACGACTGAGGTACTTGCGAACACACGCATGCAGGTACACACATTACACACATACACACACATTTTAAGATGATCAGGTTTAGCTTCCTAGTTAATGTGCATTCATTTGAATTGAAAGTGTTGCGATGTAAACATGAGAAATAATACTTTAGACATGTTCTCAAAAAGTAAGTAGACCTTTTGAAAACTACAGATTCTGGGTATTTGATCCAAATCTAGATTCTTTCTTCTACTATCTTCTGAAAATACTTTTTTTTTATTTCAGATGTGCAGGTCGACACGCCAAAAAAGGACGTATAATAGAAGATGTTTTAAATGACAGTAGTTTGTGCTGTTGGAATGACAATCCTCCAACATTTTAAAATCTTGCTACAGACTCTTTAACATCAATAGATTCTGTGTGCACTCCAAATTTATTTTTAGACTATTCCTGGAAAGTACAGGAAGATCAATAGTGTAGTGATTATTTTGAATAATTGTTTTTCCTCCACCAGATGAACGATTCCTAAGGTGGAAATTTCATGAAGCCAATTGGGCAAATTTCAAACGAAGTAAATAATTCTCTTCAAGTTTTTACGGATACATTGTATGATATTGCTGATGGGTATATTCCCAAATCAAAGCCAAATTCTAAAATTTAAAAAAAACCCTAGTTTAATGATCAGTGCAGAAAAGCTGTCAAGGAGCGCAAAAAAGCTCTGATAAAATTAAATGACAGTCGACTCAATACAATTTGCACCAATTCCGATTAAAAAGACCTAAAGCCTGTAATATTATTAAATTAAGCAAAAGAAAACGTTGGAAGGATTATGTTTCCAAATTAAATACATGTACATCGATTAAAAAATGCTGGGGTATGGTGCATAAAATTAATGGGAAGGGAGGTGGAGCAAGGATCTAAGTCATAATGGCCAAATAATTACAAATTCCACCAAAATAGGTCAAACAATTTCCACAAATTCCTCATCTAATAACTATTCTGCAAAATTTCAAAAAAATTAAAATAGAAAACAACACACAGGCACAGCTCTCCATACTTTTGGCTGGTGAACTCTTCAGTTTTGGAGATGTTAAAATTGATCAAAAGAGTTTTTGATCACAGTTTCAACAATGCATGTCTAATCAGCATGTTTGACAAATCTCTGGAAAGCTCAAAAGTTTCCAATTCTGAAAAATGTATTTTTTAGTCTGGTCACATGACTTAATTAGCATATTGATACCTCATTAAAATATGTGATTTTTTAATTTTACATAAACCTAAAATCTAAAGATTCTATGAGGAAGAGCATAAAATTCTAGCTGGATTTTATAGTTTATATGTGAAAATCGAAACATTAATCATTGCTTAAATGGCATTCAAAATAGTGGGCGGAGCTTAAATTCAATACGATTTTAGGCTCTACCCCTTTTTACAAATGCTTTTTACGCACTTAATAATTGTCCGATTAATTTCTTTGAAATATCAAAATAACCTAAAATTTTATGTAGTATAAGAATATCATACCATTTCTTACTTTACTTTAAAAGTGATTTTTCTTGTATTTATTCATTATGTAAAATTATGCAAATTAGGTCATGTGATAAAATCTTTTTTTAAATTTTGAATCTGGAAATTTTCGGGTTTTCATTAATGTACTACACATGTTGATAGGCCAATTATTTGAGAAATTATGATCAAAAGTATTAAGAAACAGGAAGTGGATCCTGAACATTAAAAATCCTGGTTGGAAGTATTGAGGGTTATCTGTGCATGTGTGCAAAGAAACCAACTAATTTCATATCTCATAACTTGATAATAAATCATTTACAATTATAGAAGATTTGAAACTTGCTTTGGATAAAAATCTCATGATACCGCTCCTGGGCCTGATCAAATACATTACCATATCCTTAAACACCTCCCTGACCAATCACTTGGGCATCTTATAGATATTTGTAATAACATTTGGGAAAGTTGGGATTTTCCTCCTTCACAGAGTGAAGCCACTATTATTTCCCATTCATATGCCTGGAAAAGACTCGTTAGACTCAAAAAATTGTTGTCCCATTGCTTTAACCAGTTGTATCTGTAAAACAATATTGCAAATGATTAACAAGCGTTTAGCTTAGTTTTGATTAAGAGAAAGCATACGATACTACATGGAAATTTGGGATAATGAGCAATATATTTTTTGTTAAATAGACAGTTCAGGGTCCAAGTTGGTTCATCACTTTCTTATGTATTTGATCAGAAAATGGATGTTCCACAGGATAGTATATTATCTGTTGACCTATCTATTATAAGAATTAACAGCATTGTATATTGTGTAAAACCTGGAACAGATTGTTCATTATTTGTTGATGATTTTAATTTATGTTACAGATCCACAAGCATGCATACTATAGAAAGACAGTTCCAACAATATCTGAAAGGTATTAAACATCAATTCTACAATTTGGTGTATTGAAAGTTTAGCCTCTTATGAACATTATGACAAATTGAAAGTATAATAAGATAAGTTGTTATAAGACATAAAAGTTGCACTCCCAGCAGAGGTCTGTCTGAGCCCTAAGCTGCACATGACGACCTCATTTGAGGCTCAAAGTAAGGTAGCACTGTTTGACGCCATTCTGGCACTATTCAGAGGTCAATACATTTCATGACATCAAATGATGTTATTTTACCTTTCAGTACCTCAATGGTGACACTCCACATAAAAGTGATGCCAAGAAAGAAGTGTGCTTTCATAAGTAGGCTATAAAATAGGGTCTCATTCAAATAGATTTTACAGACAATGATGGGGATGTATTTTTCAAAAGGTTTATAAACATGAAAGACAAATACATTTATCACCAATATGTGAATTTTAACGTTTTTTTTTGTCAAATTGGTGCTCAATTCCTCAGATAGAAAACAAGCAATGAGCTCATAATAACAGATTTAAGTTTTCTTGAAAGAAAACTGTGTGTATGCACTTTTGTAAAAAGTGGAAGGTTCATCCAGATCCTAATCTTTATTTAGGCCAAACTCGGACACCTATTGTTGAAGAAACCAAGTTTCTTGGATTTATTTTTGACAAGAAATCATATTTTATACCTCATATCAAATATGCCAGAATGCATTAGATTTATTACAGGTTCTTGCCCATACAGTGAGTAAGACATCTGTATCACATGCTAAAGGTCTGGGGTTCGATTCCCACCGGGAACAATATCTTCTTCTTTTTATTCATGCTTAAACTGAAATCTTCATTTTGAAGTTTTATTTTCGCAACATGCACATCAGAACATATAGAATTGAAACATTTTTTATTTTGATAGAAATTTTTAAAAAATAATGACGATACAATAAACAAAGGTGAAATCTTCAAAGGTGAAATCTTCATGTTGGGGTCTTTTTAGAGCAGAATGAAAGTCAGAACACATAAAATGTGTTTTTCTTTTGTTTTTTCTTTTGTTTTTTCTTTTGTTTTTTCTATTGTTTTTTCTTTTTTTTTTTTTTTTTTGGCAAATGGAGAAAATACCAAAAAATAAAATAAAATGTCTTTATCAGCAAAGAAATGGAACAATTTCAATTTTCATACAATGCTGTGACTCCAAGTTTTCTACAGTACTGACAAAGGGTGATACATGGCTCAGTGGTTAAGATGTCTGTCTTCTATGCTAAAGGTCCAGGGTTCGAATCCTGGTTGGGAAAAGTATTATTTTCATGCTGAAGGTGAAATCTTAATATCTGTTTGAGTGATATGTACTTCAGGAAACATAAATTGATTTGTCTATTGCAAATGCAGAAGAATATAAAATAATAGAAATGATTTGATACCCCCCAAAAAATGAAATCTTTATATTGGAGTTCTTATTGAGCAATTTGCATATCAGAAGAATATAATTTTTATTATTTTATTTTGCAAACATAGACAATATTTGAGCAATATGCATGTCAGAACATATAGAATTAAATATGGTTTTTGCCAACATAGAAAATATAAAAAATAGTAGTTATATGCAGAAAACAAATATGAAATCTTCATATTCCAATTTTATTTCAGTTTAGAAAAAAATGAATTATAACATGGATCCAATTTCAAGAATTTATCATAGACTTTAAACTTCGAGTAAGTTGATCAAGAGACCAATCTTGAGCATCTCTGAATGAATCCAGTGCGATGCAATAGTTCCCAATGCTTCAGCATTATTATGTGTCTCACAGGTCTGATGATATGCTTTGACCTTTTCTCATGGCAGGATTGCTCACTCAACATTTCGCCTGGATCCACGTTTAAAAATAAACATGGTCTGTACCTATCTAAGGTGTTGTTAAAATTCATTAACACTTAAAACATACCTGCAAACAATACTCATTCTTAAATACATTCAATCAGATTGGTATATTATATATTCCAAAACAATTTTCAAGATCTTCAAAATGTGGAGTTCTCAAGATTTGACCATATCAGTCACTGACAGGATGGAAATCAACAGGTCACGTCACCTGTATGTGCATTTGCCCACTATTTTTGACATGTGAAAGTGACTACACACCCCACTAATCTGAGTACTAATCTCAGTAAGCAAGTGTTCCCAGCAGGACGCCAGCTCATATTTTTAATCTCTAACTACGGTACCCTTACCTGAGACTTTCCTCTTTTTGTCAGGTATGTTGGCTTAAGGGAAAAACACGTAATGTATATCACCTCATGTGATTATTTCAGGACCGTTTATCCCAGCATGACCACTTTCATTTTCAACAAATATGTATTCATTTAAGATACACATAACATTGTGACATTGTGAGTAACTTAATGTGTACAGAAATAGTTTATAAAAATGTGAGAATAATATGTATTGTTTTACACAAACTCGCAGTAATAATGGAAAAACATTCATAATAATTAGCAAATAGTTATCTTTAATTAAAATTTCAGCACAGCCCTTCCAGTGATTTTCCCTTCCTTAAGCTTGCCGAGGACTTCGTTGATATCATCCAATTTATGAGCTTCTATGCGAGGATAGACAACATCATTCTCGGCCACAAAGGCAAGAAATTCCTCCAGATCCGACGGGTTGCCTACTATGTGCCCCTGGACATTGATCATTCCTAACACTAGGGGCGGAATAGGGTATACTAGTGCCCCGCCAAACAGACCCACGACTACCAACTGGCCCTGCTTCCTCAATGACTGGATTGTAATTCCAGTTGTGGTTTCTTTTCCAACAAAGTCTATGGCTGCATCGATCTTAGCGCGTCCTTCATTGGTTGTTTGTGCTATGGACGCCTGGAGATCCGCATTTGGGTTCCACAGTATGATGTTATCAGCCCCGGCTTGCTGAGCTAGCTCTAAAGATTTCTCGGACACGTCAGCAACACTGACAACTACCTTCTGGCCTTTATAGATGACTTTAGCTAAAATTATCGCCCACAGACCAAGGCCCCCTGCTCCGATTATCAACAATCTGGATTCTCCAAACTTCTTCAAAGCAGTTTCAATAGTAGGACGGGTTTTCTTGAGTGCCACATAGGCCGTGAGGCCGCTACACGGCAAGATGCAGCCAACACTGGCGGGAATGGTGGCAGGTAACTTGATCAAATAGCAACACTTTGGTACAGGAACATGGGTAGAATAACCTCCAGGATTGCAGCCGAAACCCATAGAAGACACCGCTCCTATGTCAAACTCACACGCCGTGTTATACCCGGCATGGCAGGCAGAACAATCTCCACAGCCAAGCCAAGGGTATACCAGCACCTCATCTCCCACAGACACACCAAGCTTCTCTGGCTCCACTTCGCTTCCAAATGACTCTACTATCCCCGCTATCTCATGGCCCATCACACGTCCCCACAATGGCATACCTGGAAATCATAGAATCCAACACATTAATTACTCTGCATTATATGGCTTGCAATGTAAGTCAGGCTTCTCGCTATCTCTGCCGCTATTGTCCTATGTTGATGTTCGAAATTTGTAACTCCATGTCCAGTCATGCATGAAAGTCATGCCCACCAAAATACAATACAATCAGAATTGGTCAGTCTCAGGGTACAACCTATATTTATTCGAATCACCGAGATACTAGTTAATCAGAATTTGAATGAATTGTCAATCATTATTTCACAAATCAGTTCATAGTTGGATTTTTATGAATAGCCAAAACCTTTTTTAGGTTTGAAGGCTAAGATTGATATGACAGAGAAGCCCTGTTTTGGATTTTAATTACATTTGCAACACATTATTCTGGTTTTATTATGTGAAAGATATTCCTAATATAAGTGATGCTTGCATGTCATGCCCAACCAATTTTACAATATAAATCGCAATTAACACACGTTTTAACCATAGAAGACCCTTACTAGACTTTAATATGATGTTTCAAACAGAAAGATAAAAATGTTTAACATGTATCCTGCAATGTTAGTTATGTTGGTCAAGCTTCTCCATACATTAACATTAGGAGAATGTAATAAGATCATCAGTAGAAATGAAAGACATAAGCAAATAATCCTTTTATTGAGTGGGATGCATCTACACCTGATTCATGATTGAATGTGGACCTTTAATTTCTAGGCTATTTTTTTCAAATGCTGTCAATGACTTTGAAATGAGATTGAAAATGAAACTACTGTTTCCATGGATTTTACAATAGATTTTTAAGTTCTTTTAAATACGATCTTGTAGAGTCCTTATTCATCAAATTTATAATTAACAATATCATTAAATTTATAATGAATAATATCAGAGTAATTTATAATTAACAATATCAGAGTAATTTATATATTTGGATCAATTATCAAGGGAAATTAGAGGAACAAATGACAGTTTTGAGATTTATTAACAGGTTAAATTTGATTAGAAACAGCTTAAACGTGGTTGGTGTTCTAAAGATGAAAATTGATGGAAATTTAATTGATCCAATGCAATCTTTTAAAGATGCATATACATAAGAAATATAAGTGTAATTTCAGAAAATAACTCCAATATAGTCATTGGTACCTTGCTCTGTGTAGACATTGGTACCTTACTCTATAGAGTCATTGGTACCTTGCTCTGTGTAGACATTGGTACCTTACTCTATAGAGTCATTGGTACCTTACTCTATAGAGTCATTGGTACCTTACTCTATAAAGTCATTGGTACCTTGCTCTGTGTAGACATTGGTACCTTACTCTATAGAGTCATTGGTACCTTACTCTATAGAGTCATTGGTACCTTACTCTATAGAGTCATTGGTACCTTGCTCTGTGTAGACATTGGTACCTTACTCTATAGAGTCATTGGTACCTTGCTCTGTGTAGACATTGGTACCTTACTCTATAGAGTCATTGGTACCTTGCTCTATAGGTATTGGTACTTTTCTCTATATATTCATTGGTACCTTACTCCATATAGTCATTGATACATTTCTCTACATAGTCATTGGTACCTTACTCTATATAGTCATTGGTATATATAGTCATTGGTACCTTACTCTATATAGTCATTGGTACCTTACTCTATATAGTCATTGGTATATATAGTCATTGGTACCTTATTCTATGTAGTCATTGGTACCTAACTCTATAAAGTCATTGGTACCTTACTCTATATATTCATTGGTACCTTATTCTATGTAGTCATTGGTACATAACTCTATAAAGTCATTGGTACCTTACTCTTTATAGTCATTGGTATATATAGTCATTGGTACCTTATTCTATGTAGTCATTGGTACCTTATTCTATGTAGTCATTGGTACCTTACTCTATATATTCAATGGTACCTTACTCTATATAGTCATTGGTACCTGACTCTATATAGTCATTGGTATATATATAGTCATTGGTACCTTATTCTATGTAGTCATTGGTACCTTATTCTATGTAGTCATTGGTACCTTACTCTATATATTCATTGGTACCTTACTCTATATAGTCATTGGTATATATAGTCATTGGTACCTTACTCTATATAGTCATTGGCACCTTACTCTATATATTCATTGGTACCTTACTCTATATAGTCATTGGTACCTTACTCTATATAGTCATTGGTACCTTACTCTATATAGTCATTGGTACCTTACTCTATAGAGTCATTGGTACCTTACTCTATATAGTCATTGGTACCTTACTTTATATAGCCATTGGTACCTTACTCTATAAAGTCATTGGTACCTTACTCCATATAGTCACTGGTATATATAGTCATTGGTACCTTACTCTATATAGTCATTGGTATATATATAGTCATTGGTACCTTATTCTATATAGTCATTGGTACCTTACTCTATATAGTCATTGGTACCTTGCTCTATATAGTCATTGGTATACATAGTCATTGGTACCTTACTCTATATAGTCATTGGCACCTTGATCTATAAAGTCATTGGTTCCTTGATCTATATAATCATACTAATCACCTCTTTGTTTGAGAAAGTCGGTCACTTTAATTGTTGCGCCGCCTCCTATATCAAGTGTGTCCTCTATAAAGTGAAGATCGGTGTGACAAACTCCAGAATATGTAGTTCTTACAATACATCCTTCAGGAGGGGGTTGAGGGATATCAGTCATCACTATCTCAAGAGGTTGTCTCGCTCCAACTAACTCTGCTTTTTTCATCTTTGGTGGCAAACTAGCTGAAGATCTTGGTACTGATGATGTCATATTTATTTCAGAGTCCTTCCTATGTAGTTAGCAGAAATATGTCGGTTCGAGGTGTTTCTGAAATTCAAACAAGCTCATTTTAAACAGTGTTATAGGTTGAAATAGGTGAACATTGTTGTTTGGCTGAGCTGCATGGCCTTTCATTGACTGGGTCAATTGGAAGTTCGATTGAGGTCAACACAAACTTTCCGTGGACATTCAACACCAATTTAGATATAATAAACAAACAATTCCTTCCTGGGTGATATTAATCCCTTCCATGATGATATTAATAGTTTTCTGCTTAATAGAAGGCCAGCTAATGACAAAGAGTTAAGACACATCTTGACTCAGGGGCCGGTCATCTGACTATCGGGGGTGATGGTGTTTTTCTGAAAAAAGATGTCCCAGGAATTTCAGGAATCATGACTAACACTACACTAGTAATTTGTTCAATATAAATGTTCTTATAGTAATAGTAATAGTAATAATAATAATAATAAATAATAATAATAATAATAATAATAATAATAATAATAATAATAATAATAATAATAATAATAATAATAATAATAATAATAATAATAATAATAATAATAATAATAATAATAATAATAATAATAATAATAATAATAATAATAATAATAATAGTAGTAGTAGTAGTAGTAGTAGTATTAGTAGTAATAATAATAATAATAATAATAATAATAATAATAATAATAATAATAATAATAATAATAATAATAATAATAATAATAATAATAATAATAATAATAATAATAATAATAATAATTATAATAATAATAATAATAATAATAATAATAATAATAATAATAATAATAATAATAATAATAATAATAATAATAATAATAATAATAATAATAATAATAATAATAATAATAATAATAATAATAAAATTTGTATAGCGCTGATACCAGACAAGTCTGTTCATAGCGCTGTGCTCAGGACGTGCACCCTGAAGAGATGAGTTTTCAGTCTACTCTTAAACTAGGAGACTGAGGCACTAGTCCTAATTTCCCTAGGCAAGGAATTCCAGAGTCTAGGGCCCACAGGTGAAAAGGCCCTATCACTCACTGTCCTTAGCCTGGAATTAGGAACTTGTTGATGGGTGCCATCGTTGGATCTTAGACAGCGTTCCCCTTGTTTGATTAGGAGTAGATCATGCAATTAAGGCGGCGCCTTACCATTTAGGGCCTTCCAGGTTAAGATAAGGATTTTAAAATCTATTCTCGCATGAACAGGAAGCCAGTGCAATTCCTGTAGTTTTCCTGAAATGTGATTTTCCTGATTTTTCCTACAACACGTGCTGCACAGTTTTGAAGTATTGTAGCTTCCTGATGTCAGCTTTAGGAAGACCAGCCAGTAGGCCATTACCATAGTCTAGAGAAGATGTAACAAAGGCATGGGTGAGTGTTAGAGTGGTCTTCTCGTCTAGACAATGTCTAATGGTCGACAAGTTCCTAATATGGTAATAGCCCTTCTGGCACATTTTTCTGATCTGGGCCTTCATGTCCATGTTAGAGTCAAAGGTGATGCCAAGGTCAACCACTGACTCACTGGGAGCAATATCAGAGCTACCCACTAATTGTGTCTGGGATACTACTGCTGGTGGCAGTATTGTACCTGTCAGTACATATGAGCATTTCTGGTGTTTTTCCATCATTTATCTTCATCTTGTTTGATATAAGGAAGTTTCTAACCTCACTGACACACTCCTCTAGTTTGTGTCTGTTTATATCAACTTGATGGGGGAAAGTGTGGTCCACCGAGATGTAGATCTGAGTGTCATCTGCATAAATATGATAGCTCAGACCGTATTTGGCTAAGATATCAGAAAGGGGGTGTCATGAATGGTGAAAAGTATGGGACCCAGGACTTAACCCTGTGGGACACCATATTTTATGGACTTGAGACAGGACCCCACCTTCACACACTGTTTTCTGTTTCTAAGATATGACCGAATCCAGGAGAGGGCGTGACCCTTGACATTACATCTGGCCTCCAGTCTATCAAATAGAATTTGGTGGTCAATGGTGTCAAAGGCAGCAGAGAGGTCAAGCAACAACAGGATGACTGATTTTTTATTGTCTAGAGCACACAAGATATCATTTTGCACCTTTAACAAAGCAGTTTCAGTGGTATGATATTCTTTGTAGGCTGATTGAAACTTGTCAGTAAGGCCATTCCTTACCAGATGAGGATTAATTGGTCTGCAACTGCCCTCTCTGTTAGTTTAGAGATAAATGTCAGGTTGGAAACAGGTCTGTAGCTTTTCTCAACCAGTTCAAGGCCAAGTTTCTTCAGCAGGGGTGTTATGATGGCTATCTTCATATACTACTGTTCATATCAGATACTGCTGATTCCATCAGTGATTTATTTATGATGGACGTAATTATCGGTAAGAGGTCATCTAAGAGGTCAAGTAGGAGCCAGGTTGGAATAGGATCCAGCTCACATGACTTCTTTGCAGACCTTTTGACCAATTTTCGTACATCATCTATGGTTAAGGGTGTGAACCTCTCAAGACTTGTTGTACTCTTGTTCGCAGTGTCACCTGGTGGCAAATTTTGGCAGGGTGGAGCCTTATCAATTTCTAGGCGAATTCTTTCTATTTTTTCAAGAAAGAATGTATTAAACTTCTCAGCTTGAGTTCCCTCACAGTCAGTTTGGGGCATTGGTATGTCCTTTTTCTTGTGTATGACTGTGTCAATGACTCTAATAAGCTTTATAGGGTCATGCTTGTTTTCCTCAACCAGGCTGGTAAAGTATGTTGATTGAGCTGATTTCAACATGGAATTGTATTTATTTCTCCGAGAGTTATACAATTCCTTATCAATGTGAGAACCAGTCTTGTTCATTTTTCTCTCAAGCCTCCTCTTGAGAGATCTTTCTAGCTTTAATTGGTCACTCATCAAAGGTACAGGTTTGCGCTGAGTGACCTTGGCAAACTTGATAGGACCATGTTTATCCATGAGTGATGTGAGTTCCTTGTCATAGCAATCCACCATATCCCTCAAGGATAAGTGTTCCCATATTGAGTTTGCACCGGTAAGGGATTTGATGTCGTTCCTTAGGGACTGACGATCTAATTCTTTAAAGTTCCTGTACTTGATCGATTTTTTGGGGGGTTTGGGGGGTGAGATACCTAGATATAGCTTAATCATTTTGTGATCAGATATGTACTCATCCACCAGGTGGCCCTCGAGAAACTTATTCCCTTTGAAGGTGATGATTAGATCAAGGGTATTCCCTTCGGGTCGGTTCATGTACCCATTGGTTCATGTCAAAGGTAGATAGAATGTCATTGAACTTTATGACATCAGGTTTATTTGGCTTATTGACATAAAAATTGTAGTCACCTAGGAAGATGACACCATGACTGAATGACCCATAGTGTGCTACCAGTTGAGTGAACTCATCATAGAACTCAGAGTAGGTATACCTATTCCTGTCTGATGGTTCAGGTCGGTAGATAGTTACAAAGGTGAACTTCTTACCTTTGATTAGAAGGGATGCTTCTCGGAGTTCCATTGTCTCTATCCCTGGTTGGTTCAACCTGTTGGTTTCAAAGGGAAGCTCAACACGATGCAATAGACCCAGACCTCCGCCCGAGCGTCCCTTGCGAGGGAAAAAGTGAAATTTGAGGGAACCCTCCTCAAGTTCCCTTTTAACCTTCTCTTCATTTGTGTCCTGTAACCATGTTTCAGTTACAAAAAGAGCATCGAGGTTATGTTCAAAGAAGTAGTCTTTCACAAGTAGGACCTTGCCCGAGATACTCTGGACATTGCATGAACCAATTAGGAGTTGGTTGGTAGGTTTGTATTGTGTGGTTGTGTTTGTGGCGCCATCTATATTTACACTGTGCAGTGGAGCACGTGTTGAGCCGGCCGGCGACCTGTATCCTGCCTCGTGATTGGCTGGTTGAGCAGACGAATGTGTATTATTTACATTCCTACCAAGAACAAGAGCTCGATTAGCTCGGGCTGGCCTAGGTGTGTTGTATGCAGCGCCATCTATGTTAATTATGCCGAACCCGCATATTTTTGATGGGTAGCATAGACTTTCAATAAGTTTGTTGTTTAGTCTGTGATTATGTGCCCGAGGGGGCAGAATGAATATGTCTTCCCAATAAAGTTGTTTGGGTGAGATATTTGTGTATATCTAACAAAATTAAATTGACAATTCTGTTCGCTTGCCCCATGTACAGATAGTAGCGTGTTTGATTTTATGTAATCGCAGGTATCGAGGACCCATCGAAACTGACAGGGGAACAGTTCAATTTCTTTCTCAGATAGAATATATTAATATTTGAGTTAGCAACAATGTTCTGTAATGATTGAAATTGGGCACCTGAGATGATATTAAAATTAATATATATCAGAGAAGAATTCTTCTTAAATGTGCTCGCATGATCATCACATAACAGTACTTTTCTTGACCCTATAACATTGTGGGGCAAGGATAGAGTCTTAGTATTTGTGTTAGAAATCTTGTCGTATATGTTAAAACACGAACATAGACAAACAAAGCCATGATTGTATAGAATTGAACAGGTAGATAATCCCTTGTTTAAGGATTATTTCCGCTCAATGAAGAATGTATAATACAAGCTGCTATATGAGAGCTTGACACGTTCTGTATTATGAACTACCGTAATAGTGCACTATATCATTGACTGCAGGTTATTCAATTTGTTGTGAGAGACGCTATAAATAGATAGGCCACAACAGGGTTTTGTAAAAATGTACAGATAGTTATAAGATAATATTAAGATACATATCTTAATATATTTAAAATATATTTAAACTTTGGCCAGAGAGAGTATTGTTTTGATGATAAAAACAATACGAAATTAACTCAAAGTTTAAAGTTAATGTATATTATCCTAGGAATATACCACAAAAGCTACGAAATGACCACAAGATCGTGGAGGTAGGGTTAAGCGTTCAGGAGTCCACAAGGAAGGTAGACGTTGCACTGACAGCGGGTTAAAGACGATCGTAGAAAAAAGGCCAAGTAATGGGCCAGCTACGATAATTATCTTAACCAAGAAATTCGAAAAAATGCAGCTAGTTAGCTGCGTTCATGTTCCTACCAATAAAGTAAAGTGATATTGGTCGGTGTGTAATAAGATCCATTTAGAGATGAGCTGGTCAACTGTTCATATGTGACCCGAGGCAGCCGGGTCACATGGGGGCCCCAGGTTGCGCTTGTTGGGTCATTAGAGGTTAAGATATGGATTGTATGTGTGCTAGTTCAGTTCATAAGTGCTTTATGTTATAAAGCTTATCTCCAAAATTAATATGACTCAGTTGTATGCGCTATCTTTAAGTTGTCAATAAACACTGACTGCAAGACCGAGTGGTTTGGGCGATACATTAGTTGCAAAGAGTCTTTGTTTGTGGTAGACAATATCCACCACTTATACAAATGCCATTGTCACAAAAAGGATATCTTATCTCAGTTGAAGTCAAAGTTATATCTTAGCCTGTTTTTTTTAACTAAAAGCAAAATATCTTAGCCCTGCGAAAATAAACCATACCCCACCTGATAGTCAAATGACTAACCCCGTTATTACACATCTGTTCACATACAGTAGTGGTGATGTTACTGTATGTGAACAACATCTCATAAATAGCCACATAAACTATATATGATCAAAAATTCAATATCACAAGGTATTTAAGCATCTAACATATTGCAACGTTGAACAGAATGTAGATTAAGTATATATGCTAAAGATGGTTGGTAGTACAAAGCCTATTACTCATATATTGAAATTGCTCTCTCATTATTTTGACATCAATTGACATCAGTGATCTAATCAGATAAACAGGCCAAGTGGTCCTCTTGTATATCAAAAGTTCAGCATAAAAATATAATATATATTAAGATATATACTTACAAATGCACATATATATTCCAGGATAACACTATATGCTTCAGTTTAACTTTTTCCTGATGCCTAAATGGAGCATATCTGTGATCAGCGAGCCATTACTTTTCACTTTTATGTCTTTCTGGGGAACGCATGTGAAGTTCTTTTGATATTTGACACTAGATATTTTGTATTTTTAGGGTGAAGGTAAACATGGTGTGAAAAGTAAATCACAGGAAGTTGACAATTGTTATTTAAATCAGTTGACCTTTTTATGCAATGAGCTTAAGGAGATTCTCATGTGGGTGGATCGACATGGATGTGTTGTTAATAGCACAGCATTGCTGATTTTATCCCATATCATGCCTCCACAGAAGAGTATTTGCCTCAAAGTTTTAACTCTATAGAATCCTTTATTTTGAATTATATTGCCAGTTATATTCTGGTATAGAGATAAGACTGACCTAGTGCATGGCACCATGCATAATATAGAGATAGATTACATGTTTGTGCCATAGAAAAACCTTGTATGTAAACAAAATGAAAATTGCAAAAGACCAATTTCCCCTTTTCACATTTTAGAGATTGTTCTGTTCACAAACTTTTATTTATTCCACGCAAAGAGTATATTGAAGTGATGTGAGATTAATTAGGAATATGTCCAGTATAATGCAATATTTGCAATATTTGTGTTCAATATTTGAACACAAACATGGACTGCACTCATGCTACTTAATCTAAAATGCAAGTATTGTGGAATGTGAAAGAAGTAGGGGAAACCTCCAAGCGTGAAGTTCTTTTGATATTGGATATTTGATGCCTAGAAATATATACCAGTATGCTATTTTGGGTTATGGATGAAGAAGTAATGAAAAAGGATACATATTCTTTCAAAGTGGAAATATCCCTTTTGCCATGACAATTTTTCAGCATGATGTATGGTCCCCTACGCATTATGGCACTCGCATCACCAAGATATGTCAATATAATATACAAATATATACCTTTATACCCTTGGTAAAAGGATATATATCCAACAAAAAAACGAATATATCCCTTTTCCAGTGTTGTGCACTGTCGTAACATATTCCGAGTTAGAAATATATATAACCTGTGTGGTGCCAAAATAAAGCATATCTATAACCAGGTAGTCATTACTTTTCACTTTTATGTCTCTTTGGGAAACGAGTGTCAAGGTATAATTGCTAGACATTTCTTTGCAAAGGTATTTGAAAAAAGGTCAAATATCCAATTTCTTGTATCAAAAGAACTTCACATTCATAGGTTACCCACATTTGTTTCACATTTCACAAATGCTTGCCCGCGTCCTTTCATTGACCTACTTTCCACATCATGTTCCTTTCATTGACCTACTTTCCACATCATGTTCCTTTCATTGACCTACTTTCCACATCATGTTCCTTTCATTGACCTACTTTCCACATCATGTTCCTTTCATTGACCTACTTTCCACATCATGTTCCTTTCATTGACCTACTTTCCACATCATCTTCACTCTTACTTATACTTAAACTCCACTAATAGAGTAATCTGAGCACCACTGAAAACAAAAGGAAGTCATAGTGACAAGACTTCCTGCTCCCATAACAAGTATGATATTGGACCTTGCTCATTATGGCTGAACAGTAGTTAAGACTCACATGTTACCCCTGACTACCTAATTCAACCGGAAGTGAGAGCTGAAAAGGGACCAACTTTATGTAGTATCATCATGAAATGTATTCATATTTTATTTCTAAATAATAACAGCATACTTGTTAAATGTATATTGTGATTACATTTTTCATTAATGTAACCATTACAACATAGTCATGATGACTATTTTAGGTAGTCACTTTGAATACTTATGGTAGTCGGAAATCTGCACTGGGCATGCTTAGTGAGGGTTTTGAAAGATTTGGTGAGTGTACACAGTCAAGATCGAGCACTCGAATTTAGTGGGCTACAATTTAACATATGAGGTGAGACCCAGGCCTGAAGAGTTAACCCATTGTCCTTGTATATCTGTAATCTGGTGTGTTGCTATGAACTTGTGACATGACAACACAAAGCACTATGTCTGCTACAAGTAGGTCTCATTAAAAAAAATGACTGAAATAATGTTGAAAATGATGCAAAACACCAAATAAAAAAGCACATTCATGGTGTTAAAATCATGAGAACGTTGTTTCATCTCTTGATAGATTTATGTTTGTGTTACGTCATCTCCTTGTACCCGTGCCGTGAGACAAAGAGGCAGGAAGCAAATGCGGTTCTCTATGACAATGGACTCAAATAAAGCATTTAACAGCCCAAGAAATAGAAGAAAGTAATAAAATAAAGTAAGGAAGGAGTTAGGTAGGCAGATAAAGTCCATCAAACAGAGGTACAAGTTATGTATGTATAATAAAACCCAATTCAGGGAAGGTTTTGAAAAGTAGGCCTTGCAAAGCCTTGAAAGACGAGCTGCACAAAGCACAAGGAGGTATTTAACACTTTCGTGTATTATGTAATATTGCTTATATCTTTGGTTTCTCTGTTTTCCCAATGAAATGAGTAATTCCTGAGTACCACATGATAAAATATCAGGCTTCACCTACTTTTTAGAATAGTTCTTTCCTTGGAAAATGATAACTTTTCCATAACACACATCATCACATCCTTCTGAGGAAATCTTAGAAGTCATTTTGTTATGTTTTACCTGGCATGGGACATCCGTGAACATTTCATGCGATAATGCTGAGTGTCCTCCAAAATCTAAATCAATCAATCAATCAATCAATCAATCAATCAGTATTGGTTCCAAATTAATCTGATGTCATACAACGCATGACATTGTTTAATATGGCCACCATGTTTTTTGTTGAAAACCCTCATAATTATCATGTTCAGAAATTGTTATGTTATTCAAGGAAATCTTAAAATCATATTCATATTTCCTTATTTTAACTATCGATCCCATACTGATTGGCTGGTCACTGATACAAGATTACTACCTGCAATGATGCCATACATTTGGCTTAATTGTGTCAATAAAGTTATGGTGCATGACATAGCTTTAAATATACTGCTGAGTGTCCCCCAAAATCTAAATCAATCAATCAATCAGTATTGGTTTCAAATTAATCTGATGTCATACACCGCATGATATAAAGCTGTATACAGTTTATCTTTCTTATTGGTCAGTGTAACGAGACAGCATGTGGCTTAAAATGACGTAATTATTCGGAAATTAACTACTATGGCATGGACGACTCTGGTGACTGTATAAATAATAAAGAGCATTTCATTTGTATGCGGATACAGATCATAAGCGCTAGGCCACTGTCCAGAGCGAGGCCTCTTAATGCAGGGTAGTCACATTCCGAGGATATACGAATAGAAAAGAGAAATAAAAGAAGACTAGAAAGAAAACATAACAAAACTGGTCTCTCCTCGGATAAGATACAGTTTAAAATACAGAGGAACAAATATAACAACATCATTAAGGACTCGAGAAATAATTATTATTCGGGAATGATAAATTCAAATAAATCGGATCCAAAAAAATTATTTAAAATATTAAACAAATTACTGCATACTAAGGAGGACACTCCTTTCCCTAGACATAATGACAAGAAGGAGTTAGCCTCTGAATTTAATAATTTTTTCCTTGAAAAAATTACAAATCTCAGGGAATCTATGGACAAAAATGATAAAAATATAGAACAGCATACTGAAGTAGTCAAATTCAATACACAGTTAGAAAACATGGCTACTCAATGAATGTTTGGGAAGTTTATTGCCATTAATAAAGGCTATCATAAATAAGTCAATATCACTGGGAAATGTACCGGATGACCTGAAGATGGCTATTATTAGACCCTTATTTAAGAAATTGGGCCTTGAACTGATAAAGAAAAATTATAGACCAGTCTCGAATCTGGCCTATTTATCAAAACTAATAGAAAGGGCTGTGGCTACACAGTTTGTATGTCATTTGGTTAGAAATGAAATTCAAGGGCTATTTCAATCAGCATATAAGGAGTTCCATAGTACTGAAACTGCATTGCTTAAAGTTCAGAATGACATATTAATGGATATTGATAATGGTAAAACGAATGCTGGTACTGCTGGATCTATCAGCGGCCTTCGACACTATTGATCATGAGATATTATTGAATAGACTGGAAAAAAGATGTGGTATTACAGGAATTGCCCTTAAATGGTTTAGATCATACTTATCTAATAGAAAACAATGTGTCATAATTGATGGTAAAAGATCTGAAAACATGAATATTAAATATGGTGTCCCGCAAGGCTCGGTTTTGGGACCTTTACTTTTCACTGCATATATGGAGCCTTTATCAGATATCATTGGTAACTATGGTCTCAAGCATCATATCTATGCTGACGACACACAACTGTACATCACCATTGATCCTAAATCTGAAGAAACTAGAAATAGGTCTTGCATAGAGATGGAAAGTTGTATTATAGAGGTTAAAAAATTTTTAATAGAGAATAAGATGAAGTTAAATGATGGAAAGACAGAAATGCTTTTATGTGGTAAAAGCTGTGATTTCAGAAAGAAAAATGTACCAGAAGAAATTCTAGTAGGGGAAACCAAAAATTCCTAGATCAAATGCTGTTAAAGATCTAGGGGTTATTCTAGATCAAGAACTATCTATGAAATCACAAATCAAAAAAATGTGTAAAAATGGTTTCTTCCATGTAAAAAATTTATCAAGAATAAGAAATTGTCTGGATGAAAAAACTGCCAATACCCTTGCTCATGCCTTTGTTACCTCTACCCTTGACTATGGAAATGCCCTTCTTGCTGGGTTACCTGGATGTGAATTAGCTAAACTACAAAAATTACAGAACGCTGCAGCCCGGGTAGTTGGGAAACTTAAAAAGAGAGATCATATCACACAAAAACTTATAGAACTTCACTGGTTGCCTGTGAAGGCTAGAATTGATTTCAAAATAGCTCTACTAACATGGAAGGTGCAAAATGGCTTTGCCCCAAAATATTTAACCAACTTATTAGAGTATAAGCAACTAGGTATGGGTCTGCGATCTAATGATAAGAATGAATACATAGTACCTATGACTAATATGAAATCCTATGGCAACAGGGCTTTCATGGTATATGCGCCAAGGATCTGGAATGCCCTGCCCCTTGAAGTGAAAAATTGTAAAACTGTAGAAACCTTCAAGAAAAAACTTAAGACATTTTTATTTAGAAAGCACTATCTTAATGAAGCGCTTAGAGCAGACCTGGTCTGATATAGCGCTATATAAATCGTTATTATTATTATTATATTATTATTATTATTATTTGCATTAATGTCAGAAAACATCTTGATTATCACTGTTCAAGTCTTAGACCATGAGGTTGTCTATATAATTACCTATTTTTTTGCTAAATATACATAATAAAAAAATCTTTAGAGAACAACTTATATATGTATACCTCAAGTAAGGCGCAGATCCATTGCTTTACCAATCAACTGTTCCTTTGAAAACATATTATATTTGGGTTTATATACATGGTTATTAAAAAAATGAACACCTTTCTAAAATAACATCAACCTTTAGTTGCTTTATTTTACAAAAAAATCATACAATATTTGTACACGTTTTGTATAAAATCTACTGTACCACGCGATGTTATCACCCAGTGATAAGTGCGTTATTTATTTGACTCTGCCTTCTTTAACACAATCAGATTAAGAGAATGGTGGCTGATTAACTCTAATCGAGTCAGAACTAATTCCTTATACTTTCCTCAGGTTAACATATAGATTCTGACATATTTTCATGTTATGTAATATGTTTCTTGCTATAGTTATAGTTTCTGACATAATTTTATGCTATATAAGATGTTTCTGACTGCCCTTATATTAATATATTGCAGTATTATATATATTTTATCTAGTATGTTTATGGCTGCCCCAATGTTAACATTTGCAGCTGGTTTACGATGCTGTCTCATCTGTTTGTGATATTCAAGAACCACCTGCGGTTATCGATATTTTTTTTTACATTTAATAGCCACAAACCTGACCAACATTCCATAAAAGGTGAATTAGTGTGCTAATATCTTTTGTATAAATAATATAAGTTACAGTTAATAAATTATCCTGGCAATAAATACGTGCTGGGATGAGGGCTCGTGCCATATAATCGCGGGTCAGCCAGTGAATTGTTTTCATATTTTTTCATAATCTGCAAATATAATAAACATGCTTGATTAAATTGCAAGTCTTAAGCTGGGTCAGCATTATATTATTCTCAGGTTTAACATATGATTAGATATAAATGCTTTTCGTCTCCCACATAACGATTCAGGAAGAAAGTGCATACAATGGTAATATATTATGTACATTTAAAATATGTAAAATTATTTATATCATTATGAGCCTGTAATTAACCATATAATGTGTCGGTAGTGTACTTAAAGTACTGAAAGTATCAGCAAAGTACTGAAAGTATCGGCAAAGTACTAAAAGTATCAGCAAGGTACTGAAAGTATCAACAAGGTACTAAAAGTATCAACAAGGTAATGAAAGTATCAACAAGGTACTGAAAGTATCAACAAGGTAATGAAAGTATCAACAAAGTACTGAAAGTATCAACAAGATACTGAAAGTATCAACAAGGTACTGCAAGTATCAGCTGAGTACTGAAAGTATCAGCTAAGTACTGAAAGTACCGGCAAAGCACTGAAATTATCGGCTAAGTACTGAAAGTATCAGCAAAGTACTGAAAGTATCAGCTAAGTACTGAAGGTATCAGCTAAGTACTGAAAGTACCGGCAAAGCACTGGAGGTATCAACACAGTACTAAATGTATTAGAAAGTACTGCAAGTATCAACAAGGTACTGAAAGTATCAACAAGATACTGAAAGTATCAACAAGGTACTGAAAGTATCAACAAGGTACTGAAAGTATCAACAAGATACTGAAAGTATCAACAAGATACTGAAAGTATCAACAAACTACTGAAAGTGTCAACAAGATACTGAAAGTATCAACAAGGTACTGAAAGTATCAACAAGGTACTGAAAGTATCAGCAAAGTACTGAAAGTATCAGCAAGGTACTGAAAGTATCAACAAGGTACTGAAAGTATCAACAAGATACTGAAAGTATCAACAAGGTACTGAAAGTATCAACAAAGTACTGAAAGTATCAACAAAGTACTGAAAGTATCAGCGAAGTACTGAAAGTATCAGCAAAGTACTGAAAGTAGAATGCAAACAAATAATACTATTATATATAATTCTTGTTAAATAGAATGAATATATCAATCAATCTATGCTGTCATTTTGTTTCAACAGTGGCCTTGTCTCCGAGTGAACTGATGTATCTTCATAATGTGTATGCCGTAAATGACAAAGTTATTGCATAGATATGAAGATAATTAAACTTCTATTTAGCATAGATATGTCTTCCTCGACAGGTGGCCTTGGCAATTATGAACATCCATTAGTATTTTACTGCAACCTTATTAGAATTCAAGGAGCAATTTTAATAGGGCATTTGTGTCACAACATATATGTTATTTACATTGTTGCCTCATTTTATTGCCGGACATATCACCATCTGTTGAACATGAAGATTTCATTACATAGGATATAGTTAAAGGGTTTTATTAAAGGAAGTGTGATGTCATTTTCCTTTGTGCAAGATGAAATGAAATCTTTTCTCGGCTTATTATAAAACCTATAAGTTAGCTTGAGGAAGGTCGAGTTATGTCTTTGAACAAAAGTGTATATCGGATCCAAAAAGGTATATCAGATCATTGGGCAGTGTATCAGCCAATCAGAATGCATACAGCAATAGTGGTAGACGTCATTGTCAGTTTCAACTACATTCAGAGTAGAAATCAACAGAAAAATGAATAAAGACTTTACTCTGAGAAGGAATTGACAACACACATGTTTCATAACATGTCTCACTGCATAAAATGGCTGCGCCTTGTCCGATTAAGTCACCTATTATATCAGACTTCATAACATCTGTTATTATGTCATTATTTTCTGCATTTGTTTCTCACAATGCACAATGTAATCCTGATAGTTTTTCTCAACATGGAAGAGAAAATGTCCAATTTTTATGTTTTAATGATATAGAAGAGAAAAAGAAAATGTCCAATTTTTAGGTTCTAATGATGCAGATACCAGTAAAATTACAAATTACATTTTAAAAAGAAGAAAAAGCTTACTCACGGTTTCCATTGATATTAATATCGGTTGTGGTACCCCCCTCTGAAAGCATGACTGAGGCCTCTGTGTCCATGGTGACCACGGTGACCATGATGACCACGATGACCATGGTGACCATGATGACCATGGTTACCATGACCGTATCCAGTGACGCCAGATTTAGATCCGGGTACTCCATAGTAGTAGGCAGTTCCGGTTCCGGTGCCGTAGTCTGCTGCCACGGCGTTGACGGCGTGCTGTCTCAGATCATTCCTGTAGATAGCTGCCACACCATTTTTCCTGTAAAAATAAATGTTATTTATTAATTTATCTATTTTGTTTTTTTGAAGTATTCATTCGTTCATCAGTTAATTTATCTGTTTATTTTTTATTTTTTTCATTTATTTATAATAAAAATTTCAGTAAGGTCTTTTTTAAAATGTTCCTGTTCACAAGAATACGCAAGAAGTCAGAAGTACACAAGAAGTCAGAAATACGCAAGAAGTCAGAAATAAGCAAGAAGTCAGAAATACGCAAGAAGTCAGAAATAAGCAAGAAGTCAGAAATAAGCAAGTAGTCAGAAATAAGCAAGAAGTCAGAAATAAGCAAGAAGTCAGAAATAAGCAAGAAGTCAGAAATAAGCAAGAAGTCAGAAATACACAAGAAGTCAGAAATACACAAGAAGTCAGAAATAACTCTCCAACCTGACACCAAACAGAGTCAATATGTGCAAAATACTTACACGTTGACAAATCCTTGTTGATAATATGGTTGCCTATAGTGACCTCCACCATATCCACCATCGCAGGTTACCATGGCAACCATTGTGCAAACCAGAAGTACCCAAATTGATAAAGACATCCTTGATCTTGTATGTGTTACCGTGGTAAAGTTCTCTGACTAGTGTATACAATGACTGAGACTGAACTTTTCTTCTTCTTTTATAAAGCCCACCAAGTTGTGACAAGGTTTAATAATACATTTACAGGTGAAGAGGTGCTGGTCACTGATATACGTGACACATAATGGTTTTCAATGATGACACTTTGTATCATAAAAGTCTACCAAAAGCCATTTATCCAGACCTGCCCAAAGGCAAGAAGCCACAGGCAGACTTAATGGTCTGTGGCACGTGCCGCCTTTCACTATAATGCACTCTTCTCAAAATTAATGTTCATTTTTTTATACTGTTTCCATAATATCAACAACATGGGGGATTTCATCATTAAAATTTCAGGGAGCGTTTTCAGAATCAAGACAATGACAATAAGTGTCGGAGATTGACCTTCTGTAAGATTTTGTCATCTCACAAATTTGACCTTAACTTTGACACATGTATGTAAGCTCAGGTGTATAAACCAACACATTGTCAATTAGAATGAGAGATAAGTGTGTGAAAACGAGGCAAAGGTTGTACAATAGAGCGTCTAAAGGTTATCAATAAGATGTAAATGTCCATCAGGAATTTCTATCAGTTTCTGACCCAAACATGACAGGTTAAACTATGTGAACATTATCAAGTTATCAATATATGCTCCACTCGAGTCTGTGCTTCAAATACAGTTTTTTATTTTTATTAAAAATCTTTTTTATTCTAATACAAAAAAAAGTATTCACACTGATTGTTCTATTAGATAATATTACATAGATCATGTAACTGATGTGCAATTTTATAATAGGGCAATGTATATTTTACCAACTTCTATCACAAACGATTCAAAGACCACGAAGACATGAATGTCATATTTTAGTTAAGTTAAAATGTAGTTTTGATCAAATTTGGAACCCAGATGATAGTTTTGGACAGGTGACATTTTAATTCTGAGCACTCTTTGTAATTCTGTTTATTGCATCATTAAACATGTACATGTAATATGCAGGCCATGCGCAGGATAATTGAAATTATAATTGTATTAAAACTATTATGGTTTATTTAATCACGGTGGTAAGTTGTAAACTGGCTGCTCATGAAAAACATGGAAGAGCACCTCGTAAATAGACAAAAGGAAATTATCTACTATATAAATTAGCATCATCTAAAATAAATATTTCAGTTCGTACAAATGGTTTGCTGGATATTTACACTTGCCTTGCATTGCCTGAAATATAATTCACAGAATAATCAAGACATAAGATCATTCAGGTTTACCTTGTATTACCTGAAATATAATTCACAAAATGTAATGATCTAGACATGAGAATAACATTCATGTTTGTCTTAAATATGGCCATGTCATTAAGATGTGCATATATTGTATGAGCACACCGAAAATAATGTGAATGTTTGTGAGATAAGTTCCTTTCCATTAATGGAAGATGCACCCCTAGTGCTGGTGGCTCGTCCAATTACCAATTTTATTTCATCAACTTGTCATAAATTTCAACTGCAAACATGCTCTTGTAATTGTTTAATGTCACAGTTCGCTTGATCTAAAAATAAAGTTTTTTACCCAGCGGCAACTATTTCATGATAAAAAAATGTGTTTTATGTTAGTGTCCTTCCCAGCCTTAAAAGAAATTTGACAGTACCTTTACGAAAATAATAGAAAATAGTAGTGTTTTTACCAGGCATTTACTTCAACTGTTTTTTTCACACTCTATCGCACGTTGCAGATTTGACACTCTTTACCGCATGTTGCAGATTACGCTCATTAAAATTGAATCATTGCATAATTGCATTGCCAATTAAACGTTTTGCAAAGTACAAGTTCACAAAACATGTATTCTGTCATGTTTAATGGTTTACGAATACATTTTAACATTACATTTTTGTCAAATGCATGTTTTTTGTTTTTCAGTTATCTGATCAATTAAAAGACGTGACAATGCTAAGGCTTCTGTCATGATCAGTTATTTGAAACACTTTGTTAAATAAACCAGTACATTGAATGGTGATTTCATTTGTTTTATTAATTATCAATATTTGCTAATATCTTCTTTGTCAAACACGGATATATGATAATACAACTATGCGACCAAACACTATACATTTACTCTAATAGGTCACAGAGTATCGTGCACTATCAGGTCCAGCAAACACTATACATTTACTCAAAAAGGTGACAGATTATCCCCCACTATCAGGTCCAGCAAACACAATACATTTACTCTAATAGGTCACCGAGTATCCTCCACTATCAGGTTCAGCAACACAATACATTTACTCTAATAGGTCACTGAGTATCCTCCACTATCAGGTCCAGAAAACACAATACATTTACTCTAATAGGTCACAGAGTATCCTCCACTATCAGGTGCAGAAAACACAATACATTTACATACAATACATACATTGCATATGATACTACATACATTGCATATTATACTACATACATTCCATATGATACTACATACACTACATATGATACTACATACACTACATATGATACTACATACATTGCATATGATACTACATACACTACATATGATACTACATACATTGCATATGATACTACATACATTCCATATGATACTACATACATTCCATATGATACTTCATACATTACATATGATACTACATACATTGCATATGATACTACATACACTACATATGATACTACATACATTGCATATGATACTACATACACTACATATGATACTACATGCATTACATATGATACTACACACATTAAATATGATACTACATACATTACATATGATACTACATACATTAAATATGATACTACATACATTCCATATGATACTACATACATTCCATGTGATACTACATACATTACATATGATACTACATACATTCCATATGATACTACATACATTACATATTATACTACATACATTGCATATGATACTACATACACTACATATGATACTACATACATTGCATATGATACTACATACACTACATATGATACTACATGCATTACATATGATACTACACACATTAAATATGATACTACATACATTACATATGATACTACATACATTAAATATGATGCTACATACACTACATATGATACTACATACATTCCATATGATACTACATACATTCCATATGATACTACATACATTACATATGATACTACATATGTTACAGTTGATATTACATACATTCCATATGATACCAAATACATTACATATGATACTACATACACTACATATGATACTACATACATTGCATATGATACTACATACACTACATATGATATTACATACACTACATATGATACTACATACACTACATATGATACTACATACACTACATATGATACTACATACACTACATATGATACTACATACTCTACATATGATGCTACATACATTACATATGATACTACATACATTACATATGATACTACATACATTCCTTATGATACTACATACATTACATATGATACTACATACTCTACATATTGATGATACTACATACATTACATATGATACTACATACTCTACATATGATACTACATACATTCCATATGATGCTACATACACTACATATGATACTACATACATTCCATATGATACTACATACATTCCATATGATACTTCATACATTACATATGATACTACATACATTACATATGATACTACATACACTACATATGATACTACATACATTACATATGATACTACATACACTACATATGATACTACATACATTCCATATGATACTACATACACTACATATGATACTACATACACTACATAATGTACTACATACATTACATATGATACTACATACACTACATATGATACTACATACATTCATATGATACTACATACATTCCATATGATACTACATACATTACATATGATACTACATACATTCCATATGATACTACATACATTACATATGATACTACATACATTACATATGATACGACATACATTACATATGATACTACATACATTCCATATGATACTACATACATTACATATGATACTACATACACTACATATGATACTACATACATTCCATATGATACTACATACATTACATATGATACTACATACATTACATATGATACTACATACATTACATATGATACTACATACATTCCATATGATACTACATACATTACATATGATACTACATACACTACATATGATACTACATACATTCCATATGATACTACATACATTACATATGATACTACATACACTACATATGATACTACATATGTTACAGTTGATATTACATACATTACATATGATACTACATACATTACATATGATACTACATACATTACATATGATACTACATACATTCCATATGATACTACATACATTCCATATGCATGATATGATACTAAATACATTCCATATGCATGATATGATACTACATATGTTACAGTTGATACTACATACATTACATATGATACTACATACATTCCATATGATACTACATACTCTACATATGATCCTACATACTCTACATATGATGCTACATACATTACATATGATACTACATACATTACATATGATACTACATACATTACATATGATACTACATACATTCCATATGATACTACATACATTACATATGATACTACATACATTACATATGATACTACATACATAACATATGATACTACATACATTCCATATGATACTACATACATTACATATGATACTACATACACTACATATGATACTACATACATTCCATATGATACTACATACATTCCATATGCATGATATGATACTAAGTACATTGCATATGCATGATATGATACTACATATGTTACAGTTGATACTACATACACTACATATGATACTACATTCATGTCAGCATGGTCAGTGTTATCATTCGTATTAGTTTCTGAAATTTAAGTAATTTAAATAATTTGGCTTGAACCGGAACTTTTCTTACTGATAAGTTTGTAGAAATTTGATTTTGGTGATCAATTGTTTTGGCCAACAGATGGCACTTTTATCTGACACTAAACACAAGAGAACATGTTTAATATCCAGAATATGAATTAGTTTGCAATATAAATATGACCAATCAAACTTTATTTTCCTTTACTATGTTTATCATATTATGTAATAGTATAGTGTCAAAATTGAGAATAGCAGACAAAAGGTATTGTGGGTCTGACTCTTCTGACACACATTTGGGCTTCTTTCATAAAGGATCTTCATTTAGTTTGTTGACCCGGATGTGATCGAGGCATTGTGACCTACATATGGAATAAACATGGCCATCTGTGATCATGATACACGAGACTTGGGTGTAAATACATCAAAAGCAAAACCTGTTAATGACATCCATGAGGCTCTTCAGATAATAATCTGGGTCAAGTTCTCTTTTGGATGAGGAACCACAGAAGATAAAAATAGAAGCTGTGTGTATGTAGGTTAGCGAAGCATCTCATGTGTGCAGCCTGATAGACAGTAAAGCATGCACAGAGGCTGCTTGTTAGCCAGACTGGAATGAGCCATTGCACAACCAAAGCACTACCGTACACATCTCTATCATGCTTATCAATTATCTCCGGTTTTATGCCATTTCACAACACCATGGTAATACAGTGTGTATAAGAGTCAGTCAATTGACAAGCGCCTCCTTGTCAGAGCGAAGCTCACAATTCACACACCATGCCAACATAGGATAACATAGAGTATAAAGGGGACACTTGCTGTAGAGATGAATGCGTTGATTCGATGGCCTGCCCTCTGTGGGAACAATGAAACCACTAATGTATTCTGGGTTCGTATTCTCAAACTTGGGAAGTTTCATCCCAATCATTATATTTCATGATGCATTCTTTGAGTGAAAGAATATAATTGAAAATACTCTAATATATGATAAGTTGGTGAATATCTGTTATTTAGATGATAAGCTTGACATAATCAACAAAATTACATTATTTATAGATATGGAAATGAACAAATTAACTAATTATGGAAATGCAACACATTAGAGGGTGACCGATCATAAACATGTTTACGAATATATAATCATAGATTTGGCGAAAATGAACTAATATATAATCATAGATAAAATTACATTATTTATAGATATGGAAATGAACTAATTAACTAAAATGGAAATGCAACTCATTAGAGGGTGACCGATCATAAACATGTTTATGAATATATAATCATAGATATGGTGAAATAAATATATATTTCTTTTAAACACTATATTTATGTATTAATTTATAAAAAAATATGTATTAATTTTACAGGATCCTGAGCTGACGCTTAATACAAGTGTACCGGATGTGACGTCATGTTTTCAGGATACCGTGGTCACGTGGTTGCCCTGCAGTACCTTACTTCTCACTTCACCTTTCTACCTCATTTATCTGTTCCACAAAGACCATAGATACGGATGGAGATGGAAAACAAAACTTCATATTGCAAAACTTGTATGCAAACCTATTTCCAAAGTCTAATTATGATGTATCATAAAGATTCAAGATTTATAAGATTGATTTATTCGTGTATGATGGAAACGTTGTCCATCTGAAATCAAAATTATTCAGAAAGGTAATGAGATATAAGAGAAGATTTTCTACAGTTAATTTGAATGAACAGTGACGTTTTGCTCGAAACCAAACACAGATTTTAATTGTTGACGGTGTATGTAAGGAGTCTGGAATTGATAAGGAAGGTTTAGAGTATACATATAATGCTAGCCTCATCGAATATATTTAAAGCTGTCAGTGAAATATTCTTTTATATGCAATTTTATTACTTGCACGCTGGAAAGATAATGAACGTGAAATGCGTTATATTGCAGGTTGTATGTATTCTGCTGGTGTTACTAGCACTTATTGATGGAATCAAAGTTATTCATGATTCTGTCGACATCGGAGACAAGCCCATTTTACTTTACATAATCAACACCGTCATCACCATCATCAGCTTTGTAAGTATTTGCTGATCAGATTACGTATATATCTGGTCCAAATAAGAATTGACCTTTATCAAACGTCAAGTAGAATAGGTATCATTGCATGATTCAATGTATCATTGCATGATTCAGGGTATCATTGCATGATTCAGGGTATTATTGCATGATTCTATGCATCATTTCATGATTCAAGGTGTCATTGCATGATTCAAGTTGTCATTGCATGATTCAAGGTATCATTGCATGATTCAATTCACCATTGCATTATTCAAGACATCATTGCATGATCCAAGGTATCATTGCATGATTCAAGGTATTATTGCATGCTTCAATGTGTCATTGCATGATTCAAGGTGTCATTGCATGCTTCAAGGCATCATTGCATGATTCAAGGTATCATTGCATAGCATATGAGTTAAACCTTTGTAAAAGTCAACAAAATAGAATTTAAGGTTTTAAGTAATTTTGAAATCATAAAAAAAGTTTTTGTCTTTTGTCTGTAGATATATGTGTTGATTTGTGTCTTAATCATAGCCATATATGTGATGTGTGCACATAAATATAAACTAAGAAAACATGACAAACTTCATTGTTTGTGTACAGATATATATGTATTATGTTTTCAGATGATGATGGCTTTGTTATTGCACTTGGAGTTCAGTCGGAATGCACCCCCGTCCTTCATACCCTGGCTGTTCTGGGCTACCAGTATCATATCTTGTATCATTGTTTTTAGATCTCATTTATTACACAGGAGGAATCAGGTAATTGTCCAGTCTAATGATCCATTTGAGAGTGACATTTTAGCAATTCTCATTGCTCGAGTGGGCCATGCTGCCACCTGGTGTGTTAAAGTGTTTCACAATCTGGGAGAATTTTGCAGACATGCAAGCTTGGCTCATATTAGTAACAAATGTTGACTGATAGTTAATTTTATTTGAATCAGTTAAAACTGTCTTTCTACTCTTCTCAATATTCCAACACTGATTTGTTTGTTTTACTATACGTGCATTCGTTGCCAAAATATTAATGTATTCCATCCACAGCTAGCATAATGGTAGTCCCCACATCACCATGCCCACAAATCTATCCCAGCATGCATTGTACATGGCACAGGAGAAACCTGGTGGATCACTAATGTTGAAACTCAAGCAGTGAGAATTGTCGTCATGTAGTATTATAAACTTTTTATAATATGACTGAATATTTTTAAACAAATCAAATCAAACAACCATTTTAAACCTTTTTTGTTTAATTTCCAGGAAATGTTCCAGTTCATTGTCGTCAGTGTTAACATGTTTTTGCTGGGGGTAGCATTCATATTAGCACAGTTCTCAGATCTCCCTAAATGTCAAAGGTCATATGGCAGTACAGCTGAAAGATCAGTCTTTTCAAATCTTAGTGAAGAAGAGAGATCCCTGATTATCAATGAGGAACAACCATATTCAACAGAACCTCACCAACATTATAACCATGTAAGAAATGACTTGTGTGGGTCACCTGTCTGTGTGTGGTTTTGGGATTTTAGTGCAACATGATTTTAGTCATGTCTTGACGAGACCTACTTGTATCCGATATTGCGTTTCCACACTGAATTATCATGACGCAGTTCCTTCTCGACAAAACTGATCAAATATGTACAAGGACAAGATATTAGCACTTCAGACTTCAGCTCATATAAGAAATTGTATCTGGAGTTAATTTATACCCAGGACATGATGGATAAACACAATAACTGTTGCCACTAGGTGCGCTCTGACCAACTGCACCAGGCCTTGATATTTGACTATTCACTATGCTAGGCGGGTGGTGTGCACTGCTATTCATGACTAAACAGACTCCAGCAAATTTTAAACCTGTAGAATTTCATACTAACAGAGTTGGGTCTTATAATTAGGTTATCCCTGGAGATCTCATATTAAGCATACAAATTAAGACTACTTATTACAGTATTATATAGCAGTATATTACAAAAAAAGGAAAATATACTTCCAAATATTTTTTTTTTATATTTAAATATTTTGAATCGCTTTTTATGCCAATATCTTATATGTAACAAACTAATGATAAGTGTATCAATGATCACAATATCATGAAAACTGGTCAGACGGAAATCAGAATTGTTGATATTATTTCAGAATGATGAGGTGCACATTCCCAAGCCTTGTCCTGAATCTCAGTCAAGCTTCATATCTAGAATATCCTACTGGTGGATCACACCGTGAGTCGATGACTTCATTTTGTTTTACACAGCGTCTATATCTGCCTTATCGTCTGCTATGATTTCGATGAAATAAACATAAATTTGATTAAGTATCATTAGACCTCACCATTTTTGAACACCGTTACCAGATTCACCAAATTGTATCCCTCATTATACCCAAAGCCATCGTCAAAATGGACTAGAAATCTTTGGATTTTAGAAATACCATGCACTGCCCACCCAATTTAACTCACGACTCTGTAAGAACTCGACTTCCGGCAACTAACAATCAAACAATTATGTACCTTTTATATAAACATAAGATGTCAGTCCTGTTTGAAAATATTTCTTTGTGTTTTCTTGATCTCAGCAAAGTTTCGCCATTGTTTACGAGTTTGCGCAATGACGTGAAAGTGGGTCAGTTTATTCACGGGAGTGACAGCAACAATCTGGAAACTCCACAACGTTGTGGTCCTTCTGACGTCATATGAAGATTCTCCCTTTGCATTTCCATGACGTCATCACTTGGACTCTTCTAAATGTCATTTCACGTTGTCAGGTTTAATATCGGGTAAAAAACTGGATAAAAAACGCTACAGAAAGCTCACGGATTTGCAATTATAGATACTATGACTGGGAAAGACGATGACATGGATCAGAACTGCAACAGTCAATCGCCGGAAGTCGAGTTTAATTACTGGGGAAACTTCAATATGATGGGCAGTGCATTGTGTTTCTAGAAACAGTGGATTTCAAGTCCATTTTGCCGATGTCTTTGGGTATAGGCCAAATTATACATTGAAACTACTTTTAGGTTATTGATCCTCGGTTACAAGCGCCCTCTGGTGTATGAAGACATGTATGACGTCAGCCCACAAGACAGGTGTGCCTCTGTCGTGTCGTATATACATGCGCAGTTGCAGCCAACCAGGAGCCCTGCCCTCACCAAGATATCGGTCATGAAGCTCTTGTTCAGGTCTGTGAAGGGACCGCTCATTATCAGCTCGTGTCTGAGAATTATTATAGCGATTGGAGACTTCATCAACCCTCTTCTTCTCAGGTATAGATGTTTATTAGCAAGTAAATTCACATCTTTCCGTTTATAGTGTATGATAAGAAAAAAAACTTCAAAATAGCACATTCTTCAGTAATTGATATGTATATGCCATAATACATATTGTTTTATGAAAATGTAGCATCATATATTAGATTTCATCAAGAGCTCTAATCATGCTGATCAGATTTTTTCTTTGGCAAGTGTTTTAATAGGATATTTTGCCAGTGAGGATCCCTATAAATGGAAGGGCTACTTTCTGGCCGGGGTGATGTTCGGGTGGAATGTTGTTCACCAGACTGTCATGGTCAGTGTGAACAACCTCTGTCGCAGGATGAGAATGAGAGTCAGAACCGCTATCGTGTGTGCCGTGTATAGAAAGGTGAGCTTTGCTAGCCTGCCAACGGGACTCAATGCCTTACTCTCTTTGAAGTCTTTCATTTACTTTACAAGTGTACATATAGAATATATAACATAAACTTTATTCACCTATTTTAGTATACAACATGACATGGTTGGTAGGACATGGAAAATGATTGATAACAGTTAACAATTTTTATGTTAGTTTGTGACTCCCAAAATAATATGATGTTAAGCCATGACCGAGATTTACGTCCTGTTTGGGAACCACTATTAGCCCAGTAAATGTGTATTTCGAAATAGCAATTCCCTTTTGCTAACATGAGATTTACAATGGATGATAGAAGTGTTTGTGAGACTTCACGCCTTACTCAGACCATGTTATTCTAGTGTCTCAGACTGTCCAATGATGCCCGACGTAAGAACACAGTGGGTGAACTCATCAACATGGTGACAGTGGACGTGGTCAAACTGGAAGATATGGCCATGGATATAGATGAGCTTTGGGCGGCGCCTTTCATGATCATCTTTTCTATGGTTTTCTTCTGGAAGCTTTTTGGCGTGTCGTCTCTGTCGGTGTGGGTTATTGTAGCCATATACGGCCCTATTAACGCCTTCTGGCTTGTGCCTGGTATGGAAAGATGTCAGGAAAAACAGATGGAACAAAAGGATGAGCGAATGAAAGTTATCAGTGAGATTCTCAACGGTATAAAGGTGGGTGAGATTAAAAAAACAATGCTCATTTTTGTCTGATGGCAGGACACATCCTTAGAATATAAACAATATGACATTATAATAATAAAGTATTAGAATATAATAATAAAGTATTAGAATATAGTTAAAATTGTTAATTTAAGTCCTTGTTTGATTTCACCTCTAATTGTCCGGTGATTTCTAATAAGTTTGATAGATTTGAAATCAATGATGGAATGGCTGACACCAAAGAAGACACACTCTTTGATGATTAACGTGAGATAAAGCACATTAATATTTTTGTGCAGGTGCTAAAGATGTACGCGTGGGAAACATCTTTTATGAAGAAGATTGCTGAAATACGAGACAAAGAGCTCAGCTTTGCCAGAAAGGGATGTCTGCTAGAAATACTTGGGCTACTTACATGGCATAGCACTCCATATATAGTAAGGTTCTACTTACATGGCATAGCACTCCGTATATAGTAAGATTCTACTTACATGGCATAGCACTCCATATATAGTAAGGTTCTACTTACATGGCATAGCACTCCATATATAGTAAGGTTCTACTTACATGGCATAGCACTCCATATATAGTAAGATTCTACTTACATGGTATAGCACTCCGTATATAGTAAGGTTCTACTTACATGGCATAGCACTCCATATATAGTAAGGCTCTACTTACATGGCATAACACTCCATATATAGTAAGATTCTACTTACATGGCATAACACTCCATATATAGTAAGATTCTACTTACATGGCATAACACTCCATATATAGTAAGGTTCTACTTACATGGCATAGCACTCCATATATAGTAAGGTTCTACTTACATGGCATAGCACTCCATATATAGTAAGATTCTACTTACATGGCATAACACTCCATTTTTAGTAAGGTTCTACTTACATGGCATAACACTCCATATATAGTAAGGTTCTACTTACATGGCATAGCACTCCATATATAGTAAGGTTCTACTTACATGGCATAGCACTCCATATATAGTAAGGCTCTACTTACATGGCATAACACTCCATATATAGTAAGATTCTACTTACATGGCATAACACTCCATATATAGTAAGGTTCTACTTACATGGCATAGCACTCCATATATAGTAAGATTCTACTTACATGGCATAACACTCCATATATAGTAAGGTTCTACTCACATGGCATAGCACTCCATATATAGTAAGGTTCTACTTACATGGCATAGCACTCCATATATAGTAAGATTCTACTTACATGGCATAACACTCCATTTTTAGTAAGGTTCTACTTACATGGCATAACACTCCATATATAGTAAGGTTCTACTTACATGGCATAGCACTCCATATATAGTAAGGTTCTACTTACATGGCATAGCACTCCATATATAGTAAGGTTCTACTTACATGGCATAGCACTCCATATATAGTAAGATTCTACTTACATGGCATAACACTCCATTTTTAGTAAGATTCTACTTACATGGCATAACACTCCATTTTTAGTAAGGTTCTACTTACATGGCATAGCACTCCATATATAGTAAGGTTCTACTTACATGGCATAGCACTCCATATATAGTAAGGTTCTACTTACATTGCATAGCACTCCATATATAGTAAGGTTCTACTTACATGGCATAGCACTCCATATATAGTAAGGTTCTACTTACATGGCATAGCACTCCATATATAGTAAGGTTCTACTTACATGGCATAGCACTCCATATATAGTAAGGTTCTACTTACATGGCATAGCACTCCATATATAGTAAGATTCTACTTACATGGCATAACACTCCATTTTTAGTAAGATTCTACTTACATGGCATAACACTCCATTTTTAGTAAGGTTCTACTTACATGGCATAGCACTCCATATATAGTAAGGTTCTACTTACATGGCATAGCACTCCATATATAGTAAGGTTCTACTTACATTGCATAGCACTCCATATATAGTAAGGTTCTACTTACATGGCATAGCACTCCATATATAGTAAGGTTCTACTTACATGGCATAGCACTCCGTATATAGTAAGGTTCTACTTACATGGCATAGCACTCCGTATATAGTAAGGTTCTACTTACATGGCATAGCACTCCGTATATAGTAAGGCTCTACTAACATGGCATAGCACTCCGTATATAGTAAGGCTCTACTAACATGGCATAGCACTCCGTATATAGTAAGGTTCTACTTACATGGCATAGCACTCCATATATAGTAAGGCTCTACTCATATACTTCCACTCAGCCATACTAAAAATAGCACCCATACTAAAAATAGCATATAATATGATAATATATTCAAATGCCTCTTTTTTCTTAGTTGTTTTTTATTATTATTATTATCCAAGGTTGTAATAATGGCGCAAGTTCAAAGGGCAGATGTATTCCAAGAGAACAGCTCCGGACCTCAATACAAACAGAGCCTAAGCAAGAATGACAATGGTCTAATCTATTCTTTGTTGTTTCAGATGTGTGTGATCCTGTTTGCAACCTATGTGCTGTCATCCTCTGCGCATGTGCTGACTGCTCAGAAAGCATTTGTGGCTCTCAACCTCATCAATCAATTCACTAGCAATACATCTTTTCTGCCTATTGTTTTATCTGTTGCTGCACAGGTAAACACATATACACATACGCAGACATACATTGTTACACTCTGAAAAATACCTGTCTCACTTACACATTATATTGTGTTTTAACATGGATATTGTGTGTTGGTGACACACGGTATTGCTAAGAAAACACTTAAACACACATGTTATGTGTAATGTTTCTGTGATAAAACTATTGATATAACACCATTATTTAATATATTTGCATTTGATCGGTAAAATAAAAATCATTTAGATTACAATATTTGCTGTTTATCCAAACCAGAAAAAAATTGTCTAAAATGATGCAAAATCATGTCGCAGAATCAGATCACAGAATGTAAAAAATATTTTGAGCATTCTCACGGCATTTCACATTGTGTCATGCTAAGAGGTGAATATGCATCTGTATATATGACCTTCTATCTTCATTTTTCAAGCAGAATTCTGTCCATTAAGATTATTGCAATTTTAGGCATACATTTCTGTGAAGCGGATTAGCGATCTGCTAAATGATGAAGAAATAGACATGGATAAAATAAAAACAGATCCCACCACTGGTATGTGAAATAATCAATCATGTTAGTAAAGTTTAATTTCATATTCATGTACTAAGATATTCAACTTTAAGATTAGATTTGAATCTATTTAGCAATCACCATGGTATCTTTCAGGTAATGCCATTGAAATAGAAGAGGGAGAATTTTTGTGGGATGCCACCTTAGACAAATCTACGTTAAAGAGGCAAGAAGCAATACATTGGATATATTTTATATGCTGTCAATATTAGGCTCAACACAAGGCAGCCATATTATTTAATATAAGAAAAAATCGATTTTCTATCTATCAGGAGCACTATAGTAATCATCCCATATGCCCATAATCATTTCATAATTAAATTGTTTTAAACTATTTTCAGCATAGACTTGGAGATAGGGAGAGGGGAGCTTGTGGCTATTGTTGGCCAGGTTGGAGCAGGAAAAAGCTCCTTGTTAGCCGCTGTCATGGGGGAGCTACAGAAGCTGACTGGCTCGGTGACAGTCAATGTGAGCTAAGCACAGTGCTCAACACACTTCGTGCACAACCTTATATATTTTCTAGGTCAGGTCATGACATGATATGAAAGGCTATTGATGATTTTTTAGAACTTGCAAATTCAGCATACATTTGAGACAAAGTTATATTGAAAGTCTTGGCATGCAAGCAGAAGAGAATTCTTATTGCGATAATATCTGTAACATTTGAATGATATATTCATACATTATATCATATGCATAATACAATTTTGTAAAGGGGTCATCAGTACGCGAGAAATAAATTCCTAACAAAATATGGGGACCAAATATTATTTTGACTCATTTTTATATAATAGCCCCAAGCTCCACAACGTAATTATAAACGTATCTTGACCTGACCTAAAAATGTGCAAGGATGCGCACGAAGTGTGTTTAATACCATATAATGTTACACAAGCAATTATTGGAAATGTTTTGTATTAATGATAACCTTTACCTAAAAACATATCTTCTTTATTTTTACATTAATTTTATTATGGATATTTTCGGTGTTAAATCCCTTTATCTAACACAGGGGAGTATGGCGTATGTCCCACAGCAAGCTTGGATTTTGAATTCAACTCTCAGAGAGAACATCCTGTTTGGAAAGGACATGGACAACAAGCAATACAGACAGGTGGTCAAATCATGTGCTCTGAGACCCGACCTGGAGATGCTAACAGCTGGTGATATAAGTGAAATTGGTGAAAAGGTGAATAAAGAGATATTATTGTCTGGATCAGCTCATCAGAAATCGGCTTCCCACGTGTATTCATATATAATTGCTTCATACAATATGCTTAAAAGTACTCCTAGTACAGTACAGTACTCCTAGTTTTCTAGGATAATGCTTTTTTCATGGTAAAAATTGTTTTCAACGTCAAGGCCTGTAATGCAATATTTTCTTCTATTTTGGAAGCATTGTAAGAAAACTAAGAAAAACCTATATATTATTGATCACAGATATGTTATTGAATAAACAACACAATAATTAACACACATAAATCGTTATATGTCATGTATCAAAATATCTATAACCCTATGAGATAACGATAAACATCTGGGTTTTTTGTTTTTGTTTCTGGTTTTTTTTTTCTTTAATGTGAGACTACATTTTTTTTTCATTTTTTAATGATTGTACAGGGCATCAACTTATCTGGAGGTCAGAAGCAGAGAGTGTCTCTGGCTAGAGCTGTGTACCAGGATGAGGATATCTATATCATGGACGATCCATTAAGTGCTGTAGATGCTCACGTTGGAAAACAACTATTTGATGAAGTGATAGGGCCAAAGGGTCTACTACAAGAAAAGGTGCAGTTATGATTTATTCCTACAGATTCTGAACAGCAAAGCTTTATTTATTTATTTATTTATTTATTTATTTATTTATTTATTTATTTATTTATTTATTTATTTATTTATTTATTTATTTATTTATTTATTTATTTATTTATTTATTTATTTATTTATTTATTTATTTATTTATTTATTTATTTATTTATTTATTTATTTATTTATTTATTTATTTATTTATTTATTTATTTATTTATTTATTTATTTATTTATTTATTTGTTTATTTGTTTATTTGTTTGTTTATTTGTTTATTTGTTTGTTTGTTTGTTTGTTTGTTTGTTTGTTTGTTTGTTTGTTTGTTTGTTCGTTTGGTTATTTATTTATTTTGTTTTTTCTTACTGAGATACAAAGTGTTTTTTACTGAGATACAATTGCTTAACCTTGTCTGTTATTTATCCTTGCGTCAGACCAGGGTGTTGGTAACTCATGGCCTCACTTACCTGCCATATGTGGATAAGATCATTGTTATGAAGAGCGGGGAGATAGTGGAATCTGGGTGTTATGATGACTTGATAGCTCAGGATGGGTCACTGGCTGATCTCATCAAAAATCATCATACAGAGGCATCCAATGGGCCCTCAGAAGAAGACATCAAGAGGTAAAACTACTCACAGTATATACACAATAATATCTATGTATAAACATCAACCCTGAATACCACTGACAGTATATATATTTATCTGAAGATATCAATAATAAATACAATTTCTAGTATGTACATTTAAATAATGATATTTATATATAAATATCAATGTTAGATTCTATTGACACTATATAAACTTTGGTAATTATTATTTAGTGAGTTGGTCATTGCTATAGACTACTGATAGTATATGCACTTAAGTAATTAAATTCATATAAGTATATCAGTGCTAAACACTACTCATAATATATATAAATAAGCAGTGATATTCATACAAGGACATCAATGTTAAATACTACTAATAGTATAATACACTTAAATGATGTGAGAATATGAATGAGGAATAGGTTAAACCTTAAAGACTTATTTTCTCTTTTACAAATGATATGTTTGTCCCTTCAGACCAGCACTGCGGCGAGATGTTTCCGTATTATCAGATAATGTGGAAAGAACAAACAGCGTTCTCGGCGGAAAACTTATAGAAGATGAATATGCCGAGATAGGATCGGTATGGAGATATTTAATATGTTAATATTTAAGGTCTTCTATATTTTGAAGATAAGAATCCCTTTATTTTGGTTTAGCAGTAAAGTTACATTTGAAGCGTGTTAGATGCGGGAATTATAGTATTACAGCCGATGACAGCAGAGATGCAGATGACAACAGAACTGAGGTTCCATCTTCAAAGATGTTAAAGTGCATCTGCACTTTCAAAAATATTCTCATCAGGTTGTTGCCAGTTACGCTATTGTGCCAACAACCTCCTATGGTATGATAAACATTGGCAGTGAGTGAAATGATAAACTGAAAAACAGCTTTGTTGCCGTCTGCAGCCCTGTTGTCGTCTGCGGCTCTGTTGGCGTCCACAGCTCTGTTGTCGCCCACAGCTCTGTTGTCGTCTGCAGCTCTGTTGTCGTCTGCAGCTCTGTTGTCGTCTGCAGTCCTGTTGTCGTCTGCAGCTCTGTTGGCGTCCACAGCTCTGTTGTCGTCTGCAGCTCTGTTTTCATCCACAGCTCTGTTATCGTCCACAGCTCTGTTGTCGTCTGCAGCTCTGTTATCGTCCACAGCTCTGTTGTCGTCTGCAGCTCTGTTGTCGTCTGCAGCTCTGTTGTCATCGCTGTATAAATATATGATAATGTGGATGTTTTCCAGCTGAGGCTGAATGTATTGACGAGCTATGGTCGTGATTGCGGCCTCGGGTTCATGACGAGTGTTGGGGTGTTATTCACCGTGTTTCTCCTGTGTGAGGTCGGTACTGGCCTATGGTTGAGGTACTGGAGCGACCATGCATCTCAGAGACAACAACTGGCTTTCTGGCTGTCAGGCTACACGGCTATATCTGCTGTCAAAGGTAAATAACACCCAGTTCTCAAATATATAAATATGATTTATGAAATTATTGTTTGCCAAGAGAGTTACTGTAGTACTCTTAAAATAATGAAATTATTCTTCAGACAATTTTTACAAAATATCGGCATTTTTCATTTTTGTAACAGGACTCTTAAAATATCAAGATTAAATTAATGACACATTTCACAAAATATATGGATTTTACATTTTTTTTGTTTAAAACTGCAGTTCTCTTAAAACAATGAGATTACATTTATATCATATTTTTTTTTTACAAAATATCAGAATTTAACAATTTTCAGTTTTTACAGTCTCTTATAAGATATTAATGTTAAGAATAAATTAATGACAAATATTACAAAATTTTAGAATTTTACATTTTTTATAGAAGATTTGGCCTAATTTCTTGTAAATGCATATAAAATGTTGGTTGTTCCAGTATGTGCCCTTGGAGGGCTCAATGCTTCTATGTTCCTTGGGGGGCTGCGAGCGTCCAGAAAGATACATGCAAAACTGTTAAATGCCGTTATGAGAGCACCAATGTCATTCTTTGATACAACCCCGTCAGGGAGAATGCTGAACAGGTTCGTAATGCACCCACATTGTACATGCATCTGAATAGGCAAGGCGAGTGATGAAATACCGTAGATAATAAAAAAAAACATAGGCCGATGGCATCAGAGCTATACTGATTATTGCTATTTTGTAATAAATGAAAAAATGAAAAAATGTTTAAATAAAATTATGCAATCTTTACCAGACTGCAAATAAATCAAAATCGAATATTACCTGAATTGTGATACAAAAGAAAAGGAATGTTTGTGAACTAAAACAGATTTATTTTGCACTCAACTCTTATTGCGTTTTGGAATGAAGTGTTAATAATAAAAAAAGTAAATTCTCATAGGAAATACAAGCTTTACTCTGACAATCAGAGGGACCCGCGATTACCCGTCAATATTGCCCTCCTGTTGAGAATTATCAATTAACTGCTTTTTGCCAGCGGAACTGATTTTTGCCAATTTATTTGATTTTAAGGTTACCTTATAATTGCCTTTTACTGGTAATTTATCTCCTACATTCAGAAAGTAGGTAGAACATTGAAAATATGAAATTAGAAAAAATCTACCTTTTACCGTTGACTGCCTTTTGCCATAGGAAGGCAGACTAGGTACTCAAACGTGGTGCTTAGCACTGTGTTAGTAATACCTGGTATGAGCTTTGAATGTTCAGGTTTTCTGATGATATGGGCGAGGTTGACGGTGGTATAGCTATAGTAATACCTGATATGAGCTTTGAATGTTCAGGTTTTCTGATGATATGGGCGAGGTTGACGGTGGTATAGCTATAGTAATACCTGATATGAGCTTTGAATGTTCAGGTTTTCTGATGATATGGGCGAGGTTGACGGTGGTATAGCTATAGTACGACCTGATATGAGCTTTGAATGTTCAGGTTTTCTGATGATATGGGCGAGGTTGACGGTGGTATAGCTATAGTAATACCTGATATGAGCTTTGAATGTTCAGGTTTTCTGATGATATGGGCGAGGTTGACGGTGGTATAGCTATAGTAATACCTGATATGAGCTTTGAATGTTCAGGTTTTCTGATGATATGGGCGAGGTTGACGATAGTATAGCTATAGTAATACCTGATATGAGCTTTGAATGTTCAGGTTTTCTGATGATATGGGCGAGGTTGACGATGGTATAGCTATAGTAATACCTGATATGAGCTTTGAATGTTCAGGTTTTCTGATGATATGGGCGAGGTTGACGATGTTATAGCTATAGTAATACCTGATATGAGCTTTGAATGTTCAGGTTTTCTGATGATATGGGCGAGGTTGACGGTGGTATAGCTATAGTAATACCTGATATGAGCTTTGAATGTTCAGGTTTTCTGATGATATGGGCGAGGTTGACGGTGGTATAGCTATAGTAATACCTGATATGCTTTGAATGTTCAGGTTTTCTGATGATATGGGCGAGGTTGACGGTGGTATAGCTATAGTAATACCTGATATGAGCTTTGAATGTTCAGGTTTTCTGATGATATGGGCGAGGTTGACGGTGGTATAGCTATAGTAATACCTGATATGAGCTTTGAATGTTCAGGTTTTCTGATGATATGGGCGAGGTTGACGATGGTATAGCTATAGTAATACCTGATATGAGCTTTGAATGTTCAGGTTTTCTGATGATATGGGCGAGGTTGACGGTGGTATAGCTATAGTAATACCTGATATGAGCTTTGAATGTTCAGGTTTTCTGATGATATGGGCGAGGTTGACGATGGTATAGCTATAGTAATACCTGATATGAGCTTTGAATGTTCAGGTTTTCTGATGATATGGGCGAGGTTGACGATGGTATAGCTATAGTAATACCTGATATGAGCTTTGAATGTTCAGGTTTTCTGATGATATGGGCGAGGTTGACGGTGGTATAGCTATAGTAAGACCTGATATGATCTTTGAATGTTCAGGTTTTCTGATATGGGCGAGGTTGACGATGGTATAGCTATAGTAATACCTGATATGAGCTTTGAATGTTCAGGTTTTCTGATGATATGGGCGAGGTTGACGGTGGTATAGCTATAGTAATACCTGATATGAGCTTTGAATGTTCAGGTTTTCTGATGATATGGGCGAGGTTGACGAGGGTATAGCTATAGTAATACGTGATATGCTTTGAATGTTCAGGTTTTCTGATGATATGGGCGAGGTTGACGATGGTATAGCTATCTTCTCCTGCTGGGCTATGATGGACGGCATATGTGTACTGGCTGCATTCATCGTTATCTCTTACACCACTCCAGTATTTCTGGCTTTCACTGTGCCTGTCCTCATCTTCTACTACACACTGCAGGTAACTAACTTGATATTCAAACTAACTAGCTTGATATTCAAGATAACTTTGATGAATAGACATTATCAACTGGATTACCGGGAATTAAATATAAAAGATAATATTATACAAAATGTTATATATGGTATAGTATAGTTTACATTTGTCTATATTTATGTTTTACGGGCCAATTTTGGGTTGCAATACTGCCTCCAACACACCGGAACTGCACAAACAAAAGCAGAAGTGCCCCAAAAAGCTCTCTTATATCCAATTATTATAAAAAACAAGATGATAGACCACAGTATTTATATTTCAGCGGGTGTACCTGAGGTCCAGGCGGCAGGGCAAGAGATTAGAGTCGATCCGGAAGTCTCCAGTGTACGTGCACTTAGAAGAGAGTCTGCACGGAGCGACCTCTATCAGGGCATTCAGGCAACAAGACAGATTCATCAACACAAACGGCCGCCTTATAGACAACTTCCTGCGAATGCGATTCACCAACATCACTCTCAATACGTAATTGCCTGTTTGATACCAAATTGATTAACTTACCACATGTGAGGGGTGTTAGAAGTGTAATTCTGAACTTTTCATGTATGTTTTGATAAATGCTGTATTTTATTGTTGTTGCTGAGATAATGTTAATTGAAACCGTGGTAATGGATTTATATATGGCAAGTGAAGTTTATTTTGGCATAAATGATTTTCCTTAGTAAGCTAGTGAGGTTTTGTTTAAACTTTACTTTAAAGTTCATATGAATGATATATACGACAATTGACAGTGTTACTGCAAACCATATAGATATATCTATATCCATATCTACAAAGATATATATATAAGTGTGTGTGTGTGTATGTGTGTGTGTGTGAGATGCATGATGTATTAGTGTGTCATGCATATATCCGGTATATATCACATCTCACGTGTTGCAGATGGCTGTCGTGGGTGTTTGACATCTCTGGGAGTGTCGTTCAGCTCCTCACGACGGTTCTCATTGTACTTTACAAGGACAGCATGACACCAGGCCTGGCTGGACTCTCGGTCACGTATGCACTCACTGTACGCTTCATTATTCATGTTGACCGATAACTTAACATATAACATGTCCCAATTAACTTACTCAGATAATGAGAGTCAATTAGCTGTCCTATGCACCCAAATGCCATTTCAATAAAAAATTATCATCTGGATGTTGTGAAAAATACTATTAGTCAGAGACAAATATCCATTCTGTTTTGTAAGTAAGGTTCAATTTCCTTTGTATTGTTCAGTTTATGTACCTAAATCGAGACTTAAATAGCAATTAAAACGGAGAGTTAAATTGATCCATTAATACCGAACGTTGTATCTGGAAATGCTTATGCAAAAGGACAAGACTACAAGTTTCAGTCTAAAATCATTCATTGAACTTTTAAGAAAATTGTACTTTTCAAGCCAGATGTAGTATGACTGAATATTACTGTATCATATGACTACTTTGCAGATCACATGGCAGCTTGACTACTTGATGAAGAATCTCTCAGAACTGGAAACAAGATTTGTTGCTGTAGAGAGGATTAAAGAGTATTCGGAGATAGATTCTGAGGTAACGATATTGCATTTATTAATTAGTTAATAATAAGACAATAAATGAAGTGTGTAACTGCTGTGTGTCAAAGTAGATTAACAAAGTGTTTTTGTTAATTAATTTAGTGACATATCATGTGAGAAATTTTGATTTTAAGGGAGTTTTTTAATCAGTGACAATTTTTGATTTTGATAAAAGGTTTTGATTTAGCGGCAATTCATAGTTTATTGACAAATTTCAATATCTTAACTATTCTTATTTCTTAAAATTGTAGTCTATAAACAAATTTTAATTCCGTAACAAATTTTAATTTCTTTACAAATTCCAATCAGAATAATAAAATAAAAATAAATGACTTTACATTTGTAGGCAAACTGGGAAATTGAAGATTGTGTATCGTCTGACTGGCCCTCCAAGGGAGAATTGAATTTTCAACATTTTGGCATTTGCTATCGGCAAGGTTTGGAGCCGGCGCTATCTGATATCACGTTGAAAATAGCATCAGGAGAAAGGGTACGGGCCGGATTATTGTCAAGCAGACTGTATTCATGATCTGTAGTTTCCATAGCAACAATTATAGCGCAATGAATAAAGCAAGATTGTTGACATCTAATGATAGGACATTTTCCCGTATATCAACGATAATTCATCTCATTACATTGCAGAAACATGACTTTTGTTCACATTATCACATTAACAGAATTAAAGCCCCTTCATGGATCCTCACAGCATAAAATTATCGCAAAACAGGTTCAAAATTATTGAAATAAAGAAAACGTATTGGCATTGGAGTAATATTTTCCGAAATTAATATACAGAAATCATGACCCCAATATTGTTGCTTAAAGGTGGAAAACAGTCACGTTTTTAATTCTCAGTAAATACACTTATTAAACCCAACATATCATAATTGCTAATACCACGCTATCATAAACACAATGGCCTCACATATCACCTGACCCTTCATTCCGGCGGCGCAGGTATCTATAATATGGTGATCAACTTGGGATGTTTTTGCACTGAACATTTTGATGTATTCTCTGTACCTAATATTATCTTATTTTGTGAGGGACTTATTTTGTGAGGGACTTATTTTGTGAGGGACTTATTTTGTGAGGGATTTCTTTTATGAGGGACTTATTTGTGAGGGACTACTTGTGAGGGACTTATTTGTGAGGGACCTATTTTATGAGGGACTTATTTTATGAGGGACTTATTTTATGAGGGACTAATTTCAGGTGGGAATAGTAGGGCGGACGGGAGCTGGGAAATCTTCCTTAACCCTGGGTCTGTTCCGCCTCCTAGAGGCCGCCGAGGGCGCCATCTACATTGATAATATTGATATCAGCCAAGTTGGCTTACATGACCTCAGAAGAAATCTCAGCATTATTCCACAGGTAATTATATGATATTTTCCTGTTATTGATATTTTACCCAAACTTGTGTCTCATGACCAGTCTGTGTCCTTTCTATCCTCAATCTGAATTGATATTGTGGAGTCAATAGGACGATAATGTATCATCTGAAATTTGTCAATTCATTCTATTTATCATCTTAAGAATCCCATGTCTTTTAAAATATATGTTTTACAGATCTCTCTCTACACATGAAAATATTGCCTACTGGTCAAGATGGATCTTTTTCATAAGGATATCATAAATCATTTGAAAAAAAAACAGTCATTTTTTTTAAATTTATGTTTGTAGGATCCAGTTTTATTTTCTGGGACATTGAGATTTAACCTTGACCCCTTCAGCAAGTATGGGGATGATGAGATATGGGATTGTCTGGACCACGCCCATCTCAGGAACTTTGTGTCTTCTCTACCGGACCAGCTGGACCACCAGTGTGGGGAAGGAGGCGCTAATCTCAGGTACCTTAGCTACTCACAACTAAGGCCAGCAAATACAAACAAGTGCTTTTTTTTTGTTTAAATAACAGAAATTGGACACGTCAAATACAATGCCCGACCTGGATGGCAGGGGCGTTAAATATATGTTGTTTAACGTTATAATCATCAGATTATTTCTTGACTGCATTTTTCTTGATTGCATCTTTCCTTATGGCACATTATTTTTTGATTTCTTTAAATAATCTTCAGTGTTGCTGATTCTTGAGATTGCGTAAAATAAAATGGTAAAATATCTAAGATTGAGCAGAAGTGAAACAATTTAATTTGCTAATAGAAGCATTCTGTAGAAAAGATTGAGAATATGTGAACCATCCCTTGATGTTTTTGCTGATGTTTCCTTTCTCTGGTATTAAAAGACATAACGGGCTGTAACCACTCATAGCTTCAAAAGCAATGTTTGTCTTGCTCGTACAGACAAAATGGTTCCAGTGCAAGTTGAATCATTTGTGTACTCCAATTTTGGACAACGTAGTACCCGCAACACTTTCCCTTGCTTTGGACTATGACATGTGAATGGAGGTATTAATGCAGGTTATATTTCAGTGTCGGTCAGCGGCAGTTGGTGTGCCTGGGGCGGTGCTTGTTGAAGCCCTGTAGCATCCTGGTACTGGATGAAGCTACAGCAGCAGTGGACGTGGAAACAGACTCTCTCATCCAGAACACACTCAGAACTCAGTTCAAACACTGCACCTTGCTCACCATAGCTCACAGAGTCAATACAATACTGGACTATGATAGGTAAGCTCACCATAGCTCACAGAGTCAATACAATACTAGATTATGATAGGTAAGCTCACCATAGCTCACAGAGTCAATACAATACTGGACTATGATAGGTAAGCTCACCATAGCTCACAGAGTTAATACAATACTGGACTATGATAGGTAAGCTAACCATAGCTCACAGAGTCAATACAATACTGGACTATGATAGGTAAGCTCACCATAGCTCACAGAGTCAATACAATACTGGACTATGATAGGTAAGCTCACCATAACTCACAGAGTCAATACAATACTGGACTATGATAGGTAAGCTCACCATAGCTCACAGAGTCAATACAATACTAGATTATGATAGGTAAGCTCACCATAGCTCACAGAGTCAATACAATACTGGACTATGATAGGTAAGCTCACCATAGCTCACAGAGTTAATACAATACTGGACTATGATAGGTAAGCTAACCATAGCTCACAGAGTCAATACAATACTGGACTATGATAGGTAAGCTCACCATAGCTCACAGAGTCAATACAATACTGGACTATGATAGGTAAGCTCACCATAACTCACAGAGTTAATACAATACTGGACTATGATAGGTAAGCTCACCATAGCTCACAGAGTCAATACAATACTGGACTATGACAGGTTAGCTAACCATAGCTCACAGAGTCAATACAATACTGGACTATGACAGGTTAGCTAACCATAGCTCACAGAGTCAATACAATACTGGACTATGACAGGTTAGCTAACCATAGCTCACAGAGTCAATACAATACTGGACTATGACAGGCAAGCTAACCATAACGCTACATGACAGCTAAACCCATCATAGTTCTAAACATACATCACATATGTGTTTATGTGTGTAGATACAAAATAAGCTCTCACAAACAAGCTATACATAGCTCGGACATAATAATATTGGACACAATGCTTTGGTTCACAGTCATCATGATCCGAGACTATGATAGCACTCCCACATATAGATTCAAAAATATGAAATAATAAATATGAATATCACTGACTATTAAAGGGTCAAGCTTAATTCATGGCCTAGAAGATTTATATTAACATGATGGCTTCCCTCGATAGTGCATTCTGTTACATTTCTTTCACGTCTGGATATTCTATATATCTGTGTTATCTTTGCAGGATACTGGTGCTCGGATATTCTATATATCTATATTATCTTTGCAGGATACTGGTGCTCGGATATTCTATATATCTATATTATCTTTGCAGGATACTGGTGCTCGGATATTCTATATATCTGTATTATCTTTGCAGGATACTGGTGCTCGGATATTCTATATATCTGTATTATCTTTGCAGGATACTGGTGCTCGGATATTCTATATATCTGTATTATCTTTGCAGGATACTGGTGCTGGGATATTTTATATATCTATATTATCTTCGTAGGATACTGGTGCTGGGATATTCTATATATCTATATTATCTTTGCAGGATACTGGTGCTCGGATATTCTATATATCTATATTATCTTTGCAGGATACTGGTGCTCGGATATTCTATATATCTATATTATCTTCGTAGGATACTGGTGCTCGGATATTCTATATATCTGTATTATCTTTGCAGGATACTGGTGCTCGGATATTCTATATATCTGTATTATCTTTGCAGGATACTGGTGCTCGGATATTTTATATATATATATTATCTTTGCAGGATACTGGTCCTCGGATATTCTATATATCTGTATTATCTTTGCAGGATACTGGTGCTCGGATATTCTATATATCTGTATTATCTTTGCAGGATACTGGTGCTCGGATATTCTATATATCTGTATTATCTTTGCAGGATACTGGTGCTGGGATATTTTATATATCTATATTATCTTCGTAGGATACTGGTGCTGGGATATTCTATATATCTATATTATCTTTGCAGGATACTGGTGCTCGGATATTCTATATATCTATATTATCTTTGCAGGATACTGGTGCTCGGATATTCTATATATCTATATTATCTTCGTAGGATACTGGTGCTCGGATATTCTATATATCTATATTATCTTCGTAGGATACTGGTGCTCGGATATTCTATATATCTATATTATCTTCGTAGGATACTGGTGCTCGGATATTCTATATATCTGTATTATCTTTGCAGGATACTGGTGCTCGGATATTCTATATATCTGTATTATCTTTGCAGGATACTGGTGCTCGGATATTTTATATATATATATTATCTTTGCAGGATACTGGTCCTCGGATATTCTATATATTTATATTATCTTTGCAGGATACTGGTGCTCGGATATTCTATTTATATCTGTATTATCTTTGCAGGATACTGGTGCTTGGATATTCTTTATATATATATATATATATATATACCTATATTATCTTTGCAGGATACTGGTGCTCGGATATTCTATATATCTATATTATCTTTGCAGGATACTGGTGCTCGGATATTCTATATATCTATATTATCTTTGCAGGATACTAGTGCTCGGATATTCTATATATATATCTATATTATCATTGCAGGACACGGGTGCTCGGATATTCTATATATCTATATTATCTTTGTAGGATACTGGTGCTTGAATATTCTATATATCTATATTATCTTTGCAGGATACTGGTGCTCGGATATTCTATATATCCATATTATCTTTGCAGGATACTGGTGCTCGGATATTCTATATATCCATATTATCTTTGCAGGATACTGGTGCTCGGATATTCTATATATCTATATTATCTTTGCAGGGTACTGGTGCTCGGATATTCTATATATCTATATTATCTTTGCCGGATACTGGTGCTTGGATATTCTATATATCCATATTATCTTTGCAGGATACTGGTGCTTGGATATTCTATATATCTATATTATCTTTGCAGGATACTGGTGCTCGGATATTCTATATATCTATATTATCTTTGCAGGATACTGGTGCTCGGATATTCTATATATCCATATTATCTTTACAGGATACTGGTGCTCGGATATTCTATATATCCATATTATCTTTGCAGGGTACTGGTGCTCGGATATTCTATATATCTATATTATCTTTGCAGGATACTGGTGCTCGGATATTCTATTTATCTATATTACCTTTGCAGGATACTTGTGCTCGGATATTCTATATATCTATATTATCTTTGCAGGATACTGGTGCTTGATAAAGGAAGGGTTTGTGAGTTTGATACTCCTGCCAACTTACTCACCAACCAAGAGTCTCTCTTTTCTTCATTTGTCAAGGATGCAGGGCTAATTGGGTTGTGCTGAATCTGCTCTTAAAAACAAAAACAGTATTTATATAAATTATATGGGTCAATGTACTTGACAGGGATCATAATATTAATGGCTAAAACGTTATATTCATATTATCAGCCGCGTGATTGATCAAAGAATTGTGAAAGCAAACTGATAATAAATAATTATTTAATCGCAATCTGATGAGTTATTTTATTTTAGATTTTTAATAATGTTGTTATGGTTTAATTCAGTACATTTTTCCCTCTGGTTTCAAACGTAGAGTAAGACCACATCCAACCACGTTAACAATACCCATGTGTTGAAAAGTTCAAATAGATGGTGAGGTCAGAACAGATCAGAATGCTTAAAGATGAAAATAAATTCTTGCCACCGCAAATGAAAAATAACTATTTAAGCAATTTATGAATACCACACACTCACAAAATTGTCATTGCTAATATGCCAAGAATTTAGTCTGTGTATGAAAATGATTTCTTATCAAATTTCTTATATTTCATAATTGATAAAGCAGCATACTTGAAACAATTTGTTTTCCGTGTCTTACACAGCATTTTAATAAACCCCCATCAACACTAACGTGACAGTCGGATGCGTGTTTCAGATGTTTACCATTGTTTCTGCAGGAAGGGAACAAGAGCGTTGGTATCAGTAGTATATCATTTATATGTATGCATGATAATAGCGGTGATGGTGCACTCTCTGCAACTTTACCGAATCAACTAAATAAATATTTGGTGCTTAAAGAGTGTTTAGAGGCTGTAATTGTCACTTTCTGGTCCATGAGTACTGAGAGATGTGTTTAAAAAAACCTTCTGTTATGGTGCACGCTTCAGTGTCTTCCGGTTGAAGGTGATGGGAATTTTTCCTGGTTGTATCTTTTTATGGTCATAGAATATAGTGGTGAAGTGACATCTTATAAACTATATCTTCTGGAAACACTGGGGCACATGGAGGATTATAATTGAGAAAATGAATGGTATAATTACCTAATTAATAACGGCCTTCAAGGCCAGATATGGATAAGGTAAAGGTAGCGAGGATATGAAAGGAAAACATCAAATATCGCCTGCATGGAGTGCTACATTAAAGTACCTAATAGGAGCTATACTCCATGCAAAGACAGAGATTTAATTATTCACTAATAATTCCGGACTTGTGAGTTTTATGACCATCGGATCTGGGATTTGAGGATATCAATAGTAACCTGACATGAGGATGTCAAGAATTCCAGGCGTTTACATAATGGCTCTATATTGTAGCATTCTGTCATTGGTGTCAAGTCATATGTGTGACCTACATAGACAGAGGGATGGCCTAAAAGTAGATTGCTCGTTCCTTAATATCTCTGAGCCACCTGATGACGTCACAGGAAATGTGATCAGCCTCAATCTGGCAAACAACAGGGTGACGTCATTAAATGATGATGCGTTTGTTTCGCTTATAAGACTTTCACATTTAATCCTGACTAATAACTACATTAGATACATTGCACAAATGGTATTTAAGCAAACAAAACGCGTGAGATATCTGGATTTATCACACAACAATATTGAAAGTCTGACGTCACAGTTTCGATTTTTGGAGGTTTGAGGTATCTTGATTTGTCATACAACCGAATAATGTTAATTCCAGAAAACCTTCTGCTTACAAATCTCCAATTAAAACATTTTGACATTTCGCATAATTCAATCTCAAAATTATATGCAAACACTTTCAATGGCTTGCAGAATCTGAGATACTTAGATTTATTGTACAATGAATTTTGCTTCAATGAGTTATCCTATCCAGTTGGTATAGCGTTACAGAGTGTGGAATATCTTGGGCTTTATTCCAAAGCAGAATGTGCAGAAAATTATCCTTATTATCTGATTGAAACTCTGGAAAATATAAGAGAACTGGAAGTAACTGCCACGAGGCAATTTACCTTCAGTAGCAGTTTTAGTCAACTCCGACTCCTTGAATCTCTTAGCTTCTGCATAGAGAGTTGCAACGCTAGTGAGATTACCCACAGTACATTTTCAGCCTTTGCAAACCTCACTTTTCTTAAGGCATTGTCGTTGGTGAACTGCCCGGTGACAAACCTGGATTCTATGGCATTTTCTCACTTCAAGTCTTTGCAGACTTTGAACGTGGCCTGTAGTTTACAGGTTGCTTTAGAGCAGACGTTGGAGGCTATTAGGAATATTCCTTCCTATCTTGATACTCTAGTGCTTGACAACACCCAAGCCGAAGATGTCAACCTGCATAATGTCATAAAGAGTGATTCATTCTGCATGGAATCACTGAAACACTTAAAGCGGCTTTCAATCAAATCTTTACACCTGGCGGCCATGGATGTCAATTTTATACTGTGCTTAAGGGAACTTGAAGAGTTGTCTTGTGGCTTCAACTCCATTCTTAGAGTTCTGCCATCAAATTACTATCAACGTTTATTTCAACTCAAGCGAAGCGGAAATACCTCAGTGACAATAGTTGACGCTTCCTATTTGGGATCGCAGTTTTTTGGAACCTATATTTTTGGATATTGCCAGAATGAGAAATCAAACGATGTGGACCGCTTTTTCAGAAAGCCACCATCTTTTATCAATGAAAGCCCGGATATAAAAATAAACAGAACTATACAACTTCCTAGCGACCCATTTGACGTCAACTATAGATACTCGTACTTCCCTAAGGTGATATATTTTGATCACAACCAAATCTTCAGTCGTATGTTATCAGCTGAGTTTAAGCTGAGGCTGGGAGGGATTTGGACAACTCAGCTGTATAATATATCTCACATCCACATTCCCTGTCTCTGCTTCAGTCTCTCCGGCTTTGAATTGCTGAAGAGTTTCGATGCAAGTTTCTGTCATACCACTAAGATTAACATTAAGGGGAATTTCATTGGTATTCGTGAACTTTACTTGAGCAATAATCAGCTTCATGAAAGTATTGAAACCATACCACAATTTTTTGATCAAACACCCAATGTGAGATTGATAGATCTAACAGCTAACCATCTGACACATTTGGTTAGAGATACTTTCTTAAATACGTTAAAGTTAGAAAAACTTTTGATGGGACAAAACGGATTCCAACAGATCGGCTTTGCAATTGCACAGCTCAAATCACTTGAAATATTAGATGTGTCACATAACTCGATACACAGTCTGAAGGCAGAGGATAGGAACGCCATATTTGCTTTGGAAAATGTCTCATTGAATATGAGAGACAATCCATTCCATTGTACCTGCGCCTCAACTAAGAGTAAAACTGTAACAACTTTCATTAAGTATATTCAAACACATTCAAAACGATTTGTTCAAGTCAACAGATATGTTTGCTTTGACGACAATAGACAAGAACAGCTCATTCATGTGAATACTAAAGAATTAGAGAGAAACTGTAAGCAAAGCTTATTGAAGTCTGTTGGATTTTGGAGTGGGCTGATACTTGGTCTGTCACTGCTCATTTCGGTTATACTACTCATCTATACAAATCAATGGAGGATTCGCTATAACTACTACAAGCTGTGCCACAGGAAAAAGATTAAGAAAAAGGAAGTCGTCTACACCTTTGATTTGTTTGCTTTTTATGCTCAGCAGGCAGTAGAGGACATAGCCTGGATTGTGCATGAACTACACCCTCATTGTCAGAAATGGCGAACCAGACTTTGTTTTGAAGGCAAGGACTTTGCCGTCGGAGGGGTATTTGCCGAGGATATTGTGGGAGCTATTGATGACAGCAAGAAAACTATTCTTTTAGTCAGCAATGAGTTTATCAAAGATGGTTGGTGTTATTTCACACTCAATATGGCCCTTATAAAAGGTCTTGACCATATAATAATGGTAATCTCTGATCATCCTAAAGATTATGCAAACAAAAATGGTAAACTTATTAGCAAAGTCTTGGACAGTATTCCTGAGGCACACAGGCTTCATAAATCGCAAGCCAACTTCTGGAAAGCACTGAGAAAACTGGTAGCAAACAAGAAATACCACAGTGAAAGTGGGGAGGAGGAATATGATTTAAATGACCAATCAAATAGCTTGTCTTTGTCGAGTCTCAATGCTACGGGCAGTACAGAATTGACCTTACAAGACCTCAGCAAGGACTCTATGGGAAGTGCTGAGGTGACCTTGAGCGATGTCAACAATGACTCTACAGGAAATGTAGAGGTTACCTTGCACGATGTCAACAAGGACTCTACAGGAAATGTAGAGGTCATCTTGCACGATGTCAACAAGGACTCTACAGGAAATGTAGAAGTCACCTTGCACGATGTCAACAAGGACTCTACAGGAAATGTAGAGGTTACCTTGCACGATGTCAACAAGGACTCTACAGGAAATGTAGAGGTCACCTTGCACGATGTCAACAAGGACTCTACAGGGAATGCTAAGGTGACCTTGCACGATATCAGCAAGGAAACTTCAGAAATAAAATAATGACCTCAGATAACGGAGAATTCTTCTCCAAAGAACACCGAAGAAAGTGGAATGAAGAGTAAATTGAATGAAAATTGAATTAAATGTGAGGTGGATTGAAAGAAAAGTGACTTGAATGTAAAGTGATTTAGTAAGAAATGTCTATAACACAATTATGTTTTGTCCATATTTAGTGTTCTTGCAATGATGTTGATTGAAAACATGAAGTCTTCAGTGTTAAAGCCATGTAATCAAGTAACTGTCAAACTACCCCATTGTTGGGCTGTGATATTTACCAGAATGTTGGCATGTAAACAAGTTACCTACTTCGCATATTTCAACGTTCACACAGATTGTATCAATACTGATATGTAATTCTTTGTAAAAATAAGATATTGTCTCGATCTGTTAACTAATTGAAGGAAATCTATCTAAATATTAAGCTATACAATGACTGATAGCTTATGTATCTAAATATTAAGCTATACAATGACTGATAGCTTATGTATCTAAATATTAAGCTATCAATGATTGATAGCTTATGTATCTAGATATTAAGCAATCAATGGTTGATAGCTTATCTAACTAAACATCACGTTATACAATGACTGATAGCTTATGTATCTAGATATTAAGCAATCAATGATTGAAAACTTATCTATTAATGATTGATGTTGCTAAAGTTAACATCTTAATTGTACAGTGACTGGCAGCAAAATCCAGACATTTTCATGATTCCCACTCATGATTTTCACAAAATCTCTCAAAAAACAGTACAAACTACTTAGATGTACATAAACAGTAGATTGTCTTATTTAATTTCACTTAAATTTGAAAACTCATATCATATTTCAGCTCTGTTTAAAAAAATCTACATAATTTTTCAACCACTTACATCATGTACAGGCAGCATATACCTTACTTAAAAATGTTCACCACTTTTACTTGAAAACCTCTTGATTTTAGCACTTTCACTAAAGTCTGACCATATTAAAGATCATCACTAGAAATGGGAGACATTGAACACAAAATGGGTAGTATAAAACTTCCTATTGTAGTGGGTATATGGTGTCACTTTCACCCTTCTCCAATTTACATTCTCCGATTTATATACATATTCAAGAACTAATTTTAGCACCTTACTATTATTGAAGAAAAAAATAAAATATATGAAAATTTGCAGAAAGAAATCAGCTTTTCAATGAGGTAATCCATTTGTCTTTATATTTAATACATTTCTTGTCACCTGATGTTTTTTCCTATTGCAAATTTAGCACATTTTTACGTACTTTGATAGTTTGATATGATTTTTTTATGTACTATAATGATTAGAGCAGCTTATTGCGGGTTATTTTCTGAAAGTACACTTATATTTTATATATATGAAACCTTAAAAGATTGCATTGGATCAATTTAAAGTCTGTCAATTTTCATATTTTGTACGCCCACCACATTAAAGCTATTTCTAACCAGCTTGTCAGCTTGTTAATAAATCTCGAAATTGACGGACTTTATTTTCATTTTATTTTCACCATTAAAGTTTTTTACTATGTGGTATGATATGTGCTTTCATAATTTAACCAACAATAAGTTGTTATTATAGATATTATTTCAAAATAGCTCGGCATATCAAAATCTCCTTTTAAGGTCTATAATCCACAATCAGTTTGAAGCATCTGGAGAGAACTTCGGGTGGTCTCGTATATTTTCGTAACTGCCTTCGGCTCTGGGGGATTCCAGGATGAGAGTGAGGCTATGACGCCAGTGGGGGGTATTTCCCATTCAGCACACATGGCGGACAAACCAAACGATAACAGAGGCAGGTGGTCTTCTCTGTCATATGTTGTTAAAATGTTAATATAATGTCATAATTATGCAATATCCTGCTAGCACAGTATATAAACTCTAACTCTAACTGAATTCAGACTGGATATTATGCAACTTTCTTCAATTGATAAGTAGTGTTCTCCAGTCACCCATCGGCAAAGCTCAGATAGGTGATATAAGTCGCCACCTGCAAAAACTGAGTCGAGACAAATAATAACAAATTAAGACTAGCTGGTAAAGTTTACTTTTTCTGTGCTAAATTAACAAATAACATTACTTTGAACACACTTAAGCCAAAAAAACATAAGTCTGTCCCAGTTTTTCATTGTGGATTATAGACCTTAATTTCCGTTGCATAATGGTCCAAAGTAAAAAATTGCTTTAAAACTGTTAATTCTGAATGGAATTTGATGAATAAAGACTTTATAAGCTCGTTATTGAAAGATACAGATGATTGAATGTTGAAATTTATAGTAAAATCCATGGAAATAGGAGTGTCATTTTCAAGTCATTCAAAGGTCACTTCAAGGGCAATATTTTATAAAAATAGCTTACAAATGTCCACATTCAGTCTTGTATCATTTGTGGATGTGTCCCCACACAGGAAAAATGTTATATGCCTATGTCTGTCATTTCTACTGATGCAGTGTTTTATTCCACTTTTGATTTTAAGTTTTTCAAAACCACTTACCTCATACTACTTACCTCATACTACTTACCTCATACTACTTACCTCATACTACTTACCTCATACTACTTACCTCATACTACTTACCTCATACTACTTACCTCATACTACTTACCTCATACTACTTACCTCATACTACTTACCTCATACTACTTACCTCATACTACTTACCTCATACTACTTACCTCATACTACTTACCTCATACTACTTACCTCATACTACTTACCTCATACTACTTACCTCATACTACTTACCTCATACTACTTACCTCAAACTACTTACCTCATACTACTTACCTCAAACTACTTACCTCATACTACTTACCTCATACTACTTACCTCATACTACTTACCTCATATATCCTAATCAACATTTTACACCAGTTTACCTGGATAAACATCTGCTTTCTACACTCCACTTAAACTTAGCACATTTACCCACACATTACCATTTATTTTTTCTTATAAACAGCAGATCTATTCCCCATGTTTTTAAAATGTATGTTTATATCACAAGTCTCGCTTCATTCCTACTAATACTTTTGTTTTTTCCACAACACTGAGTTGTCAGGTTCTTGACATGATAAGCCACCTAGTCACAGATATACAAGGACCATTGGTCAACTCTTCAGCTCATATGCAAAATTAGATCATGAATTCAAAGTCGACACGGCTGGGAATCAAACCCACCACATTGGAATTGGTGCAAATAAATTTGCACTCTAACCACTGTGCCATGACTCATGTCAGGTGTGCATTTACACACATAATGATTTATTTTAAAGCTAAGTCTATTTTTTCTCTAAAATGAGTTCATTTCCTATCACTGAATGAAATAAAGTATTCAAATTGTAACATTTAAGGTCTCATACTTGTTGTCCTGACCATCATCCTGAAGTGAAGTTCAGCAGAATGCAAATTGATTTGTAATAAATCTGAATGAACATTCACAAATAAACAAATAATTTACTCACTGATATTTAGGAATTAGAATTCACAGTATTCACAGGGGAAAAATAGAATTAGGTTAACATCCTTTTCATCTGAGTTTAAGCTATTAACTTTTTATTGACTGACCCAATTGGCAGTTTATTTAGCACACTATACAGTTTAGCCTGACCTACATCTCTGACTCATATGAATGAAAAGTAAACCGGAAGCAGTTTATCAATGGAAAGAACTTTGAGATTGGGCCTCGGACCACTATTACAATGTCCCATTGAAAACCATAGTAAATGCTGCACCTTTAAAAATTCATAAAAAATATTAGTATCAACCTAGGGTATTTTGAAAAAATACTTATCAGATGGCAAAAATATTCATCTTTCTAAAAGCAGAGTATGAAGTGAGGTTGACCATTGAAAATTTTTGCTAGCATCTGTTAAAGCGCCACCTACCTTGAAAACAAAGAACAGAACATGGAAATATAGGAATGAGCCCCTGACAGCAAAGATCAATATATATTCCCTTCAATTATTCTCATTATTTTTCTAATAGCTTCGACAAAACAAGCCATTATTGTAGTATTAAATAGCACTATTCATTTTATGTCTAATGTGATCTGCATCTCGTTATTATCATGTATAATAAGGGGGAGTAGGAAATTATCAAGCACTACTTTCGTATGCCCTGGTCCCACATATAAAATAGTAGACTCAGGTCAGAGCAGTCTAAGTACTTATTACACATCTAATCCTCCATAACTTATCTCTCATGTCAGTCCCTGCCACCAATGATAAAAAGGTGTGGCCGCCATTCATGACTAGTCATAAAATCTGGCTAAGAGGTGATTGGTGACAGAATAAATGACTGTTCATAGAGATTCTGATAATAGGTCATGACCCCAGATGGGTGTAACTCTTGGCGGGTGTGACTCACATGCATGACTGGACATGAAATTCCAAATTTTGAACAATGTTAAAACGGGTAATGACGGCACATGTAATTAGACCGATTGAAAACGATTACTGATGAAAGGGGCAGACCATTATTCATTCGGAGGGGAGGGGTGTGGGTAGGTGGTGGAAAGTCTAAACAAGAAAAAGTGGTGATCCACATGTAACACGGATGAGAAAAAAAAAAAAAAAACCAAAATTGACAACAAACAGAACAAATTAAAATAAACAAAAAAAAATCACAACAAACAAAACAAAATTAATATAAACAAAACAAAAATTACAACAACCAAAATTTTAAAAATCAAATAAACAAAATGAAACAATCCTTGCAAACTGATGGGCTAGTTGAAATCATCTTTATTTGTCTTTTAAAAACATTTAATTTGGTATATGAACGAATTTTTTAGCACATCTTTATGCAAAGATGTGCCTTTTCAGGATCGATTACGTAAGTTGCTCTATTATCGCTCAGGCGTTAGCGCAAATCAGACTTTTGCATGTCATTTCTGTTCTAATTGTCCGATTTACACCAAATTTGAACTAAACTTACTGAAAAACTTGTTCTAGCGATTGGAAAGCATTTCCAAGCAATTTAAAGGGATAATTTCGCACATCGATGGGCGATGACGATATTGCTGTTTTCAACTTTTTGTAATCATGCATTTCTTTATCTTTGTTTACTTGTTATATGAACGTATTCATATGCTAGCGCATGTAGACTGGTGCCGCCCTCTGTGTATCCACAGGATGTTCTTGACACTCGCTGGGGGACCAATCTATAGCGCATGCACAGGATGAACGCTCCACAGTGGCATCAGTTGCTTGAACCATATTGCCCACAGAAAAAACGAATTACAACCCACAGGAAATGACAACGCATTTCCCATGATCATACCGATCACAGAATAACACAGATAGTTGCCTGTCGGCAATGATTGTCAAAAAGGGAACCATCCGTGTTACAAAAAATATCAGTGTGATCACCTTAGGAAAAACATTAATTGAGACTCGCACATCTGCAGAAAAAAAATATTCTTTGGGGGAAAATGTAGTCTCAATCTTCTAGACGTCAATTTTAGAGGGGGGCAAGGAATCTAAAAAAAAGGTACAATAAGTACAATCTACCCAAAACATGTTTCAGAAGCTAGTTGGAGGCATTAGCAATAAACTCAATTACAACATAACTTTCAGGGCGACATACAATTTGAGAGCAATGATAAATGTTATATTGCTGTCAGATACAATCTTTTGCAAAATCTTTTACATTATTAACAGCTTGATCACTTTACTTAACATCTATCATCGGGCAAAACTAGACTTTAATACGATTTCTTAACTTGACATCGATTATAATATCTTAAAATGACATTTGCTTAATAACACAGTTATATTGCAATATTTAGGGGTTTAAGGCATGCACAGGTTTTAAACAATTCATATGTCTGAAAAATGTCTTAAAGCCAAACCTTTATGGTAACCAGGCAGAAATGCTTTGAAGTGAATTCATTAACAATCATAATATGTATTGATAATTTTAAGCTCTCCGTGCCTGCACGGTGTATGGGGCCGTATTATCAGGCTCTGTCCTTGTGCATGGGTTTGTGGTTCTGTCTGTTAACAAAGATTTTGTCATCGCCTTGGTCATAGGCTTTAACTTTGAACCAAAAACATTAACATTTTGCAATAACTTATATGTCTTAAGAGCCACGTTTGTGTGCCTCTTATCATGCATATATCAGGTCTAATACCCAATCACATTTATTCCAATTTAGAACATTTGTTCCAATTTCCTAAAAGATGCTTAGGCCTGATGTCTGGAAAAATGTGTGGTGGTCAGGTGGTCAGTGCTTGGGTGGCCGTGTAGCACCCATATCAAATGTGGCCACTCTCATGACAAATAGAATAAAACTTCCTGGCACCCAGGACTTTATCGGCAGACGAAGTTTACTTCAAAATAGATGAATTAACCGTGAAAACCGTGTAAATAAAGCAATGTATCATTTTCTAATAAATTGAGAATGGCCGAGTGCGGAAAGAAATCAGCAAAATCTGTTTCCTCCGCCACCCCCTGAATGAATAATGGTCTGTCCCTCATGCAGAAGGGCCCGTATGTAACAGCTTTTATGAAGTATATAATCTTGCATCATAAACGAATTGATATGCCTATTTAAAATGTAAAATATCTGACAAATATGAAAAGTCAAATACATAACTCTAGACTCTTCCTTGGATGTGCTCGCTGACCCTGATTTAATTATGTGTGAAAATCACGAAAGTGAAAATACAATCATTATAATGAGAGTTATTTATCATCACTTAAATACATGATCATCTAATTTGTGTAAACACATCTATTCTCATAAAATCCCATTATCCAAATCTTGACAACACTGTCATAAAGGTTTTCGAGATACGCTGATCATGTGTCACAGTTGTACAAAAAGATAGATTTGGTAACATGGTACAAAAAGGACTTGCTTCAGTTCTTTGTGAACACATTTTATTTATATTAATCACGATTGACATTTCCAGTTCAGTCATAATATCAGGTAAGTACACCACAAGTAAGTGTTCTTATAAGTATGTTTAAATCGAAGATCATGGTGTGTGTAGATGCTGAGATTTGATTTTAAGAAGTTGAGCATTAGCGCTATGAACGTTTAGCGTTTATTCTTCATAAAAGCATTATCGTGCTTGGAATATGTACTATATAACTGTCTTGATATCATTATCGTTATTAATTAACATCAGGTTATTATTATGTTATAGAAATCTGTCTCATCTTTATATGTGTGATGTTAAATAAAGCTCTTTATGGACACTTATTGACATAAGATTGTGTGTAAAGGAAAATGAGTCACTCGAGAATATTTCAGTTCAATTTCTTTGAAATAAGAAGACTTCAGCAAACCTTACACTCGTAGGGATAATCAAGTTAAATATTAGTAAACTTTTCTACAGTACTTGGTGCCAATGTTGCATATAGTTCAGCCCCCTATTGTCCTTCGGTAATTTGGCAAATTTGCCACGCGTCTTGAACATAGGGCCTGGCTCATTAGTCCTACAGCCAGATATAAATATTGTATAAAATTCAAATGAAATGTCCGAAATCATGTTGAAAGTGATGTTAAACTCAAAACAACCAAATAAATTATTTAAAGACGCTGATCAGTGTATCTTAATCTCACAGAGTTTGCCAATGAGGCTGAAGAAGAAGAGCCAAACTCCTCTAAACAAAGTCCAGTTTGCCTATCAGACGGTAATGTGCTCCCTCAGGCACCCACAGATCTAGTTGTTTTGACACTAGGTGTCACCAGTGTCAATGTCACGTGGAAAGCCTCCACTATTACCGGATGTAAAGTGTGGTACAACCTCAGGTACTGGCAGAAAAATGTAAAAGATTCGGAACAGGAATTGTCAGTCTCAAACAAACAATATACGGTTGTCAGTGGTCTGGATAGATACACCATCTATGCCTTCAAAGTGAGGGTCAGAGTGGAACAAGATGGCGGCCAGGAATTGAATGGACACTGGAGTGAAGAGGGACTACATATTATTGGTGAGATACATTATATTATATATATTTGAAAGATTTGAAACAGTCGGAAACCAGAGTTATTGAAAATATTCAATAAAGGAATCATTTTCTTTTTTCTTTTTTTTTAATGATTAAGGAATGATTTAATAAACAATTAATATGATCTTGCATGGCCAAAATAAGTATTATTATATTAACCAAGTGTCATATTACATCAAAGATATTTGGAACACAATTATTGATATACAAAACTTGTAAACAACATGTAAAAAAGCATTTCCAAACCTAGCTAGAGAATAAGAGAAAAAAAAGTACTAGCTAATAAACGTGACATTATACAGCAAATAGATTTAACCCTTTTAAAAAAGGATTAGACCTCTTTTAAAATATGGAAATATTGAGAATAGAGACTGTACCCATTTTTTTAAATTTACAAATGTTACAAATCAATCTATATCGTCAGTCATAACACAACTTATATATAAAACTAGCAATGTTTTTTGGTGGAATGGTCACTTAACTGCTACAATCTATCAAAACTAAAATTGTAAAACCGTTTATAATTATAATCAATAAATGTTGATTACTGGTATATTTCCAGACAAACTCAATTAGCTTCATTAATTACTAGTTCTAGTTATTTTTTTCTAATTATAGACAAATATCACTTTTGCCAGCCATATCCAAAATTCTTGAAAAATCTATCTTGAGTTGATAAAATCCTCGGTGATAAGGATAAAATGGAAACACCTTTCAGTATTGTCTTAGACCTTTCTAAACTTTTTGATACATTGAATCAAAATATTTTCTTGATAAGCTAGAATTTTATTTCATAAATGACTGTGCTCTCAGCTGATGAAAATGTATTTCAATAGGAAACTGTTTGTTGAAATTGACGGGATTAAATTTGACCCATTAATGGTTGCTATAAATGTTTAGAAAGGTTTATTATTTATCTTCTGTTTCTAATATATAGGTATACATGTATGTACAGATATATGACATGTGTTATGTTATACTGTATGCTGATGATACAAGTCTAAATAATACATTAGAAATTGAAATCTTAAAAATCCCCCAAATGTAAACGCTATGGCTTAAATAAACAAACGATAATCTGGATTGAGTATGACCTCTTTCTGACCTCTTTCACATTTTGCATCAATTCATGTGGTACTTCCAGAATAACGCCAAATTTGTCATTTTGTGTGGCAAACTTGGATATAAAAGAGGTTTTAACTTTAATAAATGAACACTGACAAATAATAAGGAAATGATTAAGTCCCGACTAATTACATATGATCTCTGATCAGCAAGATAATTGGCCTGCTATACAAAAAATTCTTGTATTGTTATAATGATCTCAGTAAAAACAAACAAGATATCATTGAATGTGTGCAAATGTTAATATATGCATTTTCACATAGAAAGGTGAAGCCTGAATTCACTGGTACTCAAAATTGAGGGAGTAACCATAGAAAGGGGATATGAATTCCGCATCCTTGGTTTAAATGTTGATAAAAATGTAACCGGTAAAAATCCACAAAAATAAAATAACAACTAGAATATCCCAAATTAATATTTATAATAAACCTATTATCATTTTGCATAATATTTAATAACAAATAAAAGCAATTTCTTTTTCTTTTCAGTAATGGATAACAAAGGAATAGGTATGGCTTTAACTTATATTTACAAATTCTTTTCTAAATTCTTTGCTAATCTAAATCCGTAATTTTCTATTCCATCAAGAATGTTAGTTGTTCAGAAATATATTACAGCTTTCTCCTTTATTTCAGGTACTTTCGAGATAACTTTATATATTCTTGTTGGAATAATCATAATTGGTATATCAGTTTTTGTAACTGTTTATTTCACCAGGAAAAAAAGGTAAAGTCCAGTTTTTGTCCTCAAGCATGTTATCAATATATGACATATGTGCATGTGTGACTGTATATATTAACAGATTTCTTTTCTTTTCAATCAGAAGAAGACATTTGAGGACCAATATATATGAAAGACCTGACCTTCCTCCGCGATTACCTAATAGGTTTCCGCCATCGACTGGTACCTGGCCGGTACTTAGACAACAGAACAGCGTTTCTGAGCGACCGGAAACCAGCCGATCTGAGCCTTTCCTGTTGGATTTGGACTCAGGGGCGACAAGGTGCGGTACCATTATCATGCAGCCAAACTTAGAGGTAGAATCCAGATACATCCACGTGACCTCAGATGACCTTACGTCTGTCTCACTCAGTCCGGAGAGATCAATTATGTTGAACAATAGTCAATCCATGGAGACATATGTCCTGCCTAACCCTGGACCTGGATTGGACAATACCAGATTGGATGAGACTCCTAAAATATCCAAAGACATTTCAGATGACCTTCGACGGTACCGTGATCGCAGCGACACAAGGTTGACCAATGATTACCCAATGTCCTTTTTTGACAATCAGCCAAGAAGTGTCATCAGTGCATGTTCTTCCTCAGAAGGGGGTGATACTTCCGGGGATCCCTTAATAGTGAAGCCTGTTGGGAGCGGTGCTGAATATAAGCATCTTCTTACTGTTACCGAGGATCACAGCGGATATACACCTCTCATGACCCGGAAGTACTCCTCGTCAGGCTCAGAAGGGAAGTCATCATTTTCCAGCCAATCAGAAACGAGGGATGTTGATTATGGTTTAGAGGATGATGGTAGAGAAGATTTTAATGCAGTTTTGGATCAGATGAACTCGTTGTTATCACACGTGGAAGAAATATATGCCAAACGATGTGTCATTGGTGAATCTGAATACGATATAGCTGGAAATAAGTCAGTTTGTGTTTCTAACAATAATGGCGGAAAAAGCCAAGCAGAAAGTACCAAGGACGACCCAGCAAAGGAAAGCAATTCCTGTGTAGATCAGGATAAAGACAGCCATAAGATGTACAAAAAGCCAGACGATTCTGTAGAAACTGGTTCGGAAAAAATAACTGATTCTGTAGAGAAAAGAGAAGAACTTGGTAGTGAACATATGCAGACAAAACAGGATACACATGAAAATTCTTCAAAGAAAGGAAACAACACAAAGAGGCGAGGCACTGAGCAAGACCTACTTGTGCTTGATATGCCCATGCCTAGTACGCCCTCTGGCGGCAATGACATGGACAACTGGCAAACAACTGGAACTTGGGACCTCTAAATCACCATACTGTTTCTCTGGAACTCTAATATTACACATACATTTAATTTGTCGGACGCGTGGAACATCAGTAAATAAATTAATTGTCTAAATCTATAGATAACAACTAGAGAATCTAGAGATAATTAGAGAATAAGCTTGTGTACATATGTATGTGGAATATGAAAGAGGAAATACTGCTAACTGATTAAGTTATGAAATGAATGTAAATATGATCAACAAGTATATTTATCCACCATGTCTATATATATATATATTTTTATATCACACAATTAGCAATTAATATCATCAGGTTTCCAAGAAATCGAGAGCATGTACATGTGTATGTAACATTATATGTCATTTTGACATTTGCCCTTTACATATAAAGTTTAAAAGAATCTCCGCTGCTTTGTATCTTAGGTGTCTCAATTTATTTAAAGCTTTACATTTATAAATATATATGTGTGTCCGTAGACTGCCCATTGTTGTATGACAATGAAAAAGGAGAATGTGGTCAAAATATAATAAAAATATACGATTTTAAATAAGGGTGAAAATTAGCTTAGTACGATATCGATTTTATCTTATGTAAATTTGCTTTGCTCAAGAAAAGATTTGTTATTTTCCAACAATTCCAACTGTTGATGGGAACTTATTGGTACTGAAGATCATTTGAGGTGATGTATCGGCATACCAGCACTCATGCATACCAACATAATCAGCATACCAGCACTCATGCATACCAACATAATCAGCATACCAGCACTCATGCATACCGACATAATCAGCATACCAGTATACCGGCATACCAGCACTCATGCATACCAGCATACCAGCACTCATGCATACCAACATAATACCAGCACTCATGCATACCAACATAATCAGCATACCAGCACTCATGCATACCAACATAATCGGCATACCAGCACTCATGCATACCAACATAATCGGCATACCAGCACTCATGCATACCAGCATACCAGCACTCATGCATACCAACATAATACCAGCACTCATGCATACCAACATAATCAGCATACCAGCACTCATGCATACCAACATAATCGGCATACCAGCACTCATGCATACCAACATAATACCAGCACTCATGCATACCAACATAATCAGCATACCAGCATATCAGCATACCAGCATACCAGCACTCATGCATACCAACATAATCAGCATACCAGCACTCATGCATACCAACATAATCAGCATACCAGCACTCATGCATACCAACATAATCGGCATACCAGCACTCATGCATTCCAACATAATCAGCATACCAGCACTCATGCATACCAACATAATCAGCATACCAGCATACCAGCACTCATGCATACCAACATAATCAGCATACCAGTATACCAGCATACCAACATAATCAGCATACCAGCACTCATGCATACCAACATAATCAGCATACCAGTATACCAACATAATCAGCATACCAGCATACCAGCGCTCATGCATACCAACATAATCAGCATACCAGCATACTGGCATACCAGCATACCAGTATACTGGCATACCAGCATACCAGCACTCATGCATACCAACATAATCAGCATACCAGCACTCATGCATACCAACATAATCGGCATACCAGCACTCATGCATACCAACATAATCAGCATACCAGCACTCATGCATACCAACATAATCAGCATACCAGCACTCATGCATACCAACATAATCGGCATACCAGCACTCATGCATACCAACATAATCAGCATACCAGTATACCAGCATACCTACCAGCATACCAGTATACCAGCACACCTACCAGCATACCAGTATACCACCATACCAGTATATCAGCATACCAGCATACCAGCACTCATGCATACCAACATAATCAGCATACCAGTATACCAACATAATCAGCATACCAGCACTCATGCATACCAACATAATCAGCATACCAGCACTCATGCATACCAACATAATCAGCATTTCAGCATACCAACATAATCAGCATTTCAGCATACCAACATAATCAGCATTTCAGCATACCAACATAATCAGCATTTCAGCATACCAGTGTACCAGTATACCAGCATTTCAGTATACCAGCATTCCAGTATACCAGCATTCCAGTATATCCACATACCAGTATACCAGTATACCAGAATTCCTACCAGTATACCAGTATACCAGCATTCCAGTATACCAGCATTCCAGTATACCAGCATTCCTACCAGTATACCAGCATTCCAGTATACCAGCATTCCAGTATACCAGCATTCCTACCAGTATACCAGTATACCAGCATTCCAGTATACCAGTATATCAACATACCATCATAGACTCTTTCTCTTGATACCCAAACTGCTTTGGAACAACATGGCGAAAAATTGGTGTGATTTCTTAGTTTATTTACTTCAAACTACTGGCACAAGAATACTTGTATTTTGGATCAAATTATTTAGGTCAAACGATAATGAATGTCACATAGAATATTTGCATAGCACATGAAAACCTTGTTCAGCAATTATGTGAACATTATTGAGAATATTGATATTTTAAAAAAATTGAGGCAAAATATAAATAAGCATTTGAAATGCAATTCCCCTTCGAGATAACAACAGATAATCCCAAATTGGAATAATATCTATAAAATAAAAATGTCAAAAACAACACTTTTACTTTTCTTTCTGAATGTCTGGAAATTTCACTCTGAATTTAATGATTGTTTTCTGCATTGTTTCTCTCTCCCAAACAACAGTTTACTTTCCATTCTGGGGGATTTTGATACAATTTCCGGCCATCCTTTCTGCCATTTATAATTTCCGGCCATCCTTTCTGCCATTTGGATATGGTGCTTTCACAGCTAATACAATACTAATGCAATATGTGTGAATGCTTTCGCCGCTCACCCATATTCACATAATTTAATCGCCAATGACTGCTCCTTACTCTATTATCATATTCAAACGTTAAACTCCGGCAAGAGGTTTTAAAGAAACCATGTACCTTTCATTCAATATGAAACGCAAGGCTTGTCAGAAAGAAAATTTGTCTGGGTTTTCTTGATATCAAAAGTTATAATGAAAAATAATAAAGAATAATAATACAGTTCTCTACTGTGTCTATGGTTATCACCTCTCATTAACTTAAACATGCCTTCCTGTGTCTGTCAAACCTGATGTAATGATAAACACTCGCATTGTAATATTCTTATCAATGATTGGTCATGTGTTATCATTCTTTGTCTACGACTGGTTTTTGAACACAACAGGTGTGCATGATAAGTCTTTATAGAATATATGATATGTGATTCCTGACACCAGTAACGCATTGAGGACACCATGGGGCCACTCCTGAGTATTCTTGCTCTCTTTATTACTGGTAAGTGGCTTATGATATAAATAATGGTGTAATCTTTAAACCTGAAGCACAGTCTTTCATGCACTTATGATGAAAATAATGTTGTAATCTTTAAACCGGAGGCACCGTCTTTAATGCATTAGTGTTTTGTGCAACATTATGGTAATTTGAAGGTATATTATTGCCTCATATTGCTTTTTAAATGGAGTCTGATACACGTTATGGTATTATTAGCAGTATCATGTCTTGTTTTTTTGCCTTTTATGTCATCAATCTACTGGACTCATTGTGAATTTAGAAAAAAGTGTCATGATCAAAAGATATTATGCTCAATTGCAGTTTAGCTATTGCATTTTCAATTTACAGCATTGATTTCATTTTGTTAATGAAATATCCTGATTCAGAAATGAAAATATACACACATGAGGTGACTTTTGACAAAGTAGGAAACTGTTTAAACACACCAAGTTGGATATCCATTAATATTTACTTGTAATGCAAAGCACTGTGTAAAAACCTATGTATAAAAACTATAAAAAAAACTATGTATATCCAAACCAAGTTAACTTTTCAGGCTGTGCAAGCCAGAGTTCATATTGGAATGCAAAGATCATAGGGGGGTCTGAGTCCTCTAAGGGGGCGTGGCCCTGGATGCTTTCCCTGCAGAGACTGCGGCTAGGTGGAGACTACAGCCATACGTGTGGCGCCACCTTGCTGACTGACACCTGGATTCTAACTGCTGCTCACTGTGTCTGGGGTTATGAGTAAGAATGAACGAATGAACAAACAAACAAACAAACAAGTGAATGTACAGAATGAACGAATGAATGAACGAATGAACAAACAAACAAAAAAACAAACAAGTGAATGTACAGAATGAATGAATGAATGAACGAATGAACAAACAAACGAACAAACAAGTGAATGTACAGAATGAATGAATGAACAAGCGAATGAAGGAATGAACAAACGAACGAACCAACAAATAATGAATGAAAGAACAAGTGAACGAACAAACGAATGAACAAACGACTTAATGAGTGAATTTTGTAATGACATAATGATGCCATTACTTAAAACAGTGAAAACATTTATTATTTACTATATACACAATATATATATTTGGAATACAATTTGTAAACAAACTTAACAACAATGTGATCAATCACAATCTTCCATAAACAAATTCGTTAGGAAATCAATTAGAAAAGAAATATCCCGTCTAACTACCATTTGCTAACAGTTAACATAAATTCCTGCATTGAATAAAATTATCATGACATATTAATACTTAGTAGTTCTATATTCTGAAGGATCAAAATAATAAGACATTATTTCAGTATTTAATTTATCATCAAGTATTTCAAAAATATTTCAGAAATATTTCAATTGCAAGTTGAAAATAATATTATTGCCGGTATTCAGGTAGTATGCTAATGAATACCGGCAAATGAATAACGCTACTATAAATTATACCTTGATGTGGTATTTCAGTTCAGTGCGAGACTTCAGAGTTTCATTTGGAGCATTTAACCTCACTGCGCAGGACCAGGATGACCTTGTCTACTTGAAAACCATACTAGCTGTATGTACAAAACTAAGACTGGATTATTTCCATGATTTTATATATTTGCTTTTTAAATCTTAAACAAAGTACACCTTTTGATCATCAGAAATGTAGAATGCATTAAAAAATTCCATGAAATATGATGACATTGAAAAGTTTAGAATTACTCGAGCCACCAATCACTGTGGTCATTTAGGTTATTACAGGTGCTATTTACAATAAGAATTACAAAGATATCAATTATTAATTCAATTGTTTTTCAAAATACATAAACATCTCAGAGACAAAATATTTTATGGCAGGTTTAGTTGTAATAGTAGAACATCATTTTAACAGCACCCAGATTTTGATTATGATACCTTGGCGAGTTCACCATTTGATATTGCTGTGGCTGAGCTGGAGAGGCCAGTAGACCTTACTAACCCCAACATAGGTCTGGCAGCCCTACCCAGGAGGGGAGATTCCTTCCCGGGAAATGCTAACTGCTGGGGTACAGGATGGGGAAGATTTGGTGAGGAAAACCATTAAAATGATTACTGTTTTTGCTTTCAAAATGTCTTCACTTGACCTTTAAATAATAAAATATTGTCAACATCACCTATCAGGCCAGGATCTGATTCGTAACAGGTATGAAACCTTTAGTAAATAAATCAGATAAGTTGCATGTAATTTTTATTTAATGAAAACCATCCTCTTTCCAGCCCCAGATGATTTTTCTGTAAGTCCTATATTGAAAGAGCTGAATGGTCCCATCCATACTATAGAGGAGTGCACGGCTATCTGGGAGGAATTTGACCCTGCCTTTGTAGAACTTGTTGATCCTAGGCATGTTTGCTTTGCTGGACCTGATGATGGAGGATGTAATGTAAGTATACATCACCAAGTGAACCGTCTCAAGATTGTGCTAAGGACAACCACACAGCTATATTATTTTGTCTTCATTTGCATGAATTTACCAGTCCAACATATTCAAGTATTATATGCATACACATTAAAACAAATCTTTATTTATTTAATATTCGGCAAAAGCTTTCTTGTAAGGATTTACTGATAACTAGATGTTGCGGGTTAAAACGCTACTATAAATTATCTCAAATACAATAAAATATCAGGAGACTGGTCACGTGGTCATAGTTGGCACAATGTGACAATTGCAAGCAAATATGTATGGCGTAAAACTGACAGTTTAGCATTTATGTCCAGGGTGACTCTGGCGGACCAATGAACTGTGACACAACCGGAAGTGGGGATTGGGTTGTGGCTGGAATCACTTCCTGGGTCGGGGACCTGACATGCTTAGGGGCTACCACAATGTACCTTGGAACTGAACCCTGGCTGGACTGGATAGAAGAGAGAGTGCCAGGACTACCTGGAGTTAAACCATAAATATTATATAATATCTGAAATCTTTGATACTATCTGCTCAAATCTCAATTTTACTCTTCAATCATTTCACACACATTTAAACATCTGAGCATGATATATTTGTTGATTGAATATTTTAATGTGCTCTGACCTAAATATATCTCTTTACTTATCATATCATATATAATGTATGATGTTGTTACAAGAGAGTCATACATTATGAAATTATGTTAATATTTACATCAATACATGGCTACATTTAATGGTAAAGGTCAAGTGAAGATAATAAACAGGGCTTACAATTCTTTACATTTTGGTCTCCTTGGGTTAAGTAATAATATCTTTATTTACTTTATAATTTACATTTTATTTCAAACAAAATAATTTTACCAACCAGCAGACTGGCATTGAGTTATTTAATACTGAAGGAGTGCTGCGGGTCTCATGCTATCAGACAAAATGTGTATAATCAATGATTATCATGTCCTCAAACTTAATACCATATGACAGATGGCACAATTCACAATAATATTAAAGAATGAACCTTTCATGGTATTGCATCTGATAGGTAAGAACAACTCTTAATGAATCCTAGTGTCCTAGATGATGTAAAACAAATGTTCGAGGCATGTTTACCACCTAAATATGACCTGGAGTCAAAATATTTGATATGCACAAATATGTATGGCGTAAAACACAAGCTATAAGGCATGTATGATATACAAAAGACAAAAGGTATGACACAAGCTATAAGGTATGTATGATATACAAAAGATAAAAGGCATGACACAAGCTATAAGGCATGTATGATATACAAAAGACAAAAGGTATGACATAAGCTATAAGGCATGTATGATATACAAAAGACAAAAAGTTTGATAAAGCTGTAAGTGTTTATGATATATTGAGTCATGTTATTGCTGGTCAAAGTCCTCATATATCGGCATGTCATCCTCGCCGGAAGTGTTATTTTCAACCCCCCTGGTTGGAAAATGGTCATATAGACTGTTTTCTACAAATGACTGAGGACAGTCATATTCATTGCTGTCGTCTGGGTCAGGAGGACTGACACATTCATTTTCTAATGAACGGGGATAGTCATAAGTTAGAATTCCACCTGGAATATCATTATTTTCCACAAATGACTGAGGAGAGTCATATTGAGTGCCGACTTCTGGGTCTGGATGTGTGACCCATTTATTCCTCTCTAATGACTCACAGGGATAGTCGTAGGTGATACATCCTCCTGGTATATTGCTATTCTCCACAAATGAGCGAGGAACATTATATTCATTGCAGTCTTCTGGATCAGGTGTATAGTTATATTTGTGTTTTTCCATTGATGTTTGAGGATGGTCACTGTCTTCGCTTTCTGAAGTGGAGTAATCATATTGAGGTTTGGATAAAGACATACTATTTGTGCTTCCTACCACTGCATTATCATATAGATTAGTGTCAGAAAGAGGCAATGTTACCGGTGATTCAACAGAGTAAGATTTTGGAACCGAATATGTGTTCTCCATATCTTCATTGCTTTCTGAGTGTGGCATGCCATTTGTTGGCAAGTTGGAGTACATATTTTCACCACCAGGTGGCGATCCTGCATTAGCCGCCATTTTGTTTTTGTCCCCTGGTGGCAGGTTTGAAGGCGTAAATCCCACAGCTCCAAGTAAAGGGGATGTTAAGAAAACTGCTGGCGCATGCGTACGCCTTCTGTCTTTAGAAGCATCTAAGTTTCTTGGCATGGTAGAGTATAAAGGGTTCTCAAAGTTTTCTATGGCTTTCAGATTCTTTTGGACTTGCTTCCTGCAAAATACGTCACGTGTATTTAAAAGAGTTAAAGACTGCAAATTATGTCACATGTATTTACAATAATTCAATGTCAAGACTGCACAGAGAAATTGTGTATATCCTAACAGAGATTACAGAGTTGTTACTGTATAATAGGTATCACAGATTATAATGTATAGTACCTGTTCCTCTTTCTTCTCCACATCACTGCCAGAAATATGACAGCAACAATTAGTAAACAAATAATCAACAAAGAAACCGTTATTCCCGGAGCATTCTACAAGTGAAACAAAAGAATTATGTCCTTTTTTCTCTTTTTTCATTTTATTTTCATTAATATATTTCAAATCATCTAACTTAGAGTAACAAGTCAAGCCCTACTGGTTACATCATTACTTATGGCGCGGCTGTTGCTAGACTCTGCTCCTTTCACATTAGCTGATATTTTGTTATCTATCTAAAAGTAAGAAGTATCTATCTAAAAGTAAGAAACAACTCCCATCTTACACTGTTAGCTAGGGCAGCAGCTGTTGGCAGAGTCTCTGATGCATTAAACATATCAGCTGCTGTAGATATCAGAGCTTCCTCACAATGGGACCCTTGAAAATAAACCCATACACTGGTATAATTTATTCAATAATATATTATTATTTATATACATATAAATATATAAAGATCTGATTAGGTCTATTTGGGTGTGGTGGTTGTTTGTCCTATGTACATGAGATGCCATGCATGCGGAGGTAGGATTACCTGAGAAGCCTGGAGCACAGATGCAAGTGTAACCGTTATCAGTCACATTACAGGCAGCATTGTTCTGGCATTCATGGTCCACACATTTCAGCAGATTGCAATCTTTACCTTTCCAACCTGAAGGCACATTTTGTGTATAATGTACAGAAACATAAAATAATCTTTTTAAAAAACATAGTATGTCGCCAGGACACATTGAATTCTTTTGGTTTTTCATAAAAGTACTCTTTTGAATAAATAAAACATATTTACTCATGCCAAACAACAAATCTTATTTTTACATATATTTTTTCTAAGAAATGATTGCACGTGTGTCATTATTTAATACTTGTCTTTTCTAATAATAAAGAAATGAATAATATTTCTAATATTGATAAATGTATCTGCGATATTCATGGCACTGGATGTAAGATAACAAATATATTTCCAACAATGTATGCTGAACATTAGATCAAATCTCATTTTAGAATATTCAATATGATATAATTAATACAATTGAAGTAAGGATGAAATTTCAAATTAGATATAAATGAATTATAAAGTGGTCATATATTGGGTTGCCAAACTGCCCAAATACAAACAAGACAACGGAATTGCAAAAACAAAACCGGAAGTGCCCAAGATAATCTCTCTAAAATCCAGTTTTATAAAAACAAGATCTCAATCGCTCTATGTACCTGCGATGCAATGTTTGTCTCCAGTGTCAAGATCACACGTGTAGCGCCCTCTAGTATCCGGGGTGTCAGACTTACAGAACACATCACAGCCAATCCCGTAGTTATCAGGCTCACAGTATAAATGTGTCTTGATGAAAATACTAATTGTGAAAAAAAGAAAAGAAAATGCATTAAAAAACCTTTTTAATTCAGTGGTAGAACTTATAGCATTCGCCATTGATGCACCACAACATTTTAATTCAATGGCGGAACTTTTAATTCAAAACATTTAACGTGGAACACTCTAAAAAGTTTCATATTTGATAAAAAAAACTCATTTTCCTATGATTTTATAAAGCTTATATTTTCAATGAAAAGAAATTACTGTATTTAGATGTATCTGTTGGTTACTTTTCAGAACCATTTAACATTGTAATATTGGGTTCAGTAATGTGCAGAACAAAGCTAGTTTTACTATAAAGTGAAATTAAACTATTCTTCCATGCTTAGAGATAGTCTCCTACCTTGTCTTAGGGCCTTTGCCTCTAATACCCAGCATCTTGAGTGTGGTTCCTGGAGGAAGCGGAGTTCCATGTCCTTTAGCTGGAGTCATGGGAATTATCAAGCTCAGATAATCTATGACGTCATCCTTGCCTGAGAGTTGATCATCATTATCCCACACCCTGACCTTGAACTTTACAGACCCCTGAAACATTCAGGAATGTTAAGAATCAATAGTAGTCGATGATTTGGTTATAATTAGAGACAACATAATGTCTTATTTATCATGTCAATGTAATAGAACAAATGAAAGAATCAATTCACTCCTCAAAAAGAGTAGAGCATTGAGTCCCGATGACAGGATTCTATCTGACCTGATATAGCCTCAAGCTGATAGGACATGGCTCAGTTTGCAAGACATCTGTCTCACATGTTAAAGGTCTAGGGTTCAATTCCCGGTTGGGACAAGAACTTTGGTCATGCTGCATGGTGTAGAAAGATGGATATCTGCTATTGTGTTGTTTCCTATTCCAGCCAGTGCCCCGTGACTGGTTATCAAAGGCTATTGTTTGTATTATCATGTCTATGTGATAATGCAAAAGAAAGATTCCCAGTCACTCTTCGAAAAGAGCAGGGCATTGAGTCCCGATAGCAGGCTCATAAGCCTTAATATTGTACAGCGCAATTTGCAGACGTCGACATTTGAGCATATTCAAAAAACGTAAGCAACCCAGAAAATCGCTTTCGTGACGTTTATCACACATATCATTGGTCATTGATCTGTATATTATTGAGTTTATGGAGAAAATGTCCACAAATCGGACAGCATTTATACATTATTTATATTATATACATGTGACATAATATAGAAGTGGATTGAAATGATCGGACAAGTATATTAAGGTCTGAGTTCCACGTGTTTTACTCTCACAATAATAATAACAGCTAAATTGGGATCAGTGAGTTCAATACCTCCCACAGAAAATATTTGAACCATAAAATTGGGAATTTTCTTTGTTTTATTTGGTTAGCTAGATTATCTAGAGTTGTTATGATCTGTATTAAATACCTTAATGTCACATTAATAAATTAATTTAATTGTGACACAAAAGGGAGATACTCACCGGCCATTTTGGAATGTTACTGACAGTTATGGGGTTACTTTGCTTGTTGATGCTGCTAGTGATCTTGAAGTCTCGTCCGAATATGACTTTATCTCCGTCCATCTTGTCAGTCCTATTCCTATAGTAGTCACAGTGTTTCTCGTCATCATTTCTGAAATTTAAAACAGTTCATATTTGCATTTTCATCGTTTATTGCCTCATTCATAATTGACGTTCCTTCTCCTAGGTTTAGCTAAAATTGGTATTCATACGTATTATGTGCCCTTGGTATACCTATGATTGGGATATTAAGCAGTATGATATAACAGACAATTGGGATATTAAGCAGTATGATATATCAGACGATTGGGATATTAAGCAGTTTGAGATAACAGATAATTTGGATATTAAGCAGTTTGAGATAACAGATGATTTGGATATTAAGCAGTATGAGATAACAGAAGATTGGATATTAAGCAGTATGAGATAACAGATGATTTGGATATTAAGCGGTATGAGATAACAGATGATTGGGGTATTAAGCAGTATGAGATAACAAACGATTTGGATATTAAGCAGTATGAGATAACAGATGATTTGGATATCAAGCAGTAGTAGATAACAGATGATTGGGGTATTAAGCAGTATGAGATAACAGATGATTTAGATATTAGGCAGTATGTGATAAGAGATGGTTGCGATATCAAGCAGTAGTAGATTACAGATGATTGGGATATTAAGCAGTTGGATTGAAGAGTTAGCAAGTTTTCACTCACGTGGTTCTGTCACTCCTGTCAATACATAAGTCAAACACATTGTCACAGTCAGAGAAGACATCGCAGGCATTTCCTTTGTGATCATTCCCGCCAGGGTTGGTGAAGTTCAGAAGTTGAAGTTTGAATACTGCTCCTCCATTACAGATCCAGACAAGCTGTAAAATATCGCTGGGTTACTTTATCATTGGATTAATTGTATTTTATTTTATACTGTGTCACCTCGATCTTTTAGAATAACATATTTAGAACGATCGAGATACAGCGACACAATGTGAGCATGGACGTCCTCATCTCAGCACACTTGACGTGGTAAACGTCATCAGTTTGTGTGCTCATACGTCATCAGTTTGTGTGCAAATACGTCATCGGTTTGTGTGCTCATGGCAGTATTATTTTTTGACAGGTCTATTACATGAGAGTGTGAATAGCATCGTTTCAGACAGCACAGAATTGTGACTAATATGGATATTTTTAATCAATTGTACGATATATACAAATGTACTCCTCCATTTTGGAAGGTATAACACAGCACGATAGGTAACTGTGTAGGTCCTAGATTTGATTTCAATATTATTGATTGCAAATGTGAACCAGATTTCAAATAATAAATTAATGCAGAGGTCGATACTTGTGGCTAAGGTCCCTTGTTATAAGTGGCGCTAGATTCACCATATAATAATTACTCATCAAATATATTCATGCAGAAAACATGTTCATCAAAATAAGTCAAGATGGTTATTGCTCACACTTAATACTCATATATTTAGGGAACTTTGAAAATATTTACATTTATCTTGGAAAAATGAATATTTTTGAGATGGATGAACTGGAAAAATACTTCATGTGGCTGCAGATGTGATTTCATGGATGGGTTCTTAAATGAATTTTCATTTTCAAATATTCAGGAATGGGAGAAATGATAGAATAAATCGTTAATGCATTTCTAGTTTACATGATACAGGTATAGGAAAGACTGGGACCTTTGTTATATAATATCATATTTTTCACCGCATTCACTTCACACAACATAACAACAATTAAACTTGATTAAAAGCTTAAATATTAAGAGAAATCATTTTTACCTGGATGATGAGGAATAAAGAAATACGCCAGTGATGTGTTTTCCTCATTATTATCAAAATAATCTACATCTGGAGTGGAATCATTTAGACATGTCCTGAAAGTGGTTCTCCCCCTATTTAATATCAATGGGAATATTTATTTGGGGTCTACACTCAACAGGATGCCGGGTTGTTATAATTTGGTTAGAGCATTTATTAATGTCATTTAGCTGGGACAGAATACCGTTGACAGATTATCGTGTGAGATTTAATTCACTACATCCTGGAACTGTAGATGATATTTAAACCACTTGAGTACGTATATCATCACATGAACATATAGATTAGTGTATACATGATATTCTAAGTCACTTCATGAAATACTCATTATAAATCAGTGACATTACGTGTTTTTCCCTTAAGCCAACATACCTGACAAAAAGAGGAAAGTCTCCGGTCAGGGTACCAGCAGTAGAGATTAGAAATGTGAGCTGGCGTCCTGCTGAGAATGCTTGCTTGCTGAGATTAGTACTCAGATCAGTGGGGTGTGTGGTCGCTTTCACATGTCTAAAATAGTGGGCAAATCACTGCACACCCATCTGAGCATTATTACTACACATATTTCTTCATTCAAATTGTGGTTTTATTTGATAATCAAAATAAAGATTGCAATATTTGAATTTATTTTAAATATAGAATATAGAAATTCTAGTTAAATTATTAACAGCATTTAAACAACTGTGGAACAAGAGAACTATTTTGGAGACATTGACACCATTTCCAAAAGGTAATTTTTGCACATGTGAGTACATACATTGTTGGCTGATCTCACTGGAAAACAGAGAAATACACATACAGGTGACATGTGACTTGATTTCCATTTTGACTGATATGGTCAAATATTGCCAATTCCACATTTTGGCGATCTTGAATATTGTTTTGGAATAAATAATATCCCAATCTGATGGAATGTATTTAAGAATGAGCATTGTTTGGAGATATGTCTTGAGGGTTGATAAATTGTCATAACACCTTGAAGAGATAGTCATGTCTGTATTGAAATGTGGGTCAAGGCAAAATGTTGAGTGAGAAATCTAGCCATCAGAAAAGGTCACATCATATCATCAGACCGGCTAGTACTGAAATATATGGAACAATTAAATTGCACTGGATATATTCATGCTCAAAGTTGGCCTCATGTCCAACTTTTGTAAATTGGCTCCATGCTATAGTTTCTTTGAGTTTCTCTGAGCTAAAATCAGAATATGAAGATTTTATATTAATGTTCAGCAATGTATGCAAAATTGAAAATTTCAGCACATTGTGTGTGGTCTGAGTTTCATATTTCTAAAAAAAGATCCCAACATAAAACATTTCACCTTTGTTTATTGTATTAGTCGTTATTTTTAATAATTTCTACCAAAACAACAATTGTTTCAAATATGCTTCAAAATGAATATAACTCATACTTTCTATAACTCATTTCTCATTTAAATCTAACCATTTACTAGTTGATTCTCTGTAGGTAGGTATATAAGGTTAGCATGTATTTATTTATATTGAATATGAGGTGTGTCATATAATGTTCAGACACATTTTATATATTTAACTCCAAAGTTATATATCATAAACCAAAGAAAGTCATTTACTGGAGTTGTGCACATTTGTCAGGAGAAATCATATGGAAATTAGGGGAGTTAATGTGTTGATATGTACTCAATGAGTTCACTCATAACAGAATCAAGATGGCCGAATGCTAGTTGAGAATGTGCTTGATTTCTCTTAAAGGAAGTACACATTATGATTATTGCTAAAGGGGTTCCCTGTTCGAAAAAGTTTGTTTTTCATGATTACGATGAAATCTTTTGAAATTTTATTTTAGCTACATGCACATCAGAACATATATTGAATTGAAATGATTTTGTTAAGGCAGAAATATAAAAAATAATGACTTTATACGAAAAAACATGTTGGGATTTTATTTGAATATGAAAATCAGAACATATAAAATTTAATATTTTTTTTGTAAATGGAGAAAATACCAAAAAAAATAATTTGCAAATCAAAAGAATTTAATTATTATTATTTATTTATTTATTTTTATCTATTTACTTGATTTTATTTGATTTCATTTATTTTATTATTATATTTTTTTTGGGGGGGGGGGGGGCAAACCAAGAAAATATGAATAACAGAAAACAAATATGAAATCTTCATATTCCGATTTTATTTGAGTTCAGACATGTTCTGAAAAAAACTATAACATGGAGCCAATTTCAAGATTTTATCATAGATTTTAAACTTTCAGTAAGTTGATCATGAGGCCAACTTTGGCCCTTTATGAATTTATCCAGTGCAATGCAATACTTCAAAATGTGTTGGCACTAGCATGTGTCTCACAGGTCTGATGATATACTTGGTTGGATTGCTCACTCAACATTTCCCCTGGACCCACATTTCAGATTGCTACATTATTTATTCCAAAACAATATTCAAGATCTTCAAAATGTGGAGTTGTCAATATTTGACCATATCTGTCATGATAGAAATCATCAGGTCACAGGTCACCTTTATGTGTATTTCTCAAACATCACCTCTTAGAAATGGTGTCAATGCCTCCAAAATAGTTCTCCAGTTTCACAGTTGTTTAAACACTATTAACAATATAGGATTAGACTTTCTATATTTGAAAAGAATTAGCAAATATTGCAATCAATATTTTATTTGTCAAATAAAACTACAATTTAAATAAAGAAATATGTGAAGTAATAATGCTCAGATGTGAGTGCAGTGATTTTCCCACCATTTTATACTTGTGAAAGTAGCCGCACACCCCACTCATCTGAGTACTAGTCTCAGCAAGCAAGCATTCTCAGCATGATGCCAGCTCACATTTTTAATCTTCAGCTGGTATCCTGACCTGCGACTTTCCTCTTTCTGTCAGGTATTTTGGCTCAAGGGAAAAACACATAAGGCAATTTTATATGTAAATGTATTACATAATATATATAAACTGATTAAGCTGTCACAATGGTGTTCTTAAAATTTGGCTTTGTACACATGGGTCATGAGTTGTTTTAAAACAGTGGCTCCTCTGGTCCCTCAAATATAATTACCCTCCATGCTTGCTAAGATGCTGCACCATGTCAATATGTCCTTTGATGTAGTTAAAACCCATACATTGCCCAGAAACAATCTGTCGATCATCCTCCAGTGTTTATTTATAATAAAGTTAAACCAAATCAGTGTTCACTATGGAATATTCTCACAGATGTGGATTTCTGAGATCAAGTGATTACTGACCATGACAGGTGCTATGTTCCATTCAGCCCCCTCCAAGTCCAGTGTATATTTCAATATACAATATACAACAAATATAAATAAATATTCTTTTGATCAGGGAAACAGGGTGACAATTGTGAGAATTTATTTATATTTGCCAAAAACACTCCTATTGCACATTGTCAATGACATATCAATGAACAAAGCAGTTGTTGGTCAATGTCAGAATTACATAAACCATCATAATAATCTTATTCAATCATTATCAAATTATAATTTTACAATATTTTTATTATGATATACTATTAACTGAACGCTGATGAAGTATTTACTATATACGTCTTTGACACTCCACATGTTTTTGAAGGTAATACATATTCTGGCCTATTAAAATTAAAACTGGATTAAGCTTTGCTATGACTTCCAATCTGATCCAGATCTTCATAGATATGTACTATATCCTTTTCATTACTGGTGTGTTCAGCAACTCTCAAGGGATAAGGAGGAAAGTCATATTTGCTGTTTTCTCCTGATAATGGAGGATAGTCATATTTGCTGTTTTCTCCTGATAATGGAGGATAGTCATATTTGCTGTTTTCTCCTGGTATGGGAGGATAGTCATATTTGCTGTTTTTTCCTGATAATGGAGGATAGTCATATCTGCTGTTTTCTCCTGATGTGGGAGGATTGTCATATTTGCTGTTTTCTCCTGATAATGGAGGATAGTCATATCTGTTGTTTTCTCCTGATGTGAGAGGAAAGTCATATCTGCTGTTTTCTCCTGATGTAGAAGGATAGTCATATTTGCTGTTTTCGCCTGGTGTGGGAGGATAGTCATATTTGCTGTTTTCGCCGGGTGTGGGAGGATAGTCATATTTGCTGTTTTCTCCTGTTTTCTCAACTCTTGGTTCATCATATTGATTAGTATCAGGCTGAGCTGACAGATGCAATGTCATTGGAGGTTCAGATTTGTATGACTTGGGAACTGCATAAGGATTCTCAGTTTGCTGTGAGTCTGGCAGGTCTGTAGTTGGCATAGGCGAGTAAACATTCCCACCACCTGCTTCATCAACCATTTTCGTCTTTATACTGTCCTCTGGTGGCGGATATGTGGAATAGCCCACTGCTCCGGAGAGGGGAGATAAGGATACTGCAGGCTCAGGGTGATACTCTCCTCCTGACCTTGAGGCATTTTGCTCATTTTGGGAGAGTTCCTCTGACATATTTATGTCTCCTGATGTTGCAGTGTACAGAGGATTGTCAAAGTTTGTGAAACCTTTCGGATTTTCATCGTCTTGTTTCCTGTAAAATGTTAAACGAGTTTTTCTATAAAGTATTTTTTTTTACATGATTGCTATAAATTTGTTTTACATAATTTTTACATGATTTTTGTAATATTTGCATGATTTATAGAAATATAATTTTAATGGCTTATTTCTTACTAGCAATGTCAAGCTTCACTGGGTGACACTGGGTCGTGTGAATGCAGCCATTTTGAGTCTTTCTAATCGGGGTCACATGACTGAGGCCATTTTGAATATTTCGAATCTAGATCATACAAACCTTTTCTTTCTTCTTTTCCAGACCAATAAAAGTATCAAGGCAGCCACCACAAGCAAACAAACAATCGCCATAGGAATAGCTACTGCAGGAGCATTCTGTAAAATAAACATTCAAAGCATTTTTTTATTTAAACATTTGTGTCTTGAATCTCAATTTAGCAATTAGCAAACTAGTAATTGAATATTATCAAAATATTTATCTGAAATTGGATGTAATATAATTATTGATAGTATAGTATGTGATACTCTTTGATACAATAAATGGCACCCAGGGAAATCATCACTAGAAATGGGAGACATTGGAAATTTGCAGAAAGATATCAGCTTTTCAATGAGTTATTCTATTAGTGTCTACAAAATTTGATGTTTTTCTTTTGCAAATTTATCACATTTCCACATACTTTAGTTCAGTTTAGTTTCATTTTTTATTATGTACCATTATGATTAGAACAATTTCTTGGGGGTTGTTTTCTGAAAATACACATTTTCATCTTTTGTACACCTACCACGTTCAAGGTATTTCTTACCAAATTTATCTTGTTAATAAATCTCAAAGTTATTTCTGTTGCAAATTGGTCCAAAATTTAAAATTGCTCTAATATTGTTAATTGCTCTAATATTGTTAATGAATGCATTTTGAAGAATAAAGACTCTATGATTGAACATTGATATTTATGATAAAATCCAAATAGGAGTTTCATTTTTAAAAGTCATTCGAAGTTTACCGGCAATATTTTATAAAAATAGCCTACAAAGGTGCACATTCAGTCATGTATTATTTTTGTGTGATGTGTACCTCACAGTAAAAACGTTATATGCCTATGTCTGTCATTTCTACTGATGAAAAGATACTGATCAAAAGATATGTTTCAATGTATGTATGTGTGTCAAACAGGTATGTATGTGTGTCAAACAGGTATGTATGTGTGTCAAACAGGTATGTATGTGTGTCAAACAGGTAATATGTGTCAAACAGCTGTGTCAAACAGTTATGCATGTGTCGAACAGGTAAGTATGTGTCAAAGGGGTAAGTATAATCTTACTTTATGTCCCCTCCAGCACCAAAATAATTATAATCTAAATCTTAGAGGGTCTTACATTGCTAAGGGCTGATGCAGCAGCAGCTGTGGCTGGAACATCAGCTGTAGTTGTAGCAGCTGTTGTGGTAACAGCTGCTGAAGATGTCACTGCCACTTCACAGTTGGTGCCTTGAAAACCCACCAATGAAAATATCGATTATTATTCAAATTCATGTTGTCAAAGACACACCACTAAAATCAGATACCATCCTTACAAATGTGAAGAAATCTCTAAAATAAAACTGTGATTACTGACAAAATAGATGTATGCAACGTAGCAAACATGACTTAAAGCATTCATGAAACCTGACTTTCAGACACATTTTCTTTACATAACATGAATGTTTATACCCTAAACAGTGCTTTTATGTAGTATTACCCAAAATATTCCCTGTTAACAACTTTCTGTGGCAATTGAAAGTTGATCAGTTGTCTGCTGAAACCTACACCAGCAATTGAACACTTTGTCAACAAGCTTCGTTTAGCTGGTCTGTGATCTCGTGCAAACACCTAATGAGTTACCAGTTGGGCACCTGTCCAGCTGGGGAAACAGGGTGGAGATGTTTTGTACAATTTATCAATTTATTGCCAGGAGTATACGTCAGAACAACATAAGATTATTTTAATATTATTTGAATCAATGAAATAACTCATGGTTGTGACAAATATTTTATTGTTGTGACAAATATTTTATGGTTGTGACAAATATCTTATGGTTGTGAAAGATATATCATTTATGGGAAAAGTATACTATTTATTTGAAAAGTATCTTATGCATGTGAAAACCTTTCTGTCAAAAAGGGAAGACATGACTCAAAGGCTGCATGGAATCCCCCTTAACTGAAAGGCCGTGATATTGAAAAAGTGACATTAAACCCTTTGATCACTGGTTTGGCATGGCAAAACTGTGAATGCTCAGTGATAATTGGTATCAGTAAAATTTATGATTTGACCGTCTTTGATGAAATTTGGGGTTTATCACACCACTGAATGGGAAGACATCACAGGCTGCATGGATTTCACCTTAAAAGCTGGGCTGTATAGAATGTTTTTAAACTTTTTTTTGCAAACATATATAATATAAAAAATAATGATTTTTCTTCATTTATAACTTCATAAATATTCATCCGTTTTTAATCATTTTACCACCAAAAGAAAGCCAAGAAAAGGCACTATCATCTTGATAAGTGTTATCTTCCAATTCATTCTCTAAACAGTGGAAAAAAATGACCGAAAATGTTTTGCTCCAATTTTGACAATTGGTAAACAACACCTGTGACTTACGGAGCCCCCTGACAGTTCAAAGGTCAAGGTCACACAACACACTTCCTGCTTAGTACTGGCAGTACTTGGTGGTCACAAAAAATCATAATTCTCAGAGCAGATGTTCTTTTGTGGATTTCAGACAGATAGCCTGTATGTATGTCAATTTTAAGATCATATATTGTTTACAGACACCTTAAACCACTGTAAAATCGCCTGGAACCTTCCAGGTTTCATGAATGCTTTAACGTTCATGTCACCATTTCGCGGTTATATTACCTGTGTAGTTGTCTGGACATTGGCATTCATAATGGTCGATCCTGTCCCTGCAGGTGGCGTTATTCTGACATGGGTTGGACTCACACTCATCAGTGTTGTTTTCACAGAGCTCACCTGGATTAACAGGAACACGAAATCCGGCTATTTCTGCTCCATCTTCACATATATTTGTATATACTGACGATATTTTCCAACTGTTTGCAATATCAAAGTTAACAGGGATTCTCTATATTCGGTGCCTGCCATCAAATATATCACTATTTATTCGTTTGTTTGTTTGTTTGTTTGTTTGTCTGTTTGCTTGTTCATAAACTTACTGCATAGTACATAATGTGCTTATACTCAGCTTATTACTTCATTTCAAGGTGCTTACCTGAGAATCCAAGAGCACAGATGCAGGAGTATCCGGTGTCTGTCTCATTACATGCAGCATTGTTCTGACAGTCGTGGTCTCCACAGCTCAGCACATCGCACTCACTCCCCTTCCAACCTGAGGGGGAATATCTGTATTATACATTGTGATCTCAGAGGGCTTACTCCCATTTTGCGCTACAGAGCGCGGCGTAATCGGCGTAATCGGTGCTGCACAGAACACTGGCACGAAATAAGATTGTCCATTTAGGGTCAAGAATTTAAGGGTCAAATGGCCTTCTCGGAGATTTTGTGAGATCGTATAAATGCTGAAAAAAATATTTGCAGGTGATATATATATATGTTGCATTGTGGCGCTGCGCCATCTGAACTGCGCCATTCATGATCTGTGTACTTTCAGATGATGATTCGATAATGGCTCACCTCTTGTACTAAGACTTCTTGTACATAAACATATTTCTAACATTATAATTTTTTTTTCATTTTTTATCACAAATAGGGAGATGTTTGGATAGCAGTTATCATGCCAGTGACAATTCAAACACAAACTTTCTGAGATCACCGTTTGATGCCTTACCAGTGAACTAGCTAGCTATGTGACTAATTTCAGGTTTCAGAGATTGGGGTCGAGGATTGATGCCTTACCTGTGAGCTAACTATGTGACTAGTTTCAGTTTCAGAGATTGGGGTCGAGGATTGATGCCTTACCTGTGAGCTAACTATGTGACTAGTTTCAGTTTCAGAAATTGGGGTCGGGGATTGATGCCTTATCTGTGAGCTAGCTAGTTTCAGGTTTCTGAGATTAGGGTCGGGATTGATGCCTTACCAGTGAGCTAGCTATGTGACTAGTTTCAGGTTTCAGAGATTGGGGTCGAGGATTGATGCCTTACCTGTGAGCTAACTATGTGACTAGTTTCAGTTTCAGAGATTGGGGTCGAGGATTGATGCCTTACCTGTGAGCTAACTATGTGACTAGTTTCAGTTTCAGAAATTGGGGTCGGGGATTGATGCCTTATCTGTGAGCTAGCTAGTTTCAGGTTTCTGAGATTAGGGTCGGGATTGATGCCTTACCAGTGAGCTAGCTATGTGACTAGTTTCAGGTTTCAGAGATTGGGGTCGGGGATTGATGCCTTACCTGTGAGATAGCTATGAGACTAGTTTCAGGTTTGATAGATTGGGGTCAGGGATTGATGCCTTACCTGTGAGATAGCTATGAGACTATTTTCAGGTTTGATAGATTGGGGTCAGGGATTGATGCCTTACCTGTATCTGTGAGCTAGCTAGTTTCAGGTTTCTGAGATTGGGGTCGGGATTGATGCCTTACCTGTGAGCTAGCTATGTGACTATTTTCAGGTTTCAGAGATTGTGGTCGGGGATTGATGCCTTACCGTTCAGACAGATTTTGTCTCCATTTGTAGCGTTACATGTGTAGTGTCCCTGGCTGTCATTTCTCGCCTTACAATAAATGTCGCACTCCTCTGTATAATAATCTACAAACGTCATTTCAAATAGACAGAATTTAGTAGGACTATTTCCAATTTTATCCTGGCAAAATTATTTCATATCTTTCCCAATTTACATGTTTTTATTTTGAAAAAGTAAATGTTTGTTACCATTGATACTGAGCTGGCATTACTTGGCAATCTGAGCTCATCTAGCGCTCTAATCGAGCTATGCTCAGTATGTGCGCTATATTATTACTTATTATTATTACCAACATCATTATTGCTTACGGGGAAGGAATCCACTTTGAAATAATATGTTAAAGGGATTTTTTTTTAATTCTAATGAATGGTATGGATCTGAAAACAGGAGAACAGATAGATAGGTATAGAGCTTATTATAAATAAAGAGAAGATTAACCTTGAATGCATTGTTTCTCTCCAGTGTATAGATCACACGTATTGTGGCCACTGCTATCACTTGAAGATTTGCAATACACACCACAACCAAGGCCATAGTAATCTGCCTGACAGTACAGATATGTCTTGATGAATAAACTGAAATTAGAATAGAATGCCATCATAATAAAATGTCTATGATCCTTTCATTGTGGATTATTAGTACGTGTATTATATTTGCAAAAGGCCACAGACTTATATATTTTGCAATTGTTCCAGTCCCTATCCTTTCCAAATGAAGAGCTTTTGTCTAAAGAACACGTGTCTAGGTCTATAATGGATGTTGATGTCTGAAGTGAAAAGTGCCTTTTACAAAAAATACCTAACCCTGTAGTCTGTAATTTACCATTATGTGTTAGGCCTTCAAGATTAAAGCATTTGTCATTCTTTTGTAAGCCATCTTGGTTTCACAATATACACAGCCTGGGACCACGAATCACGATTTACTATGCCCACAATTAAAACGTGTGAATGCACTTCCTTCACAAAGATATTTAACATTTGAATCACCATTATTGGATGATGTTTCAAATTAAGCTTCTACAAGGTCATTGCAATTCTCTTAAGATAAAGCATGTCCTTATGTCTATTTAGGCCAAGCTTACCTTGTCTTTTGCCCTTTGGTTCTTGTCCCAAGCATCTTGATAGTGGTTCCTGGGGGCGGTGGAGTTCCCTGCCTTATGTCTCTAGTCATTGGAATTATCACACTCAGATAGTCTATAGGATCATCATTGCCAGTCAGCTTATTATCATCATCCCATACCTTCACCTTAAACTTTAGGGATCCCTGAAATATAAATATATATAGTAGATCTATTTCTAAATTAATATATATCCTAATAGTAATAATAATATGAGCGCTGCACGAACGATGGTGGGAGACAATGTCAATTATTTCGACCAATCAGTGAGCAGCTAACAAACGATTAACAGAAGTGTCCGTATTTAGAAGTGGCAGGAAACAGCGATCACCTCGTGTCTACATTTCAGCATCGCATAGACGTCTTTCTCAGAATAAATAGTAGAGATAAATCATGAAACAACTGAGATATGTGTGTGGTGTGTGGGTGGGTGGTGTGTGTGTGTGTGTGTGTGTGTGTGGTGTGTGTGTGTGGGGTGTGTGTGTAAACTGGGTCTATGTAAGTACATAATACATTGTCTGGACCCCCCATGATGTTTACAAAATCTTGATTTAAAATATTACCACACGCTTTTTTAAATGTTGGTGTGCATTGGTGAAATATAAAGAATAAATCATGTAAAGATATTGCAGAAGGCTTACTTACTGCAAACTACACCTTTTTTTATCAATATTAGTATAATGTTGGCATCAAAATCATTTGTGATAGCGACAGGCATCTGAGATAGCACTAAAACATGGTGGCCGGAAGTTGATCGAAGAGGTCGCCACCGATTCATTAACCATATTAACCAGTAGTTCGCTCTTTCGTATTGACAACATCCGTTTATCCAATACGTATTGGTTAGTGAATCGGTGTCTAGTACTCACCGGCCATATTGGAATGTCCATTGTGATTGGGTTGGGTTGTTTATCATCACTTCCAAAAATGAGGAAATCAGACCCAAACGTGACCGTGTTCCCGCCATATTCCTGCGTCCTCTCGCTATAATAGTCACAGTTCTTCTCATCATCGTCACTATAAAAATAACAGCCATGTAAATAATGCATTCTCCCTTTCCTGCTTCATCTTATATTGGAAATAAATTAAAATTGATTACCCCATAAAGGCCAAAATATTGAAATCTTTAAAAATATACATATAGATGAAATAATATGTGCAATTTAAAGTATGTACTTCCGTTGCATAGAAAAACATCCTCAAAGTTTAAGACATTTTACCTAAGATTAAAGAAAACTCATCATTTTTAAATAAACGTTTGATAAGAATATTAAGATCCATACACATCTGAACATTTTGACATTTTGCGTTTGCAAACATGTCTGGCAATGGTTCAGAACAAAAATGCACGGCCTTTTTGTGCTTATATCTGACTTATTCATTTCGGTTATATTCCATGAAATTAGGTCTGAGTTATATTTTACACCAGTACAGTAATATTTTTTTAATCCAACCCCATGGCCAAGGAAACTTATTACTGTCCTGTATAAATCTCACTGCTCGGGTTTCAACATTAGTGATCCACCAGGTGTCTCTAGTGTCACGTACAAAACAATGATTTATTTCTCTTTTAGCCTTATTCTGAAAATCCTGAATTTTGAGTTTCTTTTCTGATATTCATCATTCTTTTTGGATGTATTTTGGAAGTGCATACTCTATGTTAGGTATACAATTTTTAGATTTCAGGTTTTTATTAAATCACTATCCTTAGGACAAACAATTTTACAAAAGAAAAACTTACATTAAAAAAGAAAAACTAACATTAATCGTATTTCCACATCACAGCTTTATTAAAGAAATACGTCTGTGTTGAAACACCAAGGAGATAGTAGGCGATGGTGCATAAGACGATTTAACAACGATCGCAGCCCCAACCAATTATATTGAAACACTAAATTAGTGGTAAAATCATCTTTCATGACTCTAGATAAACAATATTAGTTATTGGTGACGGAACAGGAAGGGTGGTGGGTTTGGGAAGGGTGGTGGGGTTTAGGTAGGGTGGTGGGGTTTAGGAAGGGTGGTGGGGTTTAGGAAGGGTGGTGGGGTTTAGGAAGGGTGGTGGGTTTTAGGAAGGGTGGTAGGGTTTAGGTAGGGTGGTGGGGTTTATGAAGGATGGTGGAGTTTATGAAGGGTGGTGGGGTTAAGAAGGGTGGTGGGGTTTATTAAGGGTGGTTGGGTTTAGGCATGGTGATGGGGTTTAGGGAGGGTGGTGGGGTTTAGGAAGAGTGGTGGGGTTTAGGTAGGGTGGTGGGGTTTATGAAGGGTGGTGGGGTTTAGGAAGGGTGGTGGGTTTTAGGAAGGGTGGTAGGGTTTAGGTAGGGTGGTGGGGTTTATGAAGGATGGTGGGGTTTAGGAAGGGTGGTGGGGTTTATGAAGGGTGATGGAGTTTAGGAAGGGTGGTGGGGTTTAGGCAGGGTGGTGGGGTTTAGGAAGGGTGGTGGGGTTTAGGTAGGGTGGTGGGGTTTAGGAAGGGTGGTGGAGTTTAGAAAGGGTGGTGGAGTTTAGGAAGGGTGGTGGGGTTTATGAAGGGTGATGGGGTTTAGGAAGGGTCATGGGGTTTAGGAAGGGTGGTGGGGTTTAGGAAGGGTGGTGGTGTATAGGAAGGGTGGTGGGGTTTAGGAAGGTTGGTGGGGTTTAGGAAGGGTGGTGGAGTTTAGGCAGGGTGGTGGTGTTTAGGTAGGGTGATGGGGTTTAGGAAGAGTGGTGGGGTTTAGATAGGGTGGTGGGGTTTAGGAAGGGTGGTGGGGTTTAGGAAGGGTGGTGGAGTTTAGGAAGAGTGGTAGGATTTAGGTAGGGTGATGGGGTTTAGGAAGAATGGTGGTGTTTAGGAAGAGTGGTGGGGTTTAGGACAGACATACCTGGTCCTGTCACTCCTGTCAATGCAGAGATGGAACTCATTGTCACAGCCAGAGAAGACATCACAGTCACTGCCAGCGTGATCATTGCCACCAGGGTTGGTGAAGTTCAGAAGCTGAAGCTTGAATACTGCTCCCCCATTGCACAGGTAGGCCAACTAGAATGGATGGATGATGGGGAACATTTATGAAAGATTTGTAATTGCAAACAATAATAAATAAATAGGTTAAATTAATGACATTGTCTTGTGTGTAGCACATATCTAATCATACTCCTCTTCTGCTGAGGATGGCCAACTAAAATGTATGGATGGTGGGAGAGATTTATGAAAGATTTATCATTACAAAGAGTAATGTACATGAATAGGGTTGATTACAGTGTAATATTTAATATGTCTGATTGGTGACCTATCGGGGAACAGGTTTTCTTGTTTATAACATATATTTCATAAGGTTCCCCCATTGCAGAGGCAAGCCAACCAGAATGTAGTGATGAAAGAAAATATTTATGAACAATTGATTTATCATTGCTCGGAGTAACAAATTAATTGGTTCGATTTATGAACTATTCTGGCCAAGATTTTTTTTGTAATATATATATCTGAAATGATTACAAATCAGGGGAATAATTTCTATTAAATTATCTACCAAATAGAAGGCATGGCAGTTGTTTTTATCAATATTCTGAGTATTGATTATTATAGGTATCTGTGCCATCCTCAAAGGAATTCACACAGCATTATATGGCTCTGATTGAAAATATATGTCAGTATGGCCACAGATGTTATTTAATTTTGAATAGAGACGTTCTTATCCATTAGAGCAACAGTTTTCACAGATTTTTAAATTAATGTTTTCAGAGAGAAAGTTAAGTACTTGAAAGCAAACAATAATGCGTTTTATATGATAACAGATTGGTATAAGCCGAAGTAGCATTCTGAATAAAACAGAGAACAAAATTGATATTTTTTTAAATAAAATAATAGAAGTGAAAGGAAAGAACTGGCAGGAATGGATAATACTACAGAATATAATCATATTTACCTGGGCAAGACTTAGAGAAATGAGACACCAATTAAATATACTCTGCATTATATCTGTAATCAAATACATGTTGGTCATATATTAGTTATAGCGTACATAATGATATAAGATTGAATAATACTAAGTCTGGCCAATGTCTCTGTGAAAAAAAAAACAATCTTTTTTAATTATACAATATGTATTGAAACTTGAGGATTGGATTAATTAACGCTTGACGTGTCATTCCTTTAAGAAAAAATACCAATCTTTGAAATCAGCGTTTTTGGGGTATAGAATCCCAATAAATGGGATATAACGGCGAATGCTTTCACACGTATTGTGTTCACTAGTGACGGGGATAGCCAAGTTGTGAAACATGGCGGTCGGAGTTAGACGAGATTTGCCTAAAAAAACCTGTCATCACTAGAAATGGCAGACATAGGGATATGATTTTTTTACTACTCAATATACATCTACAAATGATATGTGATCGAATGTCAACCTTCTTAGGCTATTTTGATCAAATATTGCCAGTGACCTTGAAGTGACCTTTCAATGACCTTGAAAATAGAAAGCCTATTTCCACGAAATTAACTACATGTTTTATTATCCTATCATCTACATCTTTCAAATACGAGCTCGTAGAGTCCTTATTCATCAAAATCTGTTCATAATTAACAATTTGAGAGCAATTTATAGTTTTGTGGTCAATCTATAAAGGAAAACAGAGGAAAATACTATAATACTAAGTTTTTTTTAAATAATATAAAAATGCCAGCTTATTGGGGGTTAGTTTATGAAAATATATAGAATACTGCAGAGAAAAACACATTAATACTAAAAAGAAATTGAAAAAAAAGTCCGTCAAGATTTATTATGAAGCTAAAATGATTAAAAATAGCTTAAATCGGTAGGGTTACAAAAGTGACAAATTGACGGACTTTAATTTGACCTCACATTTATTTTTGAGGTATTAGATAAATCAAATATTAATCTAATTTCAGAAAATAATCAGCAATAAGTTGCTCTTATCATAATAATACCTAAAAAAGAAGAAATATTCCCTGAAAAATATGAGAAAATTAGTATGAATAGAAATTATTGAAAAAAATATAATAAAAATTATATTGAATGTAGAGTCAATTGGGTAAATACATTTAGTTGCTGATGTATTTCTCAAAAATTTCATGTAATCAAAATTTTTCAACAATATGAGAAAGTTAGTGAAATCCTTTTATGAATATGTCTATGAAACACATCACTAAAAGTGGCCAATCATTAAAATGGCCTATGAGCCCTATACTATTTGGATAATTTCATGCCCATTTCCTTTAAATACTATTTTTTTTTGATAATTTTTGAAAAAATGGCATTCTGTGTGGTTGATTTAGTGAATGGAAGTCGAACACGGCCAATATTACATGTCACTGAAAGTGCTCTGCAGGGTGCTTTCTGGACGTCCGCTCCTCCCACTGCTATAAACCCGTTACATGCACTATGTCACTCATTCTCGCTGATGTGAGGGCTCAACACCTGATGGCTTTCCATGGATATGAAACAGGAACTGATGAGAGTGTAATGTAGCTTAATTTACTTTATTCTAATGGCCTTAGGATGCTCAGGAGCCAGTTCATAATATATAAAACTAGGATTTCATCAACACTTCCTACACCTGCGTATTGTCGTGATTTAGTTTATTACATACAAGAGAACATAAAGTTGTCGTTATTTTCCATTGGTGGAGTTTTATGGTTTTGATATATCCTTATTAAATTGAGTTTATATCTATTCAAAATTACTGAATGTATTCACTAAAATATGATTATATCATTCCAAGGTAAAGATATAATTACAAGACAAAGTAGGAGAAATCCTACACATTCAGCTCCATTAGTTATATGTTAAGAGGGGTGACGTCATACCCTTAAGTGTGAAGTACTTAACGTACATACTGCCATATAAAATGCATACATTTAGTCATATACTTTAGATATACAATGGATATCAAGCAAATACGTGAAATATATCACAGAATGATATGAAAATATTACATTTAGGATAAAAATGAGTAAATGTACATGTGGATATTATAAATGTAAATTGTGTACATTATTCATGTTGTCAGGCCCATTAAGGTGTTTTATGACACACTTTTAAATTGGAATGTAGTTATTGACAGCAACTGAAGGATAACGGTGTAACATGGTAAAAATCTGTGTCATTAAACATAAACAGAATGACATACAGCAAAATTTATAACATATTTATGGCCAGATGCAGAAGATTTTAGTTTTATCTTTATATTTGTTTCCTGGTTCATGTTATTATTCATATAAAGAAGTATTTACGTACCATTTAGCTGTGTGTCCTGCCAGGACATTGGTTACATGCACCACATGTTATTTCATGACTTGTGACCACGTATTTAATGACTAATCAACATATGTTTGACTGCTGTCCAAGCCCAACGTTACCCATAACATTCAAGTGGGGGTGTATCTCATAGATGGAAAGAGCCAGGTTTATGTCTGTCAAGGTGGAGGATGGGTATACAGACGTTTTGTAAGGTACTTATGAATCAACAGGGTTATACAATTCGGTCCTATTTAGATGTATTCATCATTGAAGCAGTCAGCTGTGAAAAATCATTATGATGGGAAAGTGCGCGGTGACCAAATATAGAACGTTCAGGAAGAATGCGTCTCACTCGAGCAGGGGACTCATCGTAACCAACTCTAATACTTACAACCATAGGGAATCTGAAAAACTAAGATAGTGTCGAAATTGTGTGATGTGATTAACGCAATGTCAACTCTCTCTTATACTACTCATATACAACTAAAGGGGTGAAAGCTTAAATCACAACCATGGATGAGATCATTTTTTTTCCACGTATAAAGTTATCAATTTTACTTTTATGAACTTGAGGTGTGAATATTTCTGATCTGTGCCATCCAATCCTTAAATTCAGTGTCTCAAAATTAAACCTAGCCTTACCTTAATTAATATTTCTGCCCAAATCTGAGAACACTTGTACAAAAATCCAAAAAGCCTGTGATCCAATTGAGGGAATGATGGAAGTCAATAGTGTCCCATACAATACTTTAATCCTGTGCTCAGTGGGGTGTGACAATGCCTTGTTGTTCTTTGCAAACATTATGACCAATTAAACAACAGGGGGCGCAAAATTTGTAACTTTCCAAAGGAATGATATTATTTAGAGGGTGTTCCACCACTGAATCACCGGTCTTTTCTTATTTCTCTTGGAACACAATTTTCAACTTCATCAAAGAAATATTTTTAAAAGGCATAAGGTAAAATTTTCACTTTTAAATAATGCTTTGTTATCTTATCCTTGAATGAATCATATCCTTTAAATTTTAGGATGTACATTAGTATTTATAATCTGATTTTAAACATCAGGTTGATATAAATGTGGAGCAAGAGCTTTCATGCCCTTAGTATATATATATATATATATATAGTAATGCTATATATAGACACATGGCTGAGATCAAACCTATTTTTATCATTTGGTTTGCAGACAGCTCATGCTTACAACCATATGTTGATATGTGAGAGTCTGCGCATAGAGTCATTTAGCCTTCAATAAGACCAGTCCTGGTATTCAACATTCGACTTCATTTCTGCTTAATGTTGATATATTCAATTAATACAAACTGATAAAATGCAGTCTTTTTGAACACTTTGTCAAACGTCAAAATAATCATTGCAATGGACTTTTAAAGAAAGAAATTGGGAATGAAATACTTCTATTCTAAATTCATCACAGAAATTCATCACAGAAATATCTAAGTGACCATTATTGACAGTTTACAATAATGGGTGAACCTTTTGAACCTTTTTTATTACATAATCGGCCAATCTTGCTTAAATCTTTAAAAAGATGAATGAAATACGTTTCTCTTTGAATCATTTATTGTGATAATGAGTTTTACAATCGAATTCAAACCCTGATCATTACCCTGATCAGAGCAGTCATTTTTCTTCCCAAATTAACATAAACTATATGATAAAACAAACGCAAGCTGGACATTAAGTACTTCACCTTAACATTAAAACATTTTGCCTTGAAAAATCTTAAGATCGACCAGCGACTGTTCTCTATAGATATATTTATATATATTAGACACATTATACATGAAAATCTTCACAAAATCAACCCTGTGGTTTACTTTTCAACCCATCATACACAATTGTATAATGACATACTTCTTAATGAATACTCAAAGAAGAAGGTTGACTACGTGGAAAATAATTACATTTAACGTATAAGTCATTTCTAAGTTCTATATTGAAATAAAACATCAATGCACAAATACATGGACCACAATAAGAAATATTGTCGGTAATAGTACAGCTCCTTAAATTGACAGAATCTGCTGAAAATTAATTTCTCTTCATTGTCTTTTTTTCCCTAAACAGAAAGCAATAATTTCAAATGCAAAATATCAAATTTTAAAATCAAAACAAGTATATATCAGTCATAAGAGACAATTATCAGTTTGAAAATAGATTTACTTGATATTGACAATGTCAAGGTCATTTGTCACAGTCATTATCAAGGTCATTTGTCACAGCCATTATCAAGGTCATTTGTCACAGCCATTATCAAGGTCATTTGTCACAGTCATTATCAAGGTCATTTGTCACAGCCATTATCAAGGTCATTTTTCACTCTTGAACATATCATATTCACGTATCACAAGTAATATCAATTATCGCTACACGTAATATAATACGTACGTGTTGGTTTTATAATTGATGTGACATAAATTTAATTTTAATATCAGAAACATAGGCATTTTTTATGGTATGGAAAACAAGAACTTATAAGTGGTTATAAATTTGTCATGATTCTATTTGTAAACAATATAAGCGAGATGTTAAGATAAGTACATGTTGTAAAGCCTTCATTAGAATATCAGAGCTTCGCTTTAGCACTGGTCTCGTAGAAAGAGGTTACATAAGTACTCAAAACGAGATAAAATTGTTTGTATGTATTATTCTAAAACAAGCTAAAGATATTGTGATGCACATCCCGACCAATTGATGGCTGCCATATTTTTTTTCTGATTTCTTAGCTTGGCCAGTGTGACAACTGAACACAACACGTGTAAATGCACTCGCCGCTACGCCCCATTCAATTTTTTAATCTCCCACGCTGGTTTCCTTTCAATGGAAATCAAGCACTTTTTTAACCTGCGCAGCCAGACATACTTGTAATCCCCCCAAACGGTTGGTGACCCGAGTTATTCCTATCCTAGTATGGTGGTTTCTATTTGTACATGTATAAAAAACACACATATCGCGTGAATAAATGGAAGATCTAGGACTGTGCACCACCTGAAATATCTTAACACATTCTTATATTGAATGAACCAGACACCTGACACCAGACACTTGACACGAGACACAATAACCTGATGAATATATTTAAGAATTTATAAAACCCTTATTGTACTTCAAGACTAGCACACCGATTAAGCACAGGTACAGGACTATATATTTTTCCTGAATGTGTTGCATGCACAAAACCATTTCTTGTGAGTGTTGTTTATGCTCAGCATGGTATTATTGCTGTTATACGAAATAGACCAAGATCGATTATTCTGCATATATTGAACTTCAATTCCTTATAGCAATACAGATTTGTGTTTTGTAAGTGAAGCTGATTTCTTTACATGATATTAATTCCATGCCTTTAATCAGCGTCGTCCTAAGCATTAACTTGTCTTCAACTTTTGCATATTCCTGAGGCCCCCTTAGCTGTTGCTTTCTCCCCACCCTGCCCTATTTCCTCCGGACATATTTTCATACACGTCATCTTCATCATGATTAAATGCCGCATTGTTCTTCCCCTTTATGGGTCCGTTATCATACGTTGCATTATGGTAATTCTGTCTCCCTGAATTGTGAAGGAAAGACATTGGTTTGGCAGAATCACTTGGTAACGGAGAGTACACGTTCTGATCCTGTGAAGATTGAAATCCATGCGCCGATGACGTCGACTTGCCGGTGGCGCCCCCTGTAGCTCCGCGTCCTGATTTGCCGGTGGCGCCACCTACACCTCCTGCTGCTGACGTGGGATGTGTCTGCGTGTTGTTGAGGGAGTTCTGGGCCACTGTGTAGGAATCCTCGGTCTGGGTAGCTCCTCCCGATGTGAAGGTCGGGCTTGTCATCTGGCCCTGGTGACTGACATGCACTGATGTCTGCATCTCGGAGTCAGTCCGCTTCCTGTGAACATAAACAAGAAAGATTTCTTTACAACAGAAGTGGTACTGTGCTGTTTAAAACCATGTAGTTTACTACTCACATAGTTGACTTTTCATAAAAAAAGTTTCAAATTATTTTTGATATTGAAATTTGGATTCTTATGTCTGTCATTTTGTCATGTTATTTATGATTAAATTGCAGGAAACTCAGTTGCTGCCAAAATTTTCATTAAACTGCCACGTGCACACAAACTGATGACGTTTAACACTTTGAGTATGCCAAGATTAGGACGTTCCGGATAACATACAGTGTGCTCTATATGGCACGGTACAAACCCTTTTGATCATGATCTCAATAAGGGGGAAATTGCAATGCTGTTTTACCAAAGATTTTATCATCATGTGTTGAATATTTCAAAGTTTATTTATTTGTGCATTCTACTTAGCACGAGGAACGGTTCTTGTGCACTTTCCACGTTTAACTGTTAACTAATCAACACGATATAAATGCCCAGTATAACCAGTATAACTAGGTATCGTACTTGTTTCTGTGTTTCTGCCACATGACTGCTAGAATGATGGCCGCCAGGATGAGGAGGAAAGCCACGAGCGCCACCACAACAGGAACAACAACCGCAGAAGCCTACAACAGACAGCCCAGCAGAAAACACGCTGAGTTAGTCAGGATTGTTTCTATATCCACTGAGGGTAGCAAAGAAACCTTCTCTATCTAACAAACCTTTTTTTATCTAGCATTCTGACTTGAAAAAACAGATACTTTAGTTGTGATGTATTACTACGCCACTTTCTTTTGAGATAAAAAAATTTCAAGACATCAATTTTATCAATGGAATATCCATCCTGTTATAGTACAATAAATTATTATTTCCACTAGAAATATTCCTGCATGAGTTGGGTATGATTACTGGAAAGTATCAGTGAAAATTAATCTATTTCTAGCAGTTGATCAGTTTTTCTGCATTTTTAGAAACGTTCTATTTTGACATAAGGGGCGATCCATTTGATTTTTGTGGGGTGGGGTGGGAGATTTTGGAAAAATAATTTATTCACCCACCCCACACCAGAAAAAAAAATTATTCATCCACCCTACCAAAGAAAAAAAAATTATTCATCCAGTACTGCTGTCCCACCCCACCCCAAAAAAATCAAATGGATCGCCCCTAACAAGAAAAAAATTTTATTCACCCACCCCACACCAGAAAAAAAATTTATTCACCCACCCCACACCAGAAAAAAAAATTATTCATCCACCCTACCAAAGAAAAAAAAATTATTCATCCAGTACTGCTGTCCCACCCCACCCCACAAAAATCAAATGGATCGCCCCTAAAAAGAAATTGGTATCTAAAGAAAATCTGCCACCAGAGGACACTCACCACCAACTCCCTTGATAGGTCTACATACCTTATTTTCCTGTTTGTTTGCATCTGCCTTTCCCGTATCCTGGATATCATTGACATCATTCTTGTCCTTGACATCCTTGTCTACGACCTTATCGGTACACTTATCTCCGGTATAACCTGCAAAGAAGAGCATGTGATATTATCTCAAAGTCATGGCCCAACTTTGGGCAATCAAGGAAGTGAGGAGTCTTGAATTCAATTCAAGTCTTAGCAATGGTAAGATTGGCTTACATTAAAATTAAATGCAGGAGTCAGAGACAGGAGTCTGAGACAGGAGTCAGAGACAGGAGTCAGAGACAGGAGTCAGAGACAGGAGTCATGTTCAGAGACAGGAGTCAGAGACAGGAGTCAGAGACAGGAGTCAGAGACAGGAGTCAGAGACAGGAGTCAGAGACAGGAGTCAGAGACAGGAGTCAGAGACTGGAGTTAGACTGGAGTTGGACTGGAGTCAGAGCCATGAGTCAGACTTGAGTCAGAGCCATGAGTTAGACTGGTGTCAGAGCTATGAGTCAGACTGGTGTCAGAGCTATGAGTCAGACTGGTGTCAGACTGGAGCCAGACTGGTGTCAGAGCTACGAGTCAGACCGGTGTCAGAGCTATGAGTCAGACTGGTGTCAGACTGGAGCCAGACTGGTGTCAGAGCTATGAGTCAGACTGGAGTCAGACTGGAGTCAGACTGGAGCCATAGCCATGAGTCAGACTGGTGTCAGAGCCATGAGTCAGACTTGAGTCAGAGCCAAGTGAGGAGTCTTGAATTCAATTCAAGTCTTAGCAATGGTAAGATTGGCTTACATTAAAATTAAATGCAGGAGTCAGAGACAGGAGTCTGAGACAGGAGTCAGAGACAGGAGTCAGAGACAGGAGTCATGATCAGAGACAGGAGTCAGACACAGAAGTTTGAGACAGGAGTCAGACACAGGAGTCTGAGACAGGAGTCAGAGACAGAGTCAGACACCGGAGTCAGAGCTATAAGTCAGACTGGTGTCAGACTGGAGCCAGACTGGTGTCAGAGCTATGAGTCAGACCGGTGTCATGGCTATGAGTCAGACTGGTGTCAGACTGGAGCCAGACTGGTGTCAGAGCTATGGGTCAGACTGGAGTCAGAGCTATGAGTCAGACTGGAGTCAGACTGGTGTCAGAGCCATGAGTCAGACTGGTGTCAGAGCCATGAGTCAGACTGGAGTCAGAGCCATGAGTCAGACTTGAGTCAGAGCCATGAGTCAGACTTGAGTCAGAGCCATGAGTCACTGGTGTCAGAGCCATGAGTCAGACTGGAGTCAGAGCTATGAGTCAGACTGGTGTCAGAGCCATGAGTCAGACTGGTGTCAGAGCCATGAGTCAGACTGGAGTCAGAGCCATGAGTCAGACTGGAGTCAGAGCCATAAGTCAGACTGGAGTCAGTGACACCATGTAGAATGTATGATGCTACCTTCATTGCAGACTTTGCCGCCTGTCTTGCTGCACTTGTAGTGGCCATGACCATCATCCCTCTGCTTGCAGTACGTGAAACAGTCTGCTCCATAGAAATAATCATTGCACCAAATCCGCACTTCTAGGAATAAGCTGAAATATAGTAATAATTTGTTTCAATCATATGTTGTATTGTTGTGTCATTCCTGACGCTACTAAAACAGAACAGGTTTCAAATGCCATATAATTATGCTTTCTTCTAAAATGTATATCTAATACATTTTGTCTTTAGCCTTATTTAACCTGACGAGCACAAACGATTTATGACATATTTGTCATGATTAACTCCATAAAGAATAACCTCAAAGAAGATCCATTTAAGCGATTGTGAGAATTGCTCAGTCTTCTTGTACATCTGGCCAGACTGCATCACTATCTATGTGGCTATATATTATAAGAGTCATGAGATGAAGCTTGTCATGAGATGAAGCTTGTCATGAGATAAAACTTGTCATGAGATGAAGCGTGTCATGAGATGAAGCTTGTCATGAGATGAAGCTTGTCATGAGATGAAGCGTGTCATGAGATGAAGCGTGTCATGAGATGAAGCTTGTCATGAGATGAAGCTTGTCATGAGATGAAGCGTGTCATGAGATAAAACTTGTCATGAGATGAAGCGTGTCATGAGATGAAGCTTGTCATGAGGTGAAGCTTGTCATGAGATGAAACTTGTCATGAGATGAAACTTGTCATGAGATGAAGCGTGTCATGAGATGAAGCGTGTCATGAGGTAAAGCTTGTCATGAGGTAAAGCTTGTCATGAGGTGAAGCTTGTCATGAGATGAAGCTTGTCATGAGATGAAGCGTGTCATGAGATGAAGCGTGTCATGAGATGAAACTTGTCATGAGATGAAGCGTGTCATGAGGTGAAGCTTGTCATGAGATGAAGCTTGTCATGAGATGAAGCGTGTCATGAGATGAAGCGTGTCATGAGATGAAGCGTGTCATGAGATGAAGCTTGTCATGAGATGAAGCTTGTCATGAGATGAAGCTTGTCATGAGATGAAACTTGTCATGAGATGAAGCGTGTCATGAGGTGAAGCTTGTCATGAGATGAAGCTTGTCATGAGATGAAGCTTGTCATGAGATGAAGCGTGTCATGAGATGAAACTTGTCATGAGATGAAGCGTGTCATGAGGTGAAGCTTGTCATGAGATGAAGCTTGTCATGAGATGAAGCGTGTCATGAGATGAAGCGTGTCATGAGATGAAGCGTGTCATGAGATGAAGCGTGTCATGAGATGAAGCTTGTCATGAGATGAAGCGTGTCATGAGATGAAGCGTGTCATGAGATGAAGCGTGTCATGAGATGAAGCTTGACTTACAATGTTTCCGGAGGCGGCCTGTTGCCTGTTAGTTTCACGGTGTGCGGGGTATTAGCCTCGCCCCGGTCGATGGATGGGGTAAAACCTAAATCAGAGTGTATTTGATCGATCTTCTCAGGCTCTGGTCGGAATATCTCATCATCAAATACATCTGCTTTGAACCGTAATTTACCCTTTAAAAAATGCAATGGAAACATAAATTTGAGATATAATGTACATGTATAAGGTCAAGAAATGATAAACAGATAAGTTAATAGCATAATGCAGTTACGTTTGATGTCATTGTTTGCTCTTAAATTAAATTAAACTATTATTATTGTTGTTGTTTTTGTCATGGTCATGGGATCACTTACCGGCCATGCATCATAACTTGTCACAGTCATGGGATCACTTACCGGTCATGCATCATAACTTGTCATGGTCATGTGATCACTTACCGGCCATGCATCATAACTTGTCATGGTCATGTGATCACTTACCGGCCATGCATCATAACTTGTCATGGTCATGGGATCACTTACCGGCCATGCATCAAAACTTGTCATGGTTATGTGATCACTTACCGGCCATGCATCATAACTTGTCATGGTCATGGGACCACTTACCGGCCATGCATCATAACTTGTCATGGTCATGGGATCATTTACCGGCCATGCATCATAACTTGTCATGGTTATGTGATCACTTACCGGCCATGCATCATAACTTGTCATGGTCATGGGACCACTTACCGGCCATGCATCATAACTTGTCATGGTCATGGGATCACTTACCGGCCATGCATCAAAACTTGTCACAGTCATGGGATTATTAAATCTTGAGCTGCTTCCCTTTATCTTGATTTTGTCCCCAAATATGATGCTGTGATCACTTCTGGCATCGATTTCTTCTGTCTCTCGATAAAAATACTCGCATTCTTGGTCAGTGGTGTCGGCCTGGCTGTGATATAGAAAATGCAAATATTGAGACAGAAAATAGATATATTTATATATAGATACCATATATATCAATACCAATGTCAATACCAATGCTATATATATATATATATATATATATATATATATATATATATATATATATATATATATATATATATATATATATATATATATATATATATATATATATATATATATATATTTATCGATTATTTTCATTCAGACCATGTCCATTAAACAAAAACAGGCCTTCCACCACATCTTTGTGTACATCATTTATTCAATTATATGGTAATTAAATTCTTCGAGATCAAAACTGATGTGCTCCACAACTTACTGCTTGCTATTGTCAGGGTGATCAATACAGATTATGAATTCTGTATCGCAATCATTTGTCATGTCACAGCTCTTTCCGTTTTCCTTGTTGCCTCCAGGATTCGTGAAGTTCACCAGTTTTATTTCTAAGGTAAACTCCCCAACAACCTTCAAGGAAATAATGCTCGTACAATTTACACAAGACCAACACAATGTAGACTGAATTAGCGGTTATTTACAAACAAAGGTTCCATTGCTTTGTCTGAATAAGAAACATTGCCATAATTGACTTGACTGCCTTTCAGGCCCGGACCCTTACAGCATAAAAACGTTGATAATGGATGGTAACAATCAACTCATTGATATAATCCTACCTGTGTCATGAGCAGGAGGCATATGCAGATCCTAAAAGCTTGTTTCTGCTCCATAATCTGATGTGAATACCTGAAAATAGTATTTAAGCAATATAATAGTGTCTGTGATCTGTATCTGTGATTGACTATATATATAATGTACTCTTAAATATTGTCTACCTTTACCTTTTTATAAAATCATATGCATGTATATATATATATAGATATATATATATATATATATATATATATATATATATATATATATATATATATATATGTGTGTGTGTGTGTGTGTGTGTGTGTGTGTGTATTTCAAATGCTTGTCCTTCATCAGGAGTCAGTGATATATATATTAGCATGCATATAAGGACATCTGTATTCACCAGAGAAACAATGTCCACATCTCCACTAAGTGGTTCTACTTTCATATCATTTACTGTCTGTGCATTTTGCAATGATCAGATCTCATTTAACTTCAATTTTAGTATGCACAATTTGTACATTTTATATTATTGCTCTTTGTAAACATTCTAAGGAGTTAGGCCAAGCATGCCTGACTATGGTGAGTCACACCGAATCGTGCGTGAAAAGCAGCTATAGCAAGTAGAGCAAAATTGTTTTTTTAATAAAAAACACACATCTTGTCAATGTCCTCTGTCAAATTGAAACACATGTATATATATTTGTGGTGGAATATATATCTATATTTCTGCGAGCGATTGTGGAAGGTAAATGTAGGGGTATATCATTATATGTTCAGCTGTTCTATGTTTCATTCATTTGTTTTTTGTTTGTTTTGTTTTTTTTCAGACTGGATGCCCCAGTTTTAGACTCTAATATTTACTGAAAGCAAGCAACAAGAGGCCATGTGGGTTTTATGAAATCATTCTATAAATTCATCTACAATAAAAAGATATTCAGAAAGGATTGAGATATAGTTTATACAGGAATAATTTATATATTTATAATGAGATAGCACAACATGTTTATGTGGTCTTTTTAGCGGCAAAATCCGTTCTCATTGTTACTCTCTGAACAATGTGGAGCTATCAAGGAAAGCAATTTGATATTTCTCAACAACAATAAACATTAAGATATTGAAACATTCATGGCGATACCAGGTAGGTATATATTTTATATATTATGTTTTCAAGCTGTTTTTCTTCGATGATTACAGAAAAAAACTTATGGAACTGTAATCTTATAGACATCACCTTTGATATATGAGTTGTTATGATGTCAAGATATATTAATGTCAACACAATATTTGAGAAATATAAGCAATCCCTACCATCATCCATTATGAAAAACGTCTGAGTATTTCTATTCTGATTTCCTTTCATGACCTCGGATAAAAAGCTTTGGATCTATCTCCAATATAGTTTCTTTGTGTTGTTACAAAATTGTAGTCACGTATCGGAGCCAGAATTAGAATATGTGAATATGCGATACTAGCAATGGACAACTTAACATAACTTAACAGGGATTTGCTTAGTTAAGGGCCCTTTTAATATATATATATTGCTCTTTGCACTATTAAAAGGGCCCTTAACTAAGCAAATCCCTGTTAAGTTATGTTAAGTTGTTATATATATATATATAGAGCCAAAGATGACAAAAAGTCATAGAAGTGTTTGGTTTTTATTTCTTTTAGCATCCTTGTGGAACCTTTATAGTTAAGAATAATTTCCAACCTGTTTTGTATTGGGGCTTTTTCTTTTGATATTGCTTCCGACCACTGTAATGGAATTGCTTTTCTTAGTTTATTAAAGTTTAAATTATTACATTTCAATGTGAATTTGTTAGAAAAGCCATCAAAACCTAATATTTCATTGGCGTCATTAAAGAGATTTTTAACATATATAACACCAGCTTTATAAATATCAGGCCACATCAATTCTTTGGTTTTTCACTGTTTTGAATATTTGACATTTATCGTAGACTGAATATATCTATTGTACCACAGAATTTCATTTCCATAAGAGAGTATTTCTGTTGGAACTGGTTGATAGTTCTAATCCAGTTTATGAAAACATCACCAAAATTGAAATAGGTAAGACATTTGATTAGAAGGACCAACTGACGGTGTCGAAAGCTTTTTCAAAATCTATCAAAAGAATAATTCCAGGCATATGATGAAGACTAGTGAAGCTGATGAGGTCTGATATTGTTTGTATATTTTCACCAATGTAACGACCTTTCAAGTAATCTGTCTGATCCTTGTCAATTATTGATGGTAATACTTTATTCATTCTTGATGCCAAACATTTGGTGAGTAATTTGTAGTCACTGTTTAATAATGATATTGGTCTCCAGTTTTTTTAGTAATAAACACTTTTTACCTATTTTTTGGAATCAAAGAAATTATTCCTCTTTTTTTATCAATAGATAATTCCCCTTTTTCATAAGCATATTTTAGACTATCTACTACTAATTCCTTGATATCAGTCTAGAAAAATTTGTAAAATTCAACAGAGAATCCACTAGATCCTGGTGATTTTCCATTTGGCATAAGTTTTAAAATTTTTGTACATTCATCAATTGAGACAAGACCTTTACACATTTGGTTTTCCTCATCATTTAATGTGTCCTTATGATTGATTGATAAGGTATATTAAAGATGGGAGCCGTTAGAGGGGGTAAGAAATACAAGATCAGCGGGGCATTGTTGTTCCCTAGCAACGATGCGGGGTCACGTGGTCAATGCGGGCGTCACGTGGTAGACGCCATCAGTTTGGCGGGCAATCTCCATATCGCCAGTCAGTACCTGGCAGTCGTTGTCACCCGCCATCCCACCCAATTCGAAGGTTATAAGAGAGTTAGCAAGCTATTTGGGGGCTTAGCCATGTATTATTCATAATATACTATAAATGCATGCTCAATATTAATATATGATTGTAATTTGTCAATTGGTCATGTATCAAATCATAATTGTTGCTATATATGTTAAAATGCATCTGTAAGTAATCACTGGGCTAACGCTTCATTTATCCGCCAGGTGGCACTTACCAATTATGATTATGTACGTTATGTGTTATGATATTATATATGTGTACGTGTGGGTTGAGGTAGATTTATGGAATAAATCATAAATGTGCAAACTATTATGATTGTCTCCTTTATTTAACTGATTACGTGTTCCTCAATAAAAAGCTTTTTTGATAGATCATCATTGGTATTGGTATTTGATTCATTATATAATTTTTTATAAAAGGATTCACACTCCTTAAGGATCTCTTGTGTGTCCTCTGTAATGTGACCATTTTGACAGTGATCTGATTTTATACCTGGATGGACAGAGGCTGCAGATATATAGTTTCATGTATGTGATGTCAGTAACCAGTGATCTATTCTGCTCATTACCCTAGGAGACCTTTGAAATCTTGTGAATAGCTTTTTATCAGGATATGTCAAACGAAGGACATCATATAAGTCATGAGCTTCCATGAAGCTCAATAATTCATCTGTGTATTGATTCATACAGTTTTTCATGTCGCCTCCAATTTTGTCAAGTTTTGTCAAATATTGTGTTAAAATCTCCCCCAAGAACCAAGTGAATAAAATTAAGTGATTCAACTTTAGTTTTCAACTTATTCAAGAAGTTTGTTTCTTGTGGGAGCATATATATTACCGATTACAATATCTTCTTCATTATTATTTGTATTAACTCTTAAAAATTGTGTACGTCCAACATCATTGGTCTGTTCTTCTGTTATTTTTAAATCTATCCCTGATGACATCAAAGTAGCCACACCACAGCTATCTCTTTGACCATGAGAAAAATATATTTCCCCACCCCATTCTTCCCTCCAACCTCTCTCTTCTGCAAGTGAGATAAATACATTATTAACAAACATGACGTACCTGCACAAAACCAGGAACTTAATGTCAACGGTATATCTTTGTTTTATATCTTGAGTTCTCCCTCCTCAGCGTCGATGTGTCCAGACTGTTTCATTACCATACCTGGCAACCTTTCCACCAGTCCACCCCAGCCCCACTACCAAAGGTGTCTATTGAAAACTGAGTAAAATACATATGATAGGGCACCTGTGTGTATGATTCACTGATGAATAATGCTGTTGTGTAGCTTCATAGGGTTGTGGTGGGAGAGAACATTTTGTCCAGAAATCAGCCATGTGGAACTTACATGGCTACTGTGGTGTGAGTGTGCACGGTTTCAGAGCTGTCGGCGAGGAGGACTTGGGTCGTATATCTCCATTACCCACAATTCCCCGTCTTCACATTTCACACTTTTCATTCTATGAATAAGCGCAGGTTAATATTAACATTTCTATGACATCTACTTAATTCACGGTTTTGGTCATGTATATGATGCTAAGTACACAAATGATACATTTATTTTTTACCAGAAGTTGGAAATATTTCTATTTTTTTAAGCTTCATTGGTAAAAGCGAATGTAATATTAATAATTGTAGAGAAAATTCGGAAAAATATAATTAAGGTATTTATTTATCTCAATTATTTATTGAAAGACATTATTTATTTGTGATACGTTCTGTTGTTATTCTTGCTACCTGAAGTTCTGATGTTCAAACAATTTTGTGGCTAACCTCTGAAGGGACTTCCAGACTTTTACAGTGTATTGGCTAGACCAGTATCCCCATTTGAACCAGGATGTTGATGGTGGATAAGAGAATCACAAGCCAACTAGGTGGCGATCAAGGATTTCTGTGACAAGATAGAATTTAAAGTATCTTTTATATATGTACTGTATTCAATTTTATTTAACGGTTCTTACTTTATTTACAACATATATTTGATGCTGCCATGGCCGAATAAGAGAATTTCGATAATGACATTTGAAATTCTTTTATGAGACATTCACTACAGTATCTATAGCAGTATCTATGGTATTTTTAATGTATGATTGTAAAACTAAAGACAGCAGGAAAAATAAACAAAATTAATCACCATGAGCTGGATGAGACAACTGGGCCCTTTTGGCCTTGTATATCTAGACCTTTATGATACCATATATACATGGCCTTTATGACGCCTTGTATATCTAGACCTTTATGATATCATATATACATGGCCTTTATGACGCCTTGTATATCTAGACTATTATGATACCATATATACATGGTCTTTATGACGCCTTGTATATCTAGACCTTTATGATACCATATATACATAGCCTTTATGACGCCTTGTATATCTAGACCTTATGACGCCTTGTATATCTAGTTCTATATGGCGTTTTGTATATCTAGACCTTTATGACGCCTTGTATATCATGGCCTTTATGACGCCTTATATACCTTGGCCTTATGACGCTTTATTTTTTGGGCTTCATGGCTCTTTAAATACCTTCGCTTTGATTATGTCTTAAACCCCTAGAGCTCGAAGACACATTATATCGTGAAGGAAATGAGCTACATTTTCAACCTCCATTCAGTTTTGGGTGAATAGTCTTTCAAGTATTAAGTTAAAACGTTTTTTTTTTGGTTCCTCTGTGGTGATCCAAAGGTTGTGGGTTCGATCGCCGGCCATGCCGAAATTGAATTCATAATACAGTTTCACACATGAGCTTAGGCTTTTGCCTGAAGGGTTAAAACCCATTGTCCATCTAGGAAAGGTATGGGAAACGTCATGCTGGAAAACATCCTCAAGGCCTGCTCCCTCTTGTGACCAACTTACTCCAAGTTTATGAATTATGTTTGTATCGCTGTGTATTAAATATTGATAATTGTTTTGGCTTAAATTTGATTAAGATGTTGAAAGCTTCCTGTTGTTTTAAATTTGATGAAATATATCTCACAAGGTTAAACATTTTCACCTTCGAAATCTGTTAATTTGATTGTTTCTGTGCAGTTTAAACATTAAAAATTGGCTTTGACCAAGTGACTTTAATCGCCTCAAATCAAAGATAGTAACATCTAAAAATCCTAACAGTTATTATATGATCATCCAAATAAAAATGCAAATTAGATTCAGATTCTTTTTTTATGGTGCACTTTCTTCTTTAAGCATAAACTGCTATGATTTACCATATAGAACATTTGGGAACTCACTGCAGTTCTGTAATCTTTTCCAATAAAAAAACATTTCCTTATCTTTAGCCTACCTTTGATATTTTTGTATATTAAGTCACAAATGATTTTAGTTTACATTGTAAATTAAACACAAGATTTGAGACACATTTTCAGATAATAAAGTTTATTTACAATATGTTTCTCGTCCAGCGACAAACATTGCCGTCTGACTCATTCAATTACAAAAATAAAATTTACAAAATTACAAAAATAAATTTAATATTCAATACAAAATATATCCATCTTTTTCTTATTGTTAGTGTTAATCATATCCCATTAATAATAAAATTCAAATGAGTATTTGTGGCACCAGCTATACTGATAATCTAATTATGAAATACTCCATATTATTATTGCAAATATTATTATTGCAAATATTATTATTGCACTTACTATTAATGAGTCTGATATAATCTAATGAATGACTGATATTAAGATTAATGGTCATGCATTTTACATAATACAAGAGACGAGTGTCCTGTGAGAGGGTAAAGATGACAAATATTACCAAAATAAATATGAATCGATGCAAATTGTTGGGGTTCATATCGGTGTTCAAGAACCCCAACCATTAAATCGTTCTTTTGGAGCTGGAACATGTTCATAAAATACTTTGGGGTCCAACACCAATTTCATGGTTTTTGAACATTGATTTGGACCCCTGATTTGCAACCTGTTGATACAATCCAGCCCTGGTGGATGCCAAAAATCGAAACTCAAGCAGTGAGAATTGTAGATGCCTGGAATGTGATTGTTCTATTTTTGTGGTGATAAAATGGCCTCTAGTCAGTATTAGAATATGTATTTGTCTTTTTGATGTATTTGTCCCTCTGTCTTTTATGGCATTGAAGGATATCAATATGTCAATTCACATATTCTGTTTTATTTAATCATTGCAATTTCAGTTTTCATCAATATATCATTCCATGAAACAATGCAAATGGCACAAAACGATTGTCAAGAAAAACACAATGCTCCATCCTGTGTTAGATTAGTAATTGATTTCAGAACGTTTAATAGTTTCATTGTATGAACTGCACTTCATCTCCTTAAACATAGTTTATGATCCCATTTGGATAACCTTACTATTTTCATATTGATAACATGCTCAAGGTTGGTCTCGTGGCCATCTTACTCGAGGTTTAAAATCTTGAAATCGTCGGATTTCTATTAGTGATTACAGATCCAATGCGCATGCTCCATGCACTTGCCCATCCCCGTCTTGTTCTACAGAATTCTAAAAACAGATTCATGATCAATATTTTCTTGTTCGGTTTCACTCCTAGAGAATGCTGTTGTTTGACACGACTCATAAGTGGGGTGTGTGTCTGAAGGGTTTCCATGAGAACAGCAACACGTCCCAGCAAGGTGAAGGTTGTTTCTTTACCGGTTTGCTTGTTTGTTTGTTTGGGATTTTACATCTCTTTCAACATTATTTCAGTCATTTCGTGATGAGACCTACTTGTAGCAGATATAGTGCTCCTTCACTGAATTGTCATGTCGCAGGTCCTTGCCATGACAACACACCCGGTCTTGTCATGTCATCTTGCCATGGCCGGGGATCGAACCCACGACCTTTGGATCACCACAGACGAACTGGTGCCAATAAGGTGGCGCTCTAACCAACTGCGCCACGGCCCATGGCCTTTTCTTTACCGGAATATCTCAATGAGAAATGGCTTAGGGTTTCTATTAAGCACAGAACTATTCATCTCATCTTAGAAGATGTCCCATGGCAGGAATCGCTTGTGTATATTCAACGTTGGTGTTGATAGCTGGAAGAACCCATAATATGAAACGTCCTTCTTCATCTGGGTCGCAGACAGACTTCTATAATAATATTTATTTTCTATTTTTGTTTTTCATGATGGTTTATGCATATTACAAATCATACTGGAGTGCCATTGTTCTGTAGGTCAACTTGGTGAACTGCTTGTTATTACACCCTAAACCAACAAACATCAAAATAAACTTAAAAAGGCTTTTCCCGTTCCTTCTCAGGCGGTACTCTGTCGCTTGATGTTAGCTTTAATATCGGTCACATCTTCATATATATTATCCTCTGCTCGCGACTGTTGTTTGGCAACAGAACTGTGCTGTTTCAGCTTTGAATTATCGTAGAGATTATCATCAAATCTTTGTTTAGGATTATCATAATGAACTGATCCACCTCCATTGGCCAGTATGGATATCGGGAGAGGCTGGGGTGGATTATGGGGGCTGGAGTATTGATTTTCTTCTGCCCTGTATTTTGGCGGTGGGGCAGACTCTAAGTTGACCTTTTTGCCGTCAGGTGGCAGCGTGGTAGAGTAGCCCGGTCCAGTGGCGCCCTCTACGGCTATCTGTTGCGGGATTTCATCACGGACATATGCATTGTTGCTGTTTTGGTGGTTGGTCTCGGCCAAAGCTGCTGCTCTGGCTGAATATAAGGGGTTGTCAATTGTTGCACCAGTCTCCGGGTGTTTTCTGAAAGATAATGAAACCTTGATAACGTTTCGATTCATCTTACAAACTCACTCCTGATGTATGCAGGATCAGATATGTACCTAAAACTATACTAAACTATACTAAACTATACTAAACTATACTAAACTATACTTAGCCATCAAAATAGATCTCAGTTTGTCGAAATAGAGAGAACACTGCTACAATAAGGATGAAGTGAAATACATTCACCTCTTGAAAACTTTCATGAAATCACAGACGTTACAGGCAGTGACATATTACAAACATATGACAGGCTATGTCAGGAGGCGGAGAAGATTAGGACTTTAGCGTTTTGTGTTATCAATACATCTGAGGAACAATGTTATATTATCTGCCATTAAATTCGCCAAATGTTCATTGTCACACAGTTGTGGTGTTTGATGTGTTCCCGCCATCAGTCAAGTCGTGACTGACAGTAATGATGTTAAAACGTGCCAACTTACTCTTTTCTCCTGCGCCTGCAGAATATGGCGAGGAGGATGATAACGATGAGAATGAGCAGGCAGGCGCCGATCACTCCGCCTATCAACCCATTCTGCTGTAATATACAGAAGTAAGGCTCAGGTCAGCATCCGATCAGCAATATCTTATCAGCAATATCTTATCAACAATATCTTATCAATAATATCTTATCAACAATATCTTATCAGCAATATCTTATCGGAAATATCTTATCGGCAATATCTTATTGGCAATATCTTATCGGCAATATTGAATTGGCAATATCTAATCAGCAATATCTTATCAACAATATCTAATCAGCAATATCTAATCAGCAATATCTTATCAACAATATCTTATCAGCAATATCTTATCGGCAATGTATTATCAGCAATATCTTAGCAACAATATCTCATCGGCAATATCTGATCGGCAATATCTGATCAGCAATATCTGATCAGCAATATTTGATATCTTATGAGTAATATCTTCACAACATTATCTAATCAGCAATATCGTATCAGCAATATCTTATCCTTTCAACAATATCCTTCCAGGATTATCAAGCAATATTCTAATTGGAGCTCATTTGTGCATACTCACTGATTTTTTCTTCTCTGTTTTGGAACCGTAAGCCAGTGTCAGATATTGACAGAGGTCACCTTCGTAGTCTGGCAGGCATTTGCATTGGAAGCCATTGACCTCGTCTATGCAGGTGGCGTTGTTTAGGCAGGGCCTGATGATGCAGTCATTGAGGTCCTTGGTGCAGAGAGGTCCTGTGTAGCCTGGGTCACAGTGACACGAGCCAGACTCACAGGAACCGTGATCGCACGGCTTAATGCTACACTCGTCTACTGTACAAAACGTGCCTGAAACCATGGAAACCACACTGTTAACAAGAAAGACCTCTTTAAAAAAAGAAATGATACTGTGCTGTTCAAAACGATATTATTCATGTGCTCATACAGCAGACATATCGTTACAATATATGTCACAATTGTTTTCATATCGTTATTTAAATCATTTGTGCATATGTCTCTTTAGTCTTGTTTTACTGGGAGTCATAACATTGCTTTACAGCAACGAAAGCTTTCTGCTGTTTTAGGTTCTGTCATCGTGAATTTCGGTATTATTTTGCCAACTTTCAGAGGTCCCAATGTGAAAATTGATTGTGATACATGATACACTAATTCAGGCTTCTTCCACATATCTAACATCTCGTCTTAACAAGTTAAATGTTGTGAGGTAAAACCTCAAATGAAATATTAAGTTTATGATAGCTTTAACTGACCCTGATACCCTGGTTGACATTGACACCCTCCGGCCTTGCAGACGCCCCCGTTCTGGCAGACGACATTTTTACAGGCGTCGATCTCACAGAACTTGCCAGAAAAGCCGGCAGGACAGGAACAACTGGCGTCGCCCTGAATACAAACCCCTGTAAAAACAGACCACACCACAATATTATATGTAGTCGTGACATAATCAAAAACGTTTAGAAATTTAAGATAGTGTGCACTTCATTTAACAGGACACTAAGAAACATATCTAATCAGAAGCCTCGGTAATTAACATAAGATGAAGTCATCAAATTGGTAAAGATTAGATAGACATATTATAAGAATATATCATTTTTCCTGACACTTTCCATGATTTACTTTATGAAAATTATTTCTATAAAAACCCTCGAAAACAAAAAGTCTCAGCTGTAAAGCAAATAACAATTATTAAAGGCTTTATTTATACTCGCCATTGTTTTGGCAGTGAGCTGTCTCCGGGTTGTCGCAGACGTGTAAGTGACAGAACTGGCCTGTATAGTGCTGGTTACAAATGCACTTGTAACCGTTCACCTCATCCACGCATGTACCGTTCACACATGGGTTACTCTCACACTCTTGTATGTCTACGCTGCATTTCACACCTGCAATGATTGGATTTATTTGTATTAACAACATTTTCAGTACTGCTTAGGCCTGTCACTGGGACTTAATGCCCTACTCTTTTCATTTTTTTTTCTATCAACGACCTTTTCAGAACAGTTTAAGCTATATCTGGTCAGACAGAAGGCTGTCACTGGGACTCAATGCCCTACTCTTTTCAATTTATTTTTTTCTATCAACGACCTTTTTCAGCAATGTTTAGGCTATATCTGGTCCGACAAACGCCTGTCGCTGTGACCCAATGTCCTACTCTTTTCGAGGAATGACTAGGGATCTTTCTTTTGCATTATCATATTGACATGATAACACAAACCACAATATTGGATAGCCAATCGTGGAGCACTGGTTGGAATGGAATATCGAAGTATCTGTCCCAAACCGGATTTGAACTCTGGACCTTTAGCATGGTAGAAGGACGTCTTACCAACTAAGCCTCATTATACTCTCAATACTTACACTTAACATTTCGGCATTCAGTACAACTGTATGGAGTGTGATGATATTTCGGGATTCAGTACAACTGTATGGAGTGTGATGATATTTCTGAAGTGTACTTCAATCACCACTCCTGACAAGCCCAAATAAGGGATGGGGGGGGGGGTTCAACCAACGAAAGGTTTGGTTGGCCTGATAGAGTCAATTGGGTTAAATATGCACAATATGTGATTGGTCAACTCTTATAGCCCATATGAACATCCCATGTGAAAATTATATGTACAAAATGCCTGATTGGTTAAATCAAACATCTAATTTGAATTTCCCAAAATAAGAAAGTCACACATCACCGGTAAAAAGGCATAATATTTTTTTTTAATTTGATATCATTATTTTATTTTTCGCAAAAATAGAACATTTTCTAAAAGGTACGAGAAAACTGCTAAACTGCTAACCTAGACCCCTCTACTTTCCAGCGATACTCATACAGGGACATTTGCTAATAATAAGTTCATTTGAAAATAATAAGTTACTATTTGGTAATTTACTGCATATAACTCCTTTGTAATGTTCACCCAAGTTGAGGGGAGTGATCTGATATAACCAGAACAATGCTGAAATGGTCGTTACTACCAGCAAATATAACATAATAATGTGCTGAATGACCTTACCTGTGAATCCTGGCTTACATAGACACTTTGTGCCTTGGGAGGTTTCTATGCACTCGCCTTCATTATTGCAGTGTGCGGAATGGTGGTCACAGGTGTGGGCTGTGCATTTATTGCCACCAGAGGGCACTTTGTAACCTGAAACCATTTAAAATTTAATTCATTGTTTTTGTCATGTATATCACATTTATAAGTTATTTAAGTGTTTAGTTTGGCTTATAATATTATTTAAATTAAGTCCGTTAGTCCGTTAGTTTTGTCTGCTAACATCAATGATGGTCTCAGTTTAGTCATAAGGTGAGTGCTTTTTTAAAAATCAAGTTCGCGCAGGATTTGCTAAGTAAGGAAACCTTCATGCATATAAATCAATTATCAGATGAAAACAAAATATTCTTGTTCAAGGTCTCGAAGTGAAGCGTGACTTATGCGAGATCATACTCAACACGTACACAAATCATTTTTTGCTTACACAAGTTCCTTGTACCAAAAGCCCAATCTTGTAGAGTAAAAACTTGGCAAAATAACGTATTGATTGGTCAGTTAAAGCCTCAAACATCCATTTCTCAAGGCAAAACAAACGCCAATGAAAAAGAGTTAAATGTTGCTTACCCGCGATACATATTTCTTTTCCGGTGTCGGCGTCACATGTATGGTGACCAAGAACATCTGAGTCGGTGGTCTCACAAAACACATCACAGGCAGAGGTGAAATAATTAGTATCACAATATACCTTATATTGGATGGTAAATCTGCAAAAAGAGGAAAATAGGAATATTTGAACCAGTTATTCTTTTCTTAGCTTGTTGTTATTACCATTATCCGACAGGCTGGGTGGGGTTTCCGTCTCGCATCATAATGGCTATCGGCCCTTTTGAGGCAGTCTGTCATTTATGTAGCTGTCTCTAAACTGTGTAAGTATGACATGTCTTTTTGTCAAGAGCGAATATACCTTAATTTGAAATAGGATCATGGGGTAACCTCTCCCTGAAACAGTTCAGCTGTTTATGTAGCTGTCTCTCGCTTGTGTAGCTGTCTCTCACTTGCGTAGCTTTCTCTCACTTGCATAGCTGTATCTCACTTGCGTAGCTGTCTCTCACTTGCGTAGCTGTCTTTCACTTGCATAGCTGTCTCTTACTTGTGTAGCTGTCTCTCACTTATGAAGTTGTCATTCAATTATGTAGCTGTCTCTCGCTTGTGTAGCTGTCTCTCACTTGCATAGCTGTCTCTCACTTGCATAGCTGTATCTCACTTGCGTAGCTGTCTCTCACTTGCATAGCTGTCTTTACTTGTGTAGCTGTCTCATGTCTGCTATTTACATGTATTTCACCCATATTAGCCCCTTTATATAAAACCCAGCAGGATTTCTCACCAGCACCTCAAACAACAACTTGTTTCTCAAATCTCGGCACTTCCTCTCTGATTGCAAACCAACAAAATAAGACTTTTACTTCATGCCAATCGTACTTCTCATCAAATTATATTTCAATAAAAGCGTTCTCCTGAATCTGAGATTGCGTTAGTCTGATTTATGTCTCAAATGAAATATTCCACAAAAAAATTAATCAATCATTAAAAATAAATAAGATAATAGATTGAAAACATGTTTGTTACGGACGTTTATCATGGTGATGACTAAATTAACTCTATACCTGAAATTAACTTTAATAAGTGTACAATTCGAGAAAAACTCAGAGATCTGAGAAAAATTCTAAAATCCGTGAAACTGAAAAATTTGCTTATATTTGTGGCGCATATGGAAAATGTGAATTGCCAACTCATGAAGAAACTGATGATGGGCTTGCGACAAGAGCACAACGTGTGGAGTGTGCGGTGACTTACGTGCAGGCCGTGCTTGCCGTCCGGGATCCGGTCATTGTACGATGGTAAGACGGCGCGCTCGAGAAACTGGGCGCTGCCGCCGGCCTAAACTCCTCGTGAAGAAACTCATCAATTTTTTCATAAGTATCGCCTGGGTCGTCGTCCAACATTAACATCCCCACAGAAAATCCTCCCTGCAGAAATGTACGTCACATTAACATGGTTATCACCACAGAAAATTCTTCCTGCAGAAATTATAGATTTTCCCAGTATCTATATTAGGATTTAAGGAATGATTTGTTTGTGATGTAATATATAAGAACCGTTAAGTTATTAACGGTTTATTTTACATTGTTACAAAAAAACATTTTATATTGTCATTGAATACATATGGAAAAAGCCTAAGTTCAAAAGATTGGCATTAACATGGGTTAGGATGTGAGTTATATATTCTCAAATGATGTGATTGAAAAACTCGGCGCTGATTGGATCTTACAAAGATTTAATTCACCAAATATTTCAAAAGTTAACCCATACACTTACACTTGAAGATGACTATTCGATATCGTTTATTTATTAACCTCTCTCTTTCCATTCTATGAACACTAACAATGACCACTTAATGACATTCAATTATTCACCCCTTTCTTATCCTTCTATGGACACTCACGATGACTAATTGATGTCATTTTATTATTAACCCCTTTCTTTCCCTTCAATGGACACTCACGATGACACTTGATGACAACTAATTATTAACTCTTCACCCCCTTCAGAGACATTTAATACGCTAATGTTTAAAATATTTCTACCCCCCTCTATGGGACACTCACGTCATAGGTTGCTATGGTCATTTTCAGTGGGTTTGGCATGTAGCCCTTCCTGTGGAAGCCTCCCACATAGGCAATCTGGGACATTTAATTAACCCCTTTCTATCCCTTCTGTGAACACTCACGATTATCAACTATTCACTCCCCCTCTATGAGATACTCACGTCATAGGTTGCTATGGTCATTTTCAGTGGGTTTGACATGTAGCCCTTCCTGTGGAAGCCTCCCATATAAGCAATCTGGGACATTTAATTAACCCCTTTCTTTCCCTTCTGTGAACACTCACGATTATCAACTATTCACCCCCCCTCTATGAGACACTCACGTCATAGGTTGCTATGGTCATTTTCAGTGGGTTTGGCATGTAGCCCTTCCTGAGGAAGCCTCCCATATAAGCAATCTGGGACATTTAATTAACCCCTTTCTTTCCCTTCTGTGAACACTCACGATTATCAACTATTCACCCCCCCCCCCCAGGTTTATGAGACACTCACGTCATAGGTTGCTATGGTCATTTTCAGTGGGTTTGACATGTAGCCCTTCCTGTGGAAGCCTCCCACATAGGCAATCTGGGACATCTCGCCGTAGTTCACTTCAGACCCATCATATTCCCCCACAAACGCATCAAAATAGTCACAGTTTTCCAGGACTGTGTGCTCATGGCTGAAAGATTTAAAAGATGTAACATGTTTAGGGTGTATATATAATTTATTTTAGGTGCAGATATCTAGATCATGCAACATTTCTTGTTCATGCTTTTTATTTAGTCCTAGATCACGTGGAAACCTGCAGGAATCACATTTATTTCCTGATTCCAAATCAACTCCCAATCAATTAAGAGCAGAGATTGGGAGAATCCACTAACACAAAAAGTGCTGGAAAAACTTCACATATTAATGTTAGACCAGAGGAAGAATTACTTGTTTATATCGGGGAATTAAGCAACAAATAAGGTTTGCGGCTATTGCAGAGGTTATGTGGATGGCGTACCTGGCAGGCCTGTTAGGATGGTCCACACACAGCTTTAAGGCATTGTCGCAGGCAGGTTTAAAAGTGTAATCACACCTATCCCCATTCCACAGTCTGTTTGTGGGATTGTCAAACTCCAAGAGCTTCAGTTCTATAATAACTCCACCCTGCGCAGATAACAGCACCTGAATAGGTAGAACAAGTAGTTAGCATAAACAAATATAACAGGGATATAATTCAATACAATGTTATGAATACTATTATAGGTTAGATCAGAAAGAATGTCGTACCAGAAAAAAATGACATATCAGAAATGGGGACATATCAGAAATGGGGACATATCAGAAATGGGGACATATCAAAAATGAGGACATGTCAGAAATGGGGACATATCAGAAATGGGGACACATAAAAAATGGGGACATACCAGAAATGGGGACATACCAGAAATGGGGACATATAAAGAATGGGGACATATTAGAAATGGGGAGATATAAAGAATGGGGACATATAAAGAATGGGGACATATTAGAAATGGGGACATATAAAGAATGGGGACATATAAAGAATGGGGACATATTAGAAATGGGGACATATAAAGAATGGGGACATATTAGAAATGAGGGCATATCACAAATCAGGGCATATCACAAATCAGGGCTTATCACAAATCAGGGCATATCACAAATCAGGGCATAACACAAATCAGGGCATATCGCAAATCAGGGCATATCACAAATCAGGGCATATCGCAAATCAGGGCATATCACAAATCAGGGCATATACAGCAAACGTTGCCGATATTTTACAGTTAATTCTTATAGTGTATATACGTAGCTTGGGACATTCACGACAATTCTATTTGCATTGTCCGTCAAGATCACTTGTTATTAAACAAAGGAAATATATCCCAATGATACACACATTGATCAAGCTGGTTGTTAAGATCAACTCTTTTTTGTATTGATCAGCGTAAATCTAACCTCCTTTAAAAATGAAAAACTATTTGAAAACCTGGTACAGTGTATAGCTGAATCATGTTTGACATTTATAAGTATAGTTATATATATATATGCATAGAATTCCTTTATTTACCTGTAATAGTCCAAACACGACGCAACACGCTGTATTCGCTTGTGTTATCATTATGAAACCTGAAATGTGAATAGAATTGACATTTATGATTTATTCATTGTTAGTTTTATAATGTTCACTATTGCATCTTGGTCAGCAATACCCATTAAGAGAATTAAAAAGATAATGAAATATATGGTCTAATATCATGGACATTTCTTGGATTCCTAGATAAATAGATACTTAGCATAAGGCGCTCCCAAATTATGACAATTTACCACATGGATATTCATTCCTGCTATAAGAGTATGCAAATAGTTTGAGTTGTTGCCAAACAGTTGAGGCATAGCGAGGTAGGCACATTTATAAGGTGTAGGTGGGGGGGAGGGAGATATATCTAATTACAATGCTGATTCTTTCATTACACAGAGCATAGAATACACACAACCCACAATGGACAGATATGCCTGATATTGGGTTGTTCTGTAAATGGGAACAACCAGAATATACTGCGTGGGAATATACATACACACACATACACACACGTATGTATGTATGTATGTATGTATGTATGTATGTATGTATGTATGTATGTATGTATGTATGTATGTATGTATGTATGTATGTATGTATGTATGTATGTATGTATGTATGTATGTATGTATGTATGTATGTATGTATGTATGTATGTATGTGTGTGTAAAAGTGTAATACAATATATATATATATATATTTGTGTTCTTCAGACAGATTGGGGATCGACTATAAATGAATGTACGGCAACGTATACATTTTAGGTCTATATTTTAATTTTAATCTATTCGGCAACTAGCAAATGTATATAAACTGAATAGTTAGATATGATTTATTTGTCATTTGAATCTTACTGAGACACAAACAGCTACAGGATATAATTAAAATGTTTATCTCGCTTTCTGCTATCTTTACTCTGCAGAACAGAAGTAGTAAATCTGTTGGTGGGATCGACTATCTCTAAATACAGAAAACATTCTCTTGAAAGTTTGAAAATGTTTTATTTTTCCTTGTGAGGTTAATCCGAGCCTCCTTGATGTACAGGTAATGGTAAGGTTAATATAAGGTGACAATTCCCCATGTGTTACCATCATAAAAGATAATCTTTTTTTCTCAAATAACTGTTTAGACTATTGGCCGTATATATCAAACAATGTTCCCACATGAATTGACCTGAAAGTTGAAGATAAAAGGCCAAATCAGCAAACGTACTAAATAGGAAAAGATAAATTGTTATCCATCATATAGATCAAGGTAAATTAAAAGTTTAAAAAACACATCGCTATCATATAAATATTAAAGCAGTATTTTTAAACTAAGCGCAGTTTTATATGTATCATCAGTCATAAAACCACACAAAAATAGGGAGCTAAAGTTATACACCAAAACCCTAATCCTAGTGACTAATATAACATAAAAGTATAACATAAAAGTATAGAATCAAAGTATCATAAATATGCACGAAACAAAGCGGCACTGCCCACACAGATATATCAGAATTTGGAAGATGTTCTTCATGTTCCTCGCCACTGGTTTTCTTTGCAATATTGTGGCTCAACAAAAGCACAGTATTCATATATTATCCTGTGAAAATGTTCATAAATAAGTGTTCAAAATGGTGTGTGATGATAATTGGAGAGTATATGAAATCGATTGTAAATTACCATCTTAATCGGAATTATAGCACACTTAATATATATATATAGCACACTTATAGCACACTTAATATATATATATATATATATATATATATATATATATATATATATATATATATATATATATATATATATATATATATATATATATATATATATATATATATATATATATATATATATATACAAATGAACAAATCTATTGATTTTAGAAGAACCTAAATCCTTTTTTCTCATTCTCTGAATGATAAGCTATATTTTACAAAAAGAAAACCATTCCCTAAATGTTTACCCTAAGATTCACAAAGCCATATATTTGATATCAGCCTTTCGTGTTTTCTTCAGTTTAGTCTAGTTTCCTTAAACAAATGTCCTTGTTGGACCTCTAGCATTATATGCATATGCATCTCCATAGAGCCAGTTTACATGGCAAAGCAACAGGTGTTCATCCCGTACACAAAATATACTGAATTATGGTTTAAGTGAAAGTCCTCACTGAAAACAAGTCATTGTTGAAAACAATATTCAAAACAAATATTCAACTTTTTTAGTACTATTTATGCTACAATCCCTACAGTGGACATTTTATATGTATGTGTTGTTTTTTGTTTGTTTTTTGTTTTTTTGATAAGTTCAACACTACACTAAGATAGACTGAATCAGGTCATCAGCCATTTTGAGTGATACACATTTTCAACTGTATTATAGCGGTGTCCCTCAATGCAAGTCCTAATAGGAAGATATAGATATGCCACATATAGGATTCCCATACCATAGTATATTCCTGCAAAGTTATTGCTAGAAGCGTTCAGCAATGACATGATTTTTGCTGGGCCTCAGCCGACATTACCTGTTTCACATTTGGTGACTTGCCTTGTGTTGTAGCCTGAATCCCAGCTAGATGTCTTGAGGTTATATCTGCATCTGAATTTCGGTCTAAGAATGTTAGATTATTACTGTCAGTCTGATTAAGGTGGGAGGAGAGGCAGATCCATAACCCTCCAAAAAGGCGTAAAAACCAAGCAATGATGAGTCAACAACCTATGTGTATAAATGTCCCACATATTATATACTTGTTCTTGTCACAGCACCTTACTGATCACTCAAGTGTATCCCAGCATAACCTGGACCCAGCCGTGCGTACTGAGTGACCATATTTCCCTCCTCTGTTAGGACACCCTGAGATTCAATATAATAACAATTTTAATTACAGACAAACCATTGAAGAATACTTTTGTTTGGAGCCCCCTACCGGCAGATCCTCTCCACAGAATACACCTTAATAAGTGAACTTCAAGTCTGGGTTAAGTGATTGTTGCTTTATTGTGGGGCATTTTTGTGTGGTATGAAGTGCATTTGTGTGGGGTTCACAATTGCAAGGAAAGTCTATTCAGTGACATATAGTCTTTATTTCAGGGCTTACATACTTGGTCATTTCTGATTGGCTGTATAGTTTGAAATATTGGGTTAGATTTTGATGATTTACATATTGGTAAAATAGTTCTTATTCCACTAAAGTCTCCTGGAAACACCCTTCCCAAGTTTAATCTAAAGAATAACTATGCTTTCTGTATTCTGTGTTGAATGACACTTTTTGTGGTTTGATTTGTTTTAGTTGAGTTTTATTTGTACTGGCTACACAGTGAGAGAGAGCATCCAGTGATGTCAACATATCTGTGCTCCTACACCAAATGGCAGATAAGGCCAAAATGACATTTTGCATAAATGAACAGTTTTCATTTTTCTATGTTGACTGTCAGAAAATGCCATTTGGCGTTGTTTTTTTCAATGGTTACTGTTGAAAATAATCAATTAGTTGCTTTTTGCTAGTGGAACTGCCTTTTACCAATTTATTTCATATTAAGGGCACCTCATAACTGCTTTTTACTGGTGATTTATCTCATAACATAATGCACTCAGAGAGATAAAATTAGGCACTTAAGTAGCCAGTAGGTAGAATAATGAACATATGAAAGAAAAAAAATAACTGCCTTTTGGCATCTACTGCCTTTTGGCATCTACTGCCTTTTGCCATCTACTGCCTTTTGCCATCTACTGCCTTTTGCCATCTACTGCCTTTTGCCGTTGGAACGCAGCTTTGTTCTACACCTTTGTACCTATGATCACACAATTCTTTAATCAACCCATGAACAAGGAACATTTCATGACACGTTTTATCCACAAGAAAATATACCTGACCTTGGAGGTTAAATAACGGATCAAAGAGTTGAATGGAGTGTAGCGGCGAAATCATTCACGCGTATCGTGTTACTGGAAATATCATTTGTGATGGCAGGAGTAAAACTATGATAGAAGTAAAACATGGTGGCTGCAAGTTGGTTAAAGGTTGCTCCAAAATTTCTTTAGGGCCTCACATATAATATTCTTAATTCATTACCTGTATTTATTGAAATATCACAGAGACAATTGACAGGTGAGTAATAGTCCATGAGAATTCTAGATTCATGCTTAAATGCCCTTTTTAAAAATGTATGTTGAAGAGGGCCACTGGGGGCACAGAGAAGAGGATGCTTTGTACCCGCTTCTTCTTAAAGCTCTTTCATTGAAATATCCATATTCGCACACCAAAGATGGTGATGATTTTATCCATTAATGGCGTGAGTTAACCGACTGTATAAATAGCATCAGTATCAAAGGTCAGACTGTACTAGGTGAAATAGAATCATCCTGCAATAATGAGTCAATTCATTAGTTGAAAATAAATCATTAACGGAATTGGCGTTTCAAGGAATGGATTTTTACTGCCACAATTCACTTGATTTATATATAAAACTGGTGGATAAATATGTAATGAAAACCTGCAAATCTTTTGGTCTCTGTTGTGATGTATCAGAATCGTATTAAACCCCGAATTCAGAGCTAAATATAACATAATAAGGTTCACATCAGCCGAGATGAAATACAAAACATTTTAGAAATTCACCCCCACGTGGGAATCAAAAATTCCTTTGATAAATTTCCCATCAACTATCTTTCACTTTTCCTTTGTTCATACTTTGAATATTGCCGACTTGAGCACGTCCATGAAGTTGGCAAGATATTCTATTGAATATTCTACAAAATCCGTGAAGTGGCTAGAGCACAATTCCCCAGGGCCTTTTGAACTACTTGTGAGGCGAGGAACCACTTTAGTGAGTCAGACATTCTACATGGCAAGGACAAAGAGTGAAGAATTAAATCCCTTTATTTCAAATATCTTGTCTATTTAACAATCATATACTTCTAAAAATGTGTAGAACTATATACAAATATTTACATTTATTTACAACTTTTATATCAAGGTACATATAAATCTATTAAATTGTAAATATCAATACAAAAATTACCTTGTTTTTTATATATTAATATAGTTTGAAACTATTGCACATTGGGAATGTTTTGAGGGAAGCAGATAGGTTTCACGCTATCCCCTCAGCAATATTCCTGGTATATAATGATATGTATCAAATGCTTTTTCTGAATATTTATTTATAAAAAGCAATATCGTATCACATAATTGTTTGTGGAATTTGATGACTAATTTTGTCAATCACTTGGTGCATGGTGGATAGACATATTGTAGTCAAGTATACAGAATTCCTGCGCATTCACTTCAGTAATATACCGGATATATGATGATAGCATGAAATACTATTTCTGAATATTTACTGGTAAAACTAAACAGTTAATCCAATATCACATAATTGACTACCTTTGTCAATCACTTTGTCAATCATTGATAAAATCATACTTGCTGCATGAGGTATGGACAGAAATAACAATATATTTGTAAAATTATCTGTCAGACTGATCATTTTCGTTCTGTAGATACTAAATGTTATTGGAATACAATAATATCATATTGTATATAATATGTGCACTTTGTACATATTTCCTGTGCAACATACATGCATATGATAATCCTTAATTACACTGTCAATAGTTATATGACAGAAAATATTACAGAAAATATTACAGAAAATGTTGCTGATATCTCTGTTGCCAACAACTATTACTGTAAATTAGCAGCAAATGTACACTTTTACATATTACAGTGTAATTAAGGATTATCATAACTATATATTTCCTGTTAATTTACAGCAATAGTTGCTGACGGCAGATGCCAGCAACTTTTACTGTAGATCAAAAGCAACTTCTATTTTACTTTTATGTTTACTGTTATATACAACAAAATTTGCTTTATTACTACAGTTACTCTTTACAGTGCACTGTTTTTTGTGTTCCATCTCTATTCCCGTTGGTAAATCGGCCTCTGCTTATATCAAAGCCAATAATACATTATGTCATCATATATCTTTGTGTGCTGGCATGAGGTGGTTATAATTAATTGTGGTGGTGTAATAATTAACTGTATCACAGAAATTGTCTTGAGATGTAATATAGTGTAAAAAAGAACATGTGAATACAAGATTTGGCAACAGAATATCTCAAACATCAAGTGATCTGTCCTAAGTATGAAGCCCAGAAAGATTCAAACTCCAACTGAACATATCTGATTGATATAATCTGAATGATTCAGAGCATAGGCCAATGGCATGAGAGCTATGCTGATCATTGTGTGTTTGTATTTATGAACATTTTCTGGAAATTGCTTAATAAATGATCATTTAAACCCTTTGCAAGCACAGACTTGAGCAGGTGATAATTTTGACCATTCAAGTTGCATGTTATATATTAAATATGACCCCAACTTGTTATCTTGATTCGCATTGGCTAATATTTGTAATGATATTCACAATGACAGCCACCTTGACAACTTAGTGATAGCTATTAAATTATTGAAGACAATTAAAGTATTGAAGAAAATCATAACAAATTGGAAAAAAAGACCTGAGTCAAGAGAAAATAGATAGAATTGGTCCCCTGAAAATACAATAGCTTTCCTACTAAGAACTCAGAGGAGAAGATAAAAGTTGGCAGACAGAATGACAGAAATCCCCCCTCATCACAGCATCAGCTGTGCTGACATCGTCAGCAATGCTACTAACAGGTTTATGATAGGATATATTATATAATCACTTGCATAATATTATGACATTACCCTGGCAAGCTTTGTAAATATTTGGCTTAGAAAAATGTATTTGTCTGATCTCAGTTCATATTTAATATTATCAGGTTTTAATATATTTGTGCATTATGTCCCCTTTAATAACATTGAGGTGAGTCTTAATCAGGAATCATATTCATATATCAAATACCACCATCAAGAAAGTCAAAATCTCATTTGTGTCAGATATAAACCCAACTACAGCCATTTGCAAGCACACTGCATGGTCAGATTTAAATCTTACTTTGGTATGACTTCAAACTAACTGTAGTAATATTCAAGCCTTACTTACTTTGACCAGATTAAAACTGACTTTGGCCAGATTTAAACCTAACTGTGATCATATCTTAGCCTCGCTTTGACCAGATATCAATCCAAGCCTTACTCTGGTCAGATTTATGCCTTACTGTGACCATATCTAAGCCTTACTCTGGTCAGATTTATGCCTTACTGTGACCATATCTAAGCCTTACTCTGGTCAGATTTATGCCTCACTGTGACCATATCTAAGCCTTACATGGGTCAGATTTATGCCTCACTGTGACCATATCTAAGCCTTGCTCTGGTCAGATTTATCACTTTTGTTGAAGTTATCCAGATCTTCATAGACGTTATCCACAGCCCATGACCGTCTCCCTGATGGGGGCACATCATAGGTGGGGTCATCTTCCACCGGTCTCTTACTGGATGCGAGACTATCATAGGTGTCACTGTCATCCACCGGTCTCTTCCCGGATGCGAGACTATCATAGGTGTCACTGTCATCCACCGGTCTCTTCCCAGATGCCGGACTATCATAGGTGTCACTGTCATCCACCGGTCTCTTCCCGGATGCCGGACTATCATAGGTGTCTTCCAGGGGCCTCTTCTCAGAGACCTCAGCGTACGCAGCAGCTTCTGATGCTGGCTGCTTCCTGAGCACTTGAGCATACACCGGGTTTGTGGTCATCCTCCTGGGTGTCTCATAATGACCTTCACCCCCAAGGTCAGACAGTGGACGGATATTGTCACTGGGGAGGGCATATGGGTCCTCGTCCATAGGGGAAGCTCTGGGCTGATAGGGCGGGGGGAGCTCAAACCCTGCCTCCTCATAGGCTGGAGGCGGCACCCCTATATAGTACACATTTCCGGTTTCCGGAGACATGCTCAGTTTGGGTTCGTCTATATCTGCCATGTCCCCTTTTTCTCTTTCTGTAGCAAACATGTTGTGTTTGGTTTGTTCATTGTAGTTATTGTCAAATCCGGCAGCCCCCATCTCAGAGTAAAGAGGGTTCTCAAAATTACCAGATGCATCTGGTATCACATGCTGACTCTGAGAGGCTTTCCTGAAATCATAAGACACCGTTATTGTAAATTAGATAACATAGCGGTTATTGTAAATCAGATAACATAGTGGTTATTGTAAATCAGATAACATAGCGGTTATTGTAAATCAGATAACATAGCGGTTATTGTAAATTAGATAACATAGCGGTTATTGTAAATCAGATAACATAGCGGTTATTGTAAATTAGATAACATAGCGGTTATTGTAAATCAGATAACATAGCGGTTATTGTAAATTAGATAACATAGCGGTTATTGTAAATCAGATAACATAGCGGTTATTGTAAATCAGATAACATAGCGATTATTGTAAATCAGATAACATAGCGGTTATTGTAAATCAGATAACATAGCGGTTATTGTAAATCAGATAACATAGCGGTTATTGTAAATCAGATAACATAGCGGTTATTGTAAATCAGATAACATAGCGGTTATTGTAAATCAGATAACATAGCGTTTATTGTAAATCAGATAACATAGCGGTTATTGTAAATCAGATAACATAGCGGTTATTGTAAATCAGATAACATAGCGGTTATTGTAAATCAGATAACATAGCGGTTATTGTAAATCAGATAACATAGCGGTTATTGTAAATCAGATAACATAGCGGTTATTGTAAATCAGATAACATAGCGATTATTGTAAATCAGATAACATAGCGGTTATTGTAAATCAGATAACATAGCGGTTGGCATAAAAGGAGCATGTATGTTTTATTAGAATTATCATTTCACTACTAAACTCCAAATTGACAAATGTCTTACTTTTTTCTCTTGAGATGGCAGAAGGCAACGATGATGATTATCACAATGAGAAGTACCACAGCAAAGGAGACGATAACCCCATTAACCTTAGGGTCATCTTGTGTCTACAAGTGATAGAAACATAATGTCATTAACCTTAGGGTCATCTAGTGTCTAATAATAATAGAAACATACTGTCATTAACCTTAGGGTCATCTAGTGTCTACAAGTAATAGAAACATACTGTCATTAACCTTAGGGTCATCTAGTGTCTAATAATAATAGAAACATACTGTCATTAACCTTAGGGTCATCTAGTGTCTACAAGTAATAGAAACATACTGTCATTAATCTTAGGGTCATCAAGTGCCTAATAATAGAAACATACTGTCATTAACCTTAGGGTCATCTAGTGTCTAATAATAGAAACATACTGTCATTAACCTTAGGGTCATCTAGTGTCTAATAATAGAAACATACTGTCATTAACCTTAGGGTCATCTAGTGTCTACAAATAATAGAAACATACTGCCATTAACGTTAGGGTTATCTAGTGTCTACAAGTAATAGAAACATACTGTCATTAACCTTAGGGTCATCTAGTGTCTAATAATAGAAACATACTGTCATTAACCTTAGGGTCATCTAGTGTCTAATAATAATAGAAACATACTGTCATTAACCTTAGGGTCATCTCGTGTCTAATAATAAAAACACACTGTCATTAACCTTAGGGTCATCTAGTGTCTAATAATAATAGAAACATACTGTCATTAACCTTAGGGTCATCTAGTGTCTAATAATAATAGAAACATACTGTCATTAACCTTAGGGTCATCTAGTGTCTACAAGTAATAGAAACATACTGTCACTCACAATGAGGTTGTCAACAATTAATATAAAAACGCACTTTGGAAGGGATACAGAAGTGGAAAAGGTCCATTTGATATCTTTAGCGGAAAGTTAAGGAAGCTGGGCTCATTATGTTAAACAATACATATTAATGATGATCAGATCACAAAGTGTCATATGATGGATATGGTTGATAAATCAAAAGGAATTATTTTACTCATTACATTCAACAAAGCCTGTTAATGTCATGACATGGGTTTGAGTTATTTCAATTCATTGTCAATATTCCTCCCAAAATGAAGGAAAACTTCATTGAAAGGCTGATACAATGGCCCACTCCCCTGGAACACAGTGACATAGTTTTAAAAAACATAAAGAGAACCTTAAAAACATTAAAAAATGCACTTGGTCCAATAAACATCTGCCAAAGCATCTTAAGCTGACCTCGTCTGACATGGCGCTACATAAATATTCTATTATCATTATACATATCTTCTTACCGATTGAGACATCATGACCTTGGGATTCCTCTTCGTGGTCGAGACCGTTGAGGTTTGAGTTGTTGAACCGGAAGTGGTGGTATTTACGGAAGTTAAAGTTGAGGTTATAATCGTTGGGGAGGTAGTGACGGTTGTTGTGGTTGGTGCAGCTGTTGTTGTGGTTGGTGCAGCTGTTGTTGTGGTTGGCGCAGCTGTTGTTGTGGTTGGCGCAGCTGTTGTTGTGGTTGGCGCAGCTGTTGTTGTGGTTGGCGCAGCTGTTGTTGTGGTCGGTGCAGCTGTTGTGGTCGGTGCAGCTGTTGTGGTAGTTGGTGCAGCTGTTGTGGTAGTTGGTGCAGCTGTAGTTGTAGTAGTGGTGATCTGATATTCACAGTGGACGCCATAGTAATCGGGCAGGCACTGGCACACGTAGGCATTGACTCTGTCATGGCATGAGGCATCGTTAAGGCAGGGATCACTGACGCAGTCATCTATGTTGATATGGCAGGAGTCTCCTGTGTAACCGGTAGCACACAGACACACCCCGATCTCACACGAGGCACCATTGTAGCAAGCCTTATAGGTACAGATCTCAACCCCACACAGGGTGCCTGACCAACATCAAAACATAACACATCCTCATTAAGTCATCTAGTATTACAATTATTGCTACAAAATTAAAATAGTCATATACATGTATTTCCTTTCATCAAAAAATGCCTCCTGTGATACTCTGCTAAACAAAGGCGGTCGATCTTCAACGTACCTCTGCCTCCATTGGCCACATTGTCTGATTATGTAAATCGAGGCAGTGGCCTATCTAAATATTTATTAATAATCTGAGATTTTTCGTATTCCTTTGAAAACAATCAGAGGGCTTTTAGAGGCAGAGGTAGGTAGAGAATCGACCTCCGCTGTTAAGCACAGCATTAATGTACCTTTTCATACAGATATTTAGAAATGTCTGTGATGATTTGGTTGATATGGAAGCTGTCCCCAAAGACAATTCTACCATCAACATGTGGTTAACCTAACCTCTTAGCTAAGTAATTTTGTCCTCATGGGAGTATTTTTTTTAAATTAAAATATTTAAATATATATATTTTTTCATTTTCATCAAGGTTTGTTGAAAACTAAACTCTTAGCTTAGTTAGGAAGTTAATCCTAATAGAAGTATTTTTGAAAATTATAACATCTAAATTTTGTTTTTCATTTTTATAAAAAATGCCTCCTTGGCTGATCAAGATAATTGATATGTCACCTGTATAACCAGCCACACAGTTACATAGTCCATCCTGGCAGGTGCCTCCATTCAGGCAGGTAAGAGAGTCACACTTGTATGTCTGACAATCACTTCCTTCATAAGCGTCTGGGCACTCACAACTCCCATCAGAGAGGCACGTCCCTCCATTGTAACACTGCACCTGTTATACAGGCATTTTTTCTTTAAATAATTTGATCTGCTATTGACAGAAAAAATGTATTATTTTATTCACCATATTTGTTTGTTTTATTTCTCGTCTTAATCTTTCTCAATATGTGTACATTTTGAACTTTTTAAACATTAGAATAACAAAATTTGTGCATAATTGCTTTGGAACAAATGTTTATTTGATAATCAAATTTAAGATAGCATATTGCCATCAGTGAAGAGAGTGTATTCCTGTTGTTAAAACTATAGAATAAAATTGCAGAATGTGTAGGAAGACTGTTTGTTATTATACCTCTTCTGGTCCCATACCTCATGTCCCTCCTGGTCCCATACCTCATGTCCCTACTGGTCCCATACCTCATGCCCCTCCTGGTCCCATACCTCATGTCCCTACTGGTCCCATACCTCATGTCCCCACTGGTCCCATACCTCATGCCCCTCTTGGTCCCATACCCCTACTGGTCCCATATCTCATGCCCGTACTGGTCCCATATCCCTACTAGTCCCATACCTCATGTCCCTACTGCTCCCATATCCCTACTAGTCCCATACCTCATGCCCCTCTTGGTCCCATATCCCTACTGGTCCCATATCTCATGCCCGTACTGGTCCCATATCCCTACTAGTCCCATACCTCATGTCCCTACTGCTCCCATATCCCTACTAGTCCCATACCTCATGTCCCTACTGGTCCCACATCCCTACTAGTCCCATACCTCATGTATCTAATGGTCCCATATCCCTACTAGTCCCATACCTCATGTCCTTACTGATCCCATATCCCTACTAGTCCCATACCTCATGTCTCTACTGGTCCCATATCCCTACTAGTCCCATACCTATGTCCTTACTGGTCCCATACCTCATGTCCCTACTGGTCCCATATCCCTACTAGTCCCATACCTCATGTCTCTACTGCTCCCATATCCCTACTAGTCCCATACCTCATGTCTCTACTGCTCCCATATCCCTACTAGTCCCATACCTCATGTATCTAATGGTCCCATATCCCTACTAGCCCCATACCTCATGTCCTTACTGATCCCATATCCCTACTAGTCCCATACCTCATGTCCTTACTGGTCCCACATCCCTACTAGTCCCATACCTCATGTCCCTACTGGTCCCACATCCCTACTAGTCCCATACCTCATGTCCCTACTGGTCCCATATCCCTACTAGTCCCATACCTCATGTCTCTACTGCTCCCATATCCCTACTAGTCCCATACCTCATGTCTCTACTGCTCCCATATCCCTACTAGTCCCATACCTCATGTCCCTACTGGTCCCATATCCCTTGCCCCTACTGCTCCAATACCTCATGTTCTAACTGGTCTCATACTAATACTGGTTCCACACATTATCAACACTAATTGTCAAGACTGGTCACCTACCACTTATAGTCCCATGCCATCACTGGTAGCACATCATTCTTTAGTCACATAATATGACATCACAAAGGGTTTGATGAATAGTTGTTTGTATACTTACCTCTGTTGGGTGATCACAGATGTGGTGTTGGCAATTATCGCCCACATAGAGGCTGGAGCAGTCACAGGTGTAGTCATCCAGTGAGTCGGTACACACGCCGTTATTACTGCAGGGATTGCTGGCACATTCATCTATATCCTCTCCACATAAATCACCTGAATATCATTCAAACATCAATGTAAACAACATGAATAGCACTGCAGATTTTCTATAGCTAATTGCAGGTCACCATCTTGATTTTTTAATGATTGTGTTTTGTAATTTTGTAATGGAGTTTTCGTGCGCTTCTGATTTTGTTTGCACAGTTCCGGTTTGTCGTTTTCAATGGGGCAATATGGCTATTAGGCCAGGAAAACTAAGAGTTTCGTTTCTCGACATTCTTTTGAGACATTTGCTTGAAAATAAGTGAACTATTTTTTAACAGCATAGTTCACTTTTGCATCAGCATGATCAGAGATAACACTTTTATAACATGGGTTCAATTCCTTTACCTTGTCCCCATGATAAAAAAAGCACTGTTCAGGTTCAAAGCTACACCTGGGACATATTCTTTTTCAGTTATCTATCTTGACACCCCTCCTCTATCCCTCCCCCCCCAAAAAAAATGTAAAAATAATAAAATATAAAAAATAAAAATGCGATGGAAAATAAGACATTCTTCCTCGCCCTGTAGCTATGATTGTTATACCCATAGATGCGTTATATAAACGTTTCAAAAGGGAATAAAATGTGTCTGTTACATTTCATATATTTGGTTACATCTAGCATATAAATTAATCATTTTACCTTCATAACCCCTGGGACAAATACATTCGAATCCTGAGGTGGTGTCTCTGCACACAGCGTTATTTAGACAAGTGGTACTCTCACATTCTGGTATCGTACAACTGGAACCTTTCCACCCTGCAAACGGCAAAGGCATCTATGCATTTTGTGAAGATTTTATTTTATTTTATTTTCTTACATTCCCTGAAATGATGGTATGCACATATGTGTATACCAACTTAGTTAATATTCAAAGTTAATCTTAGAGTTAATGTCAAATAATGCAGCCAGAATATCATTAATTCAATCATTTCTCCTGCCTGAAAAGGAACATTGTATATGAAGGGTTCCTCAGGATCCCGCTCAGGATGTCATGTGATGTGATTACCTCTGGAATAAAGCTTAATACACATACAGTCTTGTACCCAACCTAAGTCATGACTAGAGTCTGGTGTTGACCACTGAGAGCTTGGCTCTGAATGTCTCCAAGATAGCTGAATGAATGAATGAAATCTATGCAATATTAAATTGCAAGAGGGTCGTAGCCTGGAGAGGCGGCCCTGCAGTGTGATTGCTGTGAATTGAAATCATGTCTTGTTAAATTTGGTCATTGATTATTGCTATTGAAAAATGAACTATTCTTGTTGTGAGTTGGTTTACTGAAACCAATCTTACCGGTGTTAGTGAGTGAACAGTATCCGTGCACTGTTTTATGTATGGATAAATTAACCAATCAGCATGCACGCTTGAATTCTGTGTGGATGAATCAACCAATTAGTGTGCACTCTTGTTTTGTGTCTGTGAATAAATTAACCAATCAGTCTAAGGCATAAAGGTGTGAAAATAACTGACCAATCAGAAACATCTAAATACACACCGTGTCTGCAGTTCTTATCTCCAGTTTCCGGATCGCATGTGTAGTGCCCGCTAGTGTCATCCCTGGCCACACAATACACGTCACACTCCTTGCTGTAGTAGTTAGCCGAACAATATACCTTCTGTCTGATCTTTAGTCTGTTGATGTCAAAATACAAAACACATATTTGTCTTAAGAACGTTTCATATAGACACCTACAAATATGACACAATTAGCAAAGTGACATCAATGTAAATTTTCAATAAATGTTATTTGAATATCACAATCCCTCATGAACGTTTATGCTCTGAAGGACCGTGCTGGCATTTCATCTGAGTATTAATGAAATCTGACTAATGAAAATAGAGCACTGGAACTATAATTGGGTATTGGATGTTCTATCAATTTATATTAGCAATGGTTGAAGCTCAAATGTCACATCTATTATTAAAACATGTGCGCAACAGTGGTATAGTCTGTCATAGGGACTAAATTCCCTGCTCTTTCCTCCTCTGGGGATCTTTCTTTTGCATTATCACAAAGACATGTCAGCACAAACCCAGTGCCACTTTTTGTTTTTTCATTGGACATACTGCAATATTAGGCCTTCTCTCTCTGAATACTGGCCTAGCACTTGATTGATATCATCGTTCAAATCTAAATCACACATCTTGTCAACTGAGCCAACCCCTGTCCCCCTTGAGGCATCATCATCAAGCTGTATGCATACTTGGCGGGACCCCCTCCTGGCAGAGGTATAGTGGGACCCCCCTCCTGGCTGAGGTATAGTGGGACCCCCCCTCCTAGCTGAGGTATAGTGGGACCCCCCTCCTGGGTGAGGTATAGTGGGACCCCCCTCCTGGCTGAGGTATAGTTAGATGCCCTTCCTGGCCGAGGTACAGTGGGACCCCCCTCCTGGGTGAGGTATAGTGGGACCCCCCCTCCTGGGTGAGGTATAGTTACGTTGCAAGCGTACATGGTGGGACCCCCCCATCCCGGCTGAGGTATAGTGGGACCCCCCTCCTGGCTAAGGTATAGTGGGACCCCCTCCTGGCTGAGGTAAAGTGGGACCCCCTCCTGGCTGAGGTATAGTAGGACCCCCCTCCTGGCTGAGGTATAGTGGGACCCCCCCTCCTGGCTGAGGTATAGTGGGACCCCCCTCCTGGGTGAGGTATAGTGGGACCCCCCTCCTGGCTGAGGTATAGTTAGATGCCCTTCCTGGCCGAGGTACAGTGGGACCCCCCTCCTGGGTGAGGTATAGTGGGACCCCCCCTCCTGGGTGAGGTATAGTTACGTTGCAAGCGTACATGGTGGGACCCCCCCATCCCGGCTGAGGTATAGTGGGACCCCCCTCCTGGCTAAGGTATAGTGGGACCCCCTCCTGGCTGAGGTAAAGTGGGACCCCCCTCCTGGCTGAGGTATAGTGGGACCCCCCTCCTGGCTGAGGTATAGTGGGACCCCCCTCCTAGCTGAGGTATAGTGGGACCCCCTCCTCCTAGCTGAGATATAGTGGGACCCCCCTCCTGGCTGAGGTATAGTGGGACCCCCTCCTGGCAGAGGTATAGTGGGGCCCCCTCCTGGCTGAGGTATAGTGGGACCCCCCCTCCTGGCTGAGGTATAGTGGGGCCCCCTCCTGGCTGAGGTATAGTGGGACCCCCTCCTAGCTGAGGTATAGTGGGACCCCCTCCTGGCAGAGGTATAGTGGGACCCCCTCCTGGCAGAGGTATAGTGGGACCCCCTCCTGGCTGAGGTATAGTGGGACCCCCTCCTGGCTGAGGTATAGTGGGACCCCCCTCCTGGCTGAGGTATAGTGGGACCCCCTCCTGGCTGAGGTATAGTGGGGCCCCCTCCTGGCTGAGGTATAGTGGGACCCCCCTCCTGGCTGAGGTATAGTGGGGCCCCCTCCTGGCTGAGGTATAGTGGGATCCCCCCTCCTGGCTGAGGTATACGTACGTGGTGGGGCTGCCTTTGGTCCTCTGGCCTGTGAGAGTGTAGGAGGTCCAGGTTGCCGTGGAGGCAGACAGAGATCTGGTGGGAGTCTTGGTGGAGCGGTATTTATCAATCTGATCATCGTTACCATTCACAGCAACATCATCATCTATAACATCTATCTTATATCTAACCCCCTACAATAATAAAAGACAACATCATCACAAATAACATCGACATTATATCTAAACTCTACAATAATAAAATACAACATCAAAATTAACATCTACCTTATATTTGACCCCCTACAAAATTAACAGACTCATTTTGTTTTTTTAAAAAACAAATCACTTTTTAGCATAATTAGCATAAAAATAAGGAGGTTTTGCATGTCTTTTCCATTTATATTTCAGTGCTTTAAAGACTAATTTCTTTATTAAGAATATGAGAAGTTGTGTGGAAAGCTGGACAGTCTGATAGGAAATACTGTAGATATACCTGGTATTTATCGACATTGAACACTATGGGGTTATCCTGGTTGTGGGTTTGCATACTGATTGAGGAAGAGAAGTCAAAATCGTCACTGTCATATTCGTGAGTCCTCCCCTCAAAATAATCACAGTGGCTTGTGTCATCATTTCTGTAATAAAATAAAACAGAGATAACAAGAAAGATTTCCTTGAAAATGAAACTATACTGTTCGACGAAAGCGACGTTATCTGTATACTCATGAAGTAGAATTTTCATAAAAAGTGTCAAAACTAATAAAAATCTGCCTCAGATGTGTAATATGTATATATATATATATATATATATATATATATATAACCAATATATATATATTACACAAATCCTCAAAAAATCTTTCAGGAAAATATAAATCCAGGAGTAAATACAGAGACACGGTCTTAAACATGTTTCAATGCTCATTCTTAGTCACATATAGACGGACCTTCCCAAATTATTGTGATACATAGACAAAATAATTTGAAAGGCAATTGTTGCTTTTTTGTACATTCCATACCGAATGTACATTTTTCAAAATTTAATTTTTATTTCGGTTATCTACTAATCTATCTTATGTTTTGATATCTTATAATGCCAAGAGCGCATGCTTATTAACATCAGTGATGATCCAAAGGTCGTGGGTTCGATACCCTGCCATGCCAGCATTAAATTCATGTTACAATTTGAATTCCGTGCCTGAAGGGTTAACTTGTTGTACTTGTAAATCTGACCGGGCGGGTTGTCATGTCAAGGACCTGCGACATGACAATTCAGTGAGGCGGCCCTACATTTGCCACATGTAGGTCTTGTCATGAAATAACTAACATGATGTTGAAAGTGACGTAAAACCCAAAAACAGTCAAATAAATAAACACCCAACTTACACTGTTCTTCCCGGTACGTCTAAGCAAATGACGAATTCTGTGTCACAGCCTCCCAGGAACCACACATCGCAATTATTTCCATTGTCATCATTCCCTCCAGGATTCTTGAAGCTCATAAATTCTACAGCGACAGTGGCTCCCCCTGATGACAAGGTCACGAACTGAAACAAGTCAAACCAGCATAAAGTATCAAATCGTAATTTTTGCAAAATATTGCTCGCTGTTTCACGTGATTGGGAGGATCTCTCTTTACTGTATTATTTAACAGTAAATTATTTGGAAAAAGGGCAATGAAAAAAATAATTTAAATTTCTCAACAAAATACAACATTTGTATGTGAGAACATGGGAGTTCACGTTTCATTTTTTTCTGTCAATGTTCAAGCTAGATTTCATGATATTGTATAAATCAAAGATTGAGATATCGTGGCACAGGAAATATTGCTGCATGTCCATATTCCTAGCTCACATGATGTGTAAAACGTGGCAGTCAACTATTTGAGTCAAGTTTGAAATATAAACATCTAAAACTGCTAGAATACACATATTTTGAATAATTTCATGTTTCGATATTTTTATGAGAAAAAAAATTCAATTGGACTGTGTAAATAACATTGTTTTCAACAGTACAGTAAATATATATAACATATGTATGAAGTTAATGAAGTTCTTGTGAGACCGGGAAGTGACTTACCAGTGAGAGCGCTGTGAGAATTACTTCTGTTGTGAACCACGTGACTTCCATCCTACTGAATTCACACCGTTAATTTGTATGAGAACGCCTGTAGCTGTAATATAGGAGAATATTGTACATAAATAAATATGTGGCATTAACCTCTCATTTTATTCTATATTATATTTTGTGACAGACATCATTGAATAAACTTTAAAAATCGTGACCTTAGGAGTTCATTTAAGGTTAGCATACACTTACACTTGCATGACTCAATATTAATTTGTTTAGCCTGTTATATTCACCACTTTTATTTCATTGATATGAAAATGTATCAGCTACAGTTTCATAGTTCTTTTAACAAACGCAGCTTCTTTAAGTCTATAAAATTATCACAGCCGCAGGGGCTTTTTATAATATATTATCTTACTAACAACAACTGCACAACTGCAACACCCTTCACAAAACATATATCAAACTGTTGGGATCTTTAAAAATACTTATTGACAACATAATATATATATATATATATATATATATATATATATATATATATATATATATATATATATATATATATATATATATATATATATATATATATATATATATATATATATATATATATATTATATATATATATATATATATATATATATATATATATATATATATATACAGCTAGGAAATCTTTGAAATCTTATAATACTCAGGCACTGTATTCCAGTTATATATCTTAGAATGAGAAGAGATCAATATACAAGTGCTGCCACAAAGAATGATCCATAGCTGCATGAGAAACTAAATTACAGAGACAGGTGCCAAATTAAATGTGTACAAAATTATTTTGATTGACCTGGAATCATGGACAATTCATAACTTGTAATATAACTTCCTACTGATAAAAAATCATATAATTTTATATCATCAATATAACACATACAACACACCAAAAATCATAAGTTTTTATGCTATCAATATAACACATATGCTTATGGTACACACCAGCAATGTGCTAACAAATAGCAATGCAATGTATTGATAACTATATCAGACTGATTGATTGATTGGTTGCGCTTACATAAAAAAGAATACCGATTTGATCATCCGTATTGGTAAAAAAAATACCTCACCATGGTGAAGTTCTGATCTCAAATGAGACAGGAAGATGTTTTGAATGATGTATTGATCAGTATTTGGTTGGGTTATATTATATGAAGTAAAGGCATAAAAAAAGTTTTTTGTGTAACTTAATATTTAACGGCATGCCAATCCTTTCCTACCTATAAAACCATCATGATCATACAAGCTAATTTTGTGAAACGACAGACAAGCACATGTGTATACTGATATAAACAAATCATATAATATATTTTCAGACAAGCTTCAAATTTAGGCAATGTAGATGTCTAAATGTGTTTATCTGTATCTAAAAGTGTAATCAGCGAGGCCCCGGGGCATGGAGCCTCTGGTAGTCCTTATACAAGTTGTGGTATGCCCATAACAAGGCCACACGGCTATTGTTTGTGGGCCTATCAAAAAGTGAACTAATTAACTAAACATACAAACCAAAGAGGACTGAAATACATTCCATAAGAAATGCTATATCTGACAGACAATGACACACTTTTAACGATGAGATGGTCTGAAGTATTCTACATATATTATGGCACACATCGGATATTAAGAAAGCATGAGAAGTGTTACAGCATGAAAAGTGTTACAGCATCGCGACATGCAGAATACGCACCGTTACTGATCCGATACCTCCAAGTCTGGTTGATATATTGTTGTGCAGTTTTATTTTAACCAAATCAATACCCAGTTACATTCCACGACCCAAATTGCAGATCACTGGCCACATAAAAAAAGAGCTTACCTGTCTTCAGGTGTTTACATAATTTAGCTGTGTATCATATGCCTTAATGAACACCGCCTTTGAGATGACCAATCTGCTATTAAGGTATCCAACGCGGATGCGACTCAAATGCGTTATGAATAATACAACGGTGTCTGATTACACATACAAAACACGATATATCCAGTGTCACAATATTATTTTCTGCTATAAACAGTTAAGCAAGCAGTTCTATTTGCATGAACATGTATGGATGAAGCTCACTGAAGCGTGGCCGATAAGGAGGTCAGGTAGAACAGCACAACAGAGTGAATGTGGGAAACTCTCAGACATCAGTGGTGTTGTGGCCAGGGACCTGTAAGCTGACCTGTACCTGCATCAGGTATGGCTATACACGCCGGTGATTTGTGGGTCACTAGTATTATTATAAGCTCCCCCATGGTCTCCATCAACACCTGGGACGGCATGTTTAATGCATGCACTATGAACTCATTACAGGGATCATATGGATTCATGGCTATTTTTGAAGAGGATGAATATTTCAACTTGAAACTCATTTAATATGTTCTTTTGGAGTATTGTGATCATGTTTTTTATCTATTATCTGACAATTATTATGCATAACTCATATTGCAATTCTTGAAATTATGATAAATAATTCGTTCATTAATTCCCCAGTTATAGGCATGAATTCTTATATTTGCTGGTTCAAATATGTTTCTATCTTTAGCCTTGTTTCCATTATGTGTATCAAATTTTTAAAGTGAAGTTTTGTAATAAAAATTAAATGTTACTTTTATTGCCATTGTAATAAAGCAATATTAAATGTTACTTTTATTGCCATCATGCAAGCATAACCGACGTGAAAGGAGATTTGACTCCATCAGTAATTGAAATTACCGAATTTTGTTTACAGTATGTCTCTTTAAGATGCAGTTTTTGTGAATTTCGTAACTAAAGCATTGAAAATCTTGAGGAACGACACATTGGTTTGTTGTTTTTTGGCTAAGAATATATCTTTTCAGTAAGTTAGCAATGGCAAACAATTCAAAATATGAGTCAAACTTAGCAATTAGATTTTGCTACTGACACAATAAGTATGAATGCATTCGAGATTTTCATCTTAAAGCTTTCATCTTGAATGAAACACGCCATATATATATATATATATATATATATATATATATATATATATATATATATATATATATATATATATATATATATATATATATATATATATATATATATATATATATATATATATATATATATATATATATATATATATATATATATATATATATATCTGATGACCCCCATTATTAGGTCCTTAGCTTCAAAATACAATATATATATATATATATAATAATGGGGGTCATCAGAGAAGAGTCCCCAGAGAAGGGCTCATTAAGTTGAAAATGGTCCTGAGGGAAGGGTCCTGAGAGAAGGGTCCTGAGAGAGAAGGGTCCTGAGAGATGGGTGCTGAGAGATGGGTGCTGAGAGAAGGGTCCTGAGAGAAGGGTCCTGAGAGATGGGTGCTGAAGGAAGGGTCCTGAGGGAAGGGCTCTTAGAGAAATGTCCTCAGGGAAGGCTTCTCAGAAACAGGTGCTCTAAAGGTCCCTCGGAGAAGACCTTTGGATCACAATAGAGGAAATGGTGCTTATAAGCTTGCGCTTTAATCAATTGCACTGCAGCTTGTGCTATAAAATGACAAATCACATGACACATGGTGATCAAGCTTTACCCAGCCATATTCGGGCTGAGACTTATTGTTAGGCATGAATAATCTTATAACATAGGTGAATGCATCAGATCAAAACATACAAAAATGTAGACTTATATATGCATTTCCAAATACAGAGTACAAAATTGGGCATGACCTCCATCCAGGGCAGACCTCCCTGAGCCGAGACAGTTCATTTCAAATCATTCAATCTAGATTTTATTACCTGTCTCAGGACAGTGGGTTTAATTAGGTTTTGCTTAATTGATTACGTGTAAGGACCTTAAGAGATTTTGATGCAATATTCAACCCATCAGCCACCTTGGTTTCGATACTTTCACAGCGTGGCTGCAGTTATCTCAAATGATTTTAATGGTAACACAATATGTGTGAATGCATTCGCCGCCATGCCATATTCAACTTTTAATCCCCAACGACATTTTCTTCCTTTAGTGTCTCACCTCCAAAGTCAGGTATATTCTCTTTTGAAAAAAACACGGTTTGTATTTTTAAAAACTGCACTGTGCTTGGTTACCTGACAATTCTACAAGCTGGTCTGGAATGTTATGGTGATTAAGAAAGTTCTTGATTAACAAATATTCCTGCGAAGTACACATCATTCGATTTTTATATCAACAATAACAAATAGACACTGACACTGAAAATATAAACACTGAAACAGCAACAGTATCAACAATAAAATGTAAACAATATGTGGATAAATGTCTTCTATTCACTGATAAACTCTTATTGGTATGTGTGTAGTTTCCTAAATTCATTTAGGTTGTGTTGGTTACTCTGAAATACCAAAAATAACGTGGACAACTTTTATCAATTTTTTAGAAGATTTATTGTTGATTTGAACATAACAGAGGTGTTTCATGTTCACTTTGACAGTCTTTTTCACACATGTCTATAGGCTTACATTGCCTAAAATGAAGGAATGCATTCATCTAAATGGGCCATTTCCATGTTTGCACTGGAATGATCATGATTTTGATAATATCCAGGTGACATCACAAGAATTGGTGTGAATATGTCTGCAGCAACTCAAACATCACACAAATCTGCTGGCAATACCAACAATTATGAGGTTAACATTATTCATTTACGATTTAATAAACCAAACCCAAGTTCAGTTAAAACTTAGTTAACACACTTTAAAAAATATATTCCCTCCTAACTTTGCTAATCTTTGACTGATATATGTCACAATAAGCCTATAATGCATAATAAGCCATAAGCGAACGTCAATGTGGGCGTAAATTTATTTAATTTGTTATTTGGTATACTACATTTCTCTTTTTTATAGGCCAAGATCGTTGATATGTAGGGCCATGGGCCGTGGCGCAGTTGGTTAGAGCGCCAGCTTACTAGCACCATTCCTCTGTGGTGATCCAAAAGTTGTGGGTGCGATCCCCGGCCATGCTGAGATTGAACTCACAATACAATTTCCCCTATGAGCTGAGGCCCGTGCCTAAACATGCTAAAGGGTTAACCTGTTGTCATTGTGTACCTTGAACTTCTTGGCACCTGACACATGATAGAAATGTTTTCAAATTACATAGCGATGATTTGTTTGTTTTTTGGGTTTTACATCACTTTCAACATTATTTCAGTCATCTCGTGATGAGACCTACTTGTAGCAGATATAGTGCTGCCTCACTGAATGGTCATGTCGCAGGTCCTTGACATGACAACCCACCCGGTCACAGATTAACAAGGACAACAGGTTAACTCTTTAGGCACGGGCCTCAGCTCATATTTATTTGTGGTCTGGAGAATGGTTCATTTATAATTATTTTATTTATTAGTTTGTTTTTTAGGGGGGGGGGGGGTATATTGGGGGGATATCTGGTTGGAAACGCATATCATTGATATATCAATTTACTTGATTTTTCTTTGCATTTCCCCCTCTTGAAGGTTAATGGTCCATCCCCTGACTATCTTTGTATGACTATTTTGGATTACATGTCACTTACATTTGAACTCATTTATTGCTGTGTTCACTTTCCAATCAATCATAACAATGACACCAATTGGCCAACATGTGCAAAATATCTGACTCAGTGCTTATTGGCTACTAAAAAGATGTTTGCACTGGGTGTGGTTTCCCAGGTCCGTTTGTTTGGGGTTTTTCATCACTTTCAACATTATTTCAGTGATTTCGTGATGAGACCTACTTGTAGCAGATATAGTGCTGCCTCACTGAATTGTCATGTCGCAGGTCCTTGACATGACAACCCGCCTGCTCACAAGGACAACGGGTTAACCCTTTAGGCATGGGCCTCAGCTCATATGGGAAATTGTATCATGAGTTAACGTTCACTCTCGTCATGGTCGGGGTTCGAACCCACGACCTTTGGATCACCACAGAGGAACTGGTGCTTATAAGCTGGCGCTCTAACCAACTGTGCCACGGCCCGAGGCCTTCCCACGTCTGACCCGAAAAGACATTTACTTGCAGAGCCTGGTATAAACCCATGATAAACCAAATTGAGTAGTGGCATTCTCGCATTTATGTCATTAAACTTACAAATTCTCATATCTGACTGTGGAAAGGAAAGTGGAACCTTGGCATGTGTAAGAACACATTTCACCACAAGTACAATTTCCAAAGGGAAAAATAGGAAATGTACCCAACCATTATTTGTTAGGCCCTCAGGAAATTTTGATCCAGTATTTGACCAACTTACAGCCACCATGTTTTTTGTGCTTTCACAGTTTGGCTACAGCTATCACAAATGATTTTTCCCAGCAAATGTTTTCACCGCTCTCACCTATTCATTTTTTTAATCCTCCAAAATCAGGAATATGTCATAGGTGTTTGTTAAATGATCTTTGATCAACATCACTGCCAACATCTTGTGAGCTTATTTTAAATGGTAAATGGTGTTGTAATGGTTATTTCAGTAAAATAAATATGGTTTGCAATGATAGAATTTGCATAAAATCTGACAAATATTTTTACCATAAAGAAAGGGAATCTATTTTTCAAGCATAATTTACAAGGCCAATAGGATAACCTTCTTGGCACGGAACTCAGCTCATGAGAAACTCTAACATGAATTCCGACACAGATGAGAATCAAATCAAAGACCTTTGGATCATCACATGCTAATAAGTCTGCCTTCCAACCAACTGTGCCACGGACAGCCCAACACCTTCCATTAAGATATGAATTCACAGGTCAAATATTCACAGGTCAAATATTTATTCAAAATACAAGACCATTTCAAAGAAAATAAGTATCTCAAGAATGAAGCTGACAAACTTTTTGGTTCATAACATTTTTGAGACCACAAAATTGCAAAGAAAACACACGAATGGAAATGTTTTTTGTTCATACTTTATTCAATTTTCTTTGACAGGATACTCTTGAGAGTTTTCAAAACCATCTAGTTTTTAGATCTGCCAATGGCCCCATCCAAGTCTATTATATGTTCCATTGTATCTAGCATTTTCCAGCATAAAGTTTTGTCTGTGAATGCAGTTTATATAGATACTGGTCTTTATGTTAGGAGGTGTCCTCTCTGTAATATCACTTGTCAATGCCAGGAAGAATGACCTCTCCCTATGAGTGGAGGATTTGCATGAATTTACTCATCATCATCAAGAAGATTTTCAAATAGTTTTTTCCTTAGGTCGTCTCTCTATGACTTTCCTCATCCTCATCATGGAGAATGCCCTCTCCCTGAGTGAAGGTCATCTCTTTGTGACAGAATGCCCTCTCCCTGAGTGAAGGTCATCTCTTTGTGACAGAATGCCCTCTCCCTGAGTGAAGGTCATCTCTCTGTGACTTCACTCATCATCAAGCAGAATGACTTTGCCATGTTAGCAAAGGTCATCTCTCTGTGACTTCACTCATTATCAAGAAGAATGACCTCTCCTTGTGAGTGAAGGTCATCTCTCTGTGACATCACTCATCATCAAGAAGAATGCCCTCTCCCTGAGTGAAGGTCATCTCTGTGTTCTTCACTCATCAAGAAGAATGCCCTCTCCCTGTGTGACATCACTCATCAAGAAGAATGCCCTCTCCCTATGAGTGAAGGTCATCTCTCTGTGACATCACTCATCAAGAAGAATGCCCTCTCCCTATGAGTGAAGGTCATCTCTCTGTGACAGAATGACCTCTCCCTGCAACTTCACTCGTCGTCATCAAGGAGAATGACTTTGCCATGTTAACAAAGGTCATATCTCTGTGACACTCTTCATCAAGAAGAATGACCTCTCCTTGTGAGTGAAGGTCATCTCTCTGTGACATCACTCATCAAGAAGAATGCCCTCTCCCTATGAGTGAAGGTCATCTCTCTGTGACATCATTCATCAAGAAGAATGCCCTCTCCCTATGAGTGAAGGTCATCTCTCTGTGACATAACTCATCATCAAGAAGAATGCCCTCTCCCTATGGATGAAGGTCATCTCTCTGTGACATCACTTATCAAGAAGAATGCCCTCTCCCTGAGTGAGGGTCATCTCTGTGTGACATCACTCATCAAGAAGAATGCCCTCTCCCTATGAGTGAAGGTCATCTCTCTGTGACAGAATGACCTCTCCCTGCAACTTCACTCGTCGTCATCAAGAAGAATGACTTCTCCCTGTGAGTGAAGGTCTTCTCTCTGAGACGGTAACAGACTGAGATAATCACTACGCGAGAGCTGAGTACTGTACAGACTGCTCAAGTTTCTCTTCTCACTTATACTTGTAATATTATGGTCCTTTGCCATGTGGGTATTAAGCATTGTATTTTGCCTGAAGATGGCTCCACATAAATTACATCTGTATGGCTTCTCTCCTGTGTGTATTCTGCGATGTTCATTCAAATTATCTCTCCTATGAAAAGACTTATGGCAAAAATCACAAACAAACGGCCTATTGCCTTTGTGAGTTTTCAAATGTCGCTTTATATTTATCAGAGAAGTATAGTCCTTGAAGCAGATTGTGCATTTAAAAAGAGTGGCCCCGTTCTCGTGTTGTATGTGGTCAATATATGCCTCATCTGGCTTGGTGTACGGCGATGCTGATATCTCCGACTTCACAGAACTCATCCCTGGAGGAGAAATAGGCGAGGCTTGGAGCCAGGAATGCTGACCGGGGTCCGATTTCCTCGATCTCTTGTAGGGAGTTTTTATATAGTTTGCTGGGTTTGTCTCTTGCTCCATACCTACTGGCATGACGGAAATATTCGACCAATCAATGTCCAGCTCTCTCATGCCACCCACTGAAAAACAAGACAATGGTTTCTGTTAACAACAATGGTCTACATAAACAATGGTCTACATTAACAATGGTCTACATTAACAACGGCCTACATTAACAATGGTCTCCATTAACAACGGTCTACATTAACAATGGTCTACATTAACAATGGTCTACATTAACAACGGCCAACATTAACAACGGCCAACAATAACAATGGCCTACATTAACAGCAATGGTCAACATTAAAAATGGTCAACATAAACCGAAATGAGATGAGATGGCCCATTCAAACAGTGAGAATTATATTTCTATATGAAACCGACAAGAAGCTGTGGAGACAAGGAAGCAGAAGGGTAAAAAACAATCTATTTGTATAGATAGCGTGTCCGACGCGTTTCACCCTCAGCGAAGGGCTCTTCAGGGACTGTAAAGAAAAAAAAAAAAAAAGAGAATTATATTTCTCCTTATTTATTATGTTATTGCAGATATCAATGAGAAGTTCTAGATTCTGGACATTACAAATCAACCAGTCTCTGTCTATACACTGATTTTCTTTTTCCAACAGAAATATTGACTGGTTTTTGTTTATTTGAGCAGCAAATGTTCTTTGTTTTCACTCTAAAATACAGCTGATACTTGTAAGTCCCTGACACTATTCTATATTTAATATTTCCAGCTGGGATTTTACACCTAAAGCCACTAAATAACCTTTTGAAATTTTGAAAGCATTTTTTATGTTTTTGTTATGTTTTGACACCAATCTATTGATCTCTGTTATCAAATTATTGTTTTACTTGTTTTACTCATATTATAATACTCCCGAACACCATACCCTCCAAAAATCATAAAATGGTCATTTCAAATGGTGGATGGATACCTGCTACTGAGATGTTTTTCACTCCAACCAGTGCACTCTGAATGGTTATTAGTCTGTGATTTGTGAATTGGCAATTTTGAAAATGTTTGATGCTCTAAAACAAAAATAAATTAGGCATGGAAAAGAAAAGAGAGAGAATGCAAGAACAAACTCTTTTTTCCTGGTTTTATAAACTGAGCATACAGAAGCCCAGGAAACCCAAATCCTATAACCAAGAAAGGCACAGATCAAATTCTCTACTATCTGGGCTAGTGGGGCCTCCTCTTCTTCATTTGATAATATGATTGTGACAACAGAACAACAATTTTTCTTATTTTTTATTTATCTATTTTTGCTCTCATAATTATTTTTCTGTCAGGGCTGGATGTTTGAGATTTAAGCTGAATAGGCTGGAAGTCTATGGAGTGACCTCCGATTATCACCCACATCTCTGCTTTAGTGGCCATCTTTTTTCTGCCACCTTTTTTATTAAGATTGGAATGAGTGAAAAGTTAACCGTAGTGTGTGACTGAGCTTAAAGTGGGCAAGATATTGGGGAGCCTCATGCTTGGAGTCCAAGATTTTGTTGAAATTGTGAAATTACATAATGTATCAGATAAACTTCACAATCTTGACTTTTTTTAAATCAACACCTGTAGGCTTGTTGTTTTGACTTTAGCATGATAGCCACTGGTCCATGAAGGATCTCTAGTGGTCCCGGGCCTGTACATGAATCATAAGGGTACCCACACACCACAGTATTCAACAGTATGGGCCCAGGTCACTTGCGATCTAACACTTTCCTATGGACACCCATGTGCAGGTATTTTGACAGAAATTTTTTAGAGAGGTTTAGTTCTATGATTGATGTTAAATTAATATGTGGGCCATAAAAAGTACAACTGAGTCTTATAATGTCTCTTGTTTTATTGCTACTGGATTATTTCTGGCACATTTCAATCACTTGATTATTTATTACTTATTAAATTATATATAAATCTCCATGCATTATGCAGAATTATCACTGATAAATATTATCATTTTGATTATGGAATTATTTTTTTTAACTATTTGATTTTCCAAAATGTTTTAGTCTGTGTTTTTGCATTGTGTCCACTCGGATGAATGTTTTATCACAAACTTCACATTTGTAAGGCTTCTCTCCTGTGTGAATTCGCATGTGTATCTTTAGATAGTCATTAGTTTGAAAGCTTTTTCCACACTGAGTACATTGGAATGGCCTTTCTCCTGTATGTATCCTCATATGTCGAGTCAAACTATGCGACTGAGAGAAAGTCTTCTCACAAATATTACACTTATTAATCACGTTCAGTTTGTTATGTCCCAAACTATCGGGTCTATAATCTATTTCTGACTCTGTTTTTATGGGCGTGGCAAATGGATCCGACGAAGATGTTGAACTGTCGTCAAATAAATCACTTTCTATCTTTATATCGTCAAGAGATGGATCAGAATTTGAATAATGGTTGAAATTCAAATCATGCCCATTTTGCCCAAAGAAACTATTGAAATAATTGTCATTAAGAGAATGTTTTGTGCCCAAGTATCCGGTATAAATCTGGTTTGATGGATCTGTAGATCCGGGACCATTAAGGGTGGAGTTATAATGTGTTATTCCACAACCAGAAGCTGGGGAGAACCCTGCACACCCACCACCAGAACCTACAAGAGAACACAGATATCTTTTGTTAGTGTTATGCAGGGCTTTCCAATCATATTTGAGAACAATCTTTCTCAAAGAATGATTAATTCTTGTTGAATATTGTCTTTAGAAATTTTAGAATTGCATAACCACTGTGAAAGAACTAAAATATATATATATACCATATTATTGAGGTTTATAAAACACGCAGTATTATTTTTATCAAAGTTATTTCCAAAATAATTTCTAAACGATAAAATTTGGCCATTTTTGTGCATTCTGTTTCTCCCGTGCATTAGGAAAAATTTCAGAATTGTGCTCTTGATAAATATATATATTTCATGCAAGTCAGTTTATCAATACAGGTCAAATAAAATATCACTCCAATTTCTTGGGTAATTTTTGGGGATTGATTTGGAAAACCCGGCAGTGCTATTTCTATCTTGGTCTGGGGTGAGGTGTAGCAGTGCTGAGTCTTGGCAGGACAGAACGTGATATCAGGAAGGAAATCAAACTATTTGCCTGGAAACGATGGTCTAAAATCAAATAAAAACACTAAGTGTCGTGGATTAAATAAGGGTCTTACTGCTCCAATGGCAAAAGGCAGTTATATTTGTTCATATTTTCAATGTTCTACCTTCTGGCTACTTAACCGGCAAAATGTGGTTTTGGCAATAACTGCCTTTTGGCATTGGAGGGTAGCAGTGTGTTCTATCCATGACTATCTAGAGAATGACTTTCCACCATTCATACATACCTTGATGCTGACTGGATGATGAACTACTTGCCCGCTGACCCAATTCAGAATCGGCACTCTGTTGACAAAATAAATAAATAAATAAATAAATAATCAGGTTAGTTTTTGGGTGTCACCCAGGTGTTGTATTTTCACCTCAGTTTTTCCCTATGGATAACATTATCACAAGTTAAAGTTTCATATGTCAGTTAGAATATATGTTAAAAATCAGATAGAATGGTCTGATAACCAGCTGTAGGGCACTCATTAGAATGGTCTGATAACCAGCTGTGGGGCATTCATTAGAATGGTCTGATAATCAGCTGTAGGGCACTCATTAGAATGGTGTGATAACCAGCTGTGGGGCACTCATTAGAATGGTGTGATAACCAGCTGTAGGGCACCCATTAGAATGGTGTGATAACCAGCTGTAGGGCACTCATTAGAATGGTCTGATAACCAGCTGTGGGGCACTCATTAGAATGGTCTGATAACCAGCTGTGGGGCACTCATTAGAATGGTCTGATAACCAGCTGTGGGGCACTCATTAGAATGGTCTGATAATCAGCTGTAGGGCACTCATTAGAATGGTCTGATAACCAGCTGTGGGGCACTCATTAGAATGGTCTGATAACCAGCTGTAGGGCACTCATTAGAATGGTGTGATAACCAGCTGTAGGGCACTCATTAGAATGGTCTGATAACCAGCTGTAGGGCACTCATTAGAATGGTCTGATAACCAGCTGTGGGGCACTCATTAGAATGGTCTGATAACCAGCTGTGGGGCACTCATTAGAATGGTCTGATAATCAGCTGTAGGGCACTCATTAGAATGGTCTGATAACCAGCTGTGGGGCACTCATTAGAATGGTCTGATAACCAGCTGTGGGGCACTCATTAGAATGGTGTGATAACCAGCTGTAGGGCACTCATTAGAATGGTCTGATAACCAGCTGTAGGGCACTCATTAGAATGATCCCATAACCAACTGGAGACACTCATTAGAATGGTCTGATAAACAGCTGTGGGACACTCATTAGAATGGTCTGATAACCAGCTGTAGATCCAGAACCTTACAGAGCATAGAAACATTTGAACGATTGAAGAAGGAAACAATGGAAACACTTACAGAAAGTTGAACGCCAGACACAAGACAGACAGGCCGATTACTAAAAGATACCAGAATTTATCTTCCAGTGCCTCAATACACAAGAAGGTATATTCATTTTCTTCATTCAGATTTTGTGAAACTGAGTAAACTATGCAACTTGCTTTGCTATTTCGTGATTTAAAAAAAAAATTCTTTTAACATATGTGAAGTATGAACAACACTTTCTGGTCACTGTTTTCATTTTGATTTTTTTCCACAAAGACTATTATCAGCAAAAATTACCAAAATATTTTGGGCCAAAAATAAAATAACTTTTTTCCGATGACTTGCCCTAAAGAATAGGATGGGGGTAGATTTTTTTGTCTTATTTTTGTTAAAAGTAATCAAATATATTGAGAATGGATTAATATAAATGAAATTATGACTGAAAATGTTTTTTCACTGAGAAAAAAAAGAAAAAAGTTTTTAACTAGGGTAGGTAGGATAATTGGACATAAACTTCTTTTTTAAGGCCTATAAAGGGGATAAATTTCCAAATGAAGATTTATTCACTCAAGAGACCTTTGCTGCCGCTTATATTTTAGCTTCTTTCCTTACCTGTTGATGGAGAAGAGATCTTTCTGGAGATATTTGCATGGTCAGCTGCTTCAGGTGAAGCAGGTCGGTTGGCGCTGATCTTAATGCAGTAAAAGACATAACATTGGATATCTGGGGCAGGGTGTAGTCACTACTGAAACATAAAAATATGTTCGGTTTTTCAAAAATATAGAGCTCTGTAAGGCAGAAGTGTATATTATAATTTACTTTCACTCCCATTACTGAGTCAGTGATGGTAATTCTCACTGTTCCAGTGGGCCATGCTGCCACCTGGTGTGTTAAAATCTATCATGCATGGGTGAACTGTGTAGACATGCAGGCAGGAAAGGAATGTTAACTGACATTATATTATTTCAATCAGTTTATTACATCTATAACAGTCTTTCTATTCTTTTTAAAGCTTTAAGATTCTCAAACTGATAAGTTTAATGTTTTTTTTTTGCTGTACATATATATGTGTGTGTGTTATAGATAAATATGTGGCCAAAATATAAATGTATTCCCTTCACAGCATACAGAATGATAGTCATCATATCAGCTATCATGTCTACACACCTATCCCAGCATGCATTGTACAAGACACAAGAGACACCTGGTGGATCACAAATGTTAAAACTGAAGCAGTGAAAATTACAGCACAAATTATGATTGTATATCAAGTGTAATATTATCCTATTTTAATATAGCATTTTACACCATGTTTTTTTTTTTACTGTTTTTACCTGGCAGAGTTGTAGGCGATATCAGACGGCTCTTGCTTAATGCTGACAACATTCTGAGGCGATTCTGTCGCCAGATTCAACTGGCCAGATACTAGCCCTATGCTGGCATTGTCTATAACACTGGCAAGACTTGCAGGCTTTTTTGAAGGCGTTAAACTAGGTGATGCTGACAGTCCATCTTTTAAAGAGACAGCTGATGCATTCGATATCTGACTTTCAGTTCCCCGCCCTTCACAATTTGATATATATTTTTTCTGATTCGTCTTATTATTGGGTGAGTTTTTGTCCGAGTCTTTGCATATTTTGGCAGAATCTGATGTGTCAACATGAATATGCGAATTCTGCCTCTGTTTCTTAGTGAGAATACTGCCACAGCTCAGATCGGAATCAGAATCTACACTCTCCACCTCCTGCGTTATCTCAGCCACTTTTCTCTTACTGCTTTCACTCAGATCAATCTGACCTGTTTGAGCGAAATTGTCTGCATTGATATCATGTGCACTGCTCCTAGATAACACTTTGTTGACATGGACGACACAGAATTGTTTCTCATCCAAAGTAATTGCTAGAAGACCTTCCACACAAACAGTTGAAGTAAACGGGAGTACGCTGCGACAGGTGGCCAATATTTTCTCAGATAAGAGTATTCCCAGGCCCTTGTCTGCCTTGCTGTATGCCATTCTGTCCAAAATCTACAAAATCAAAAATACCATTTTGCAATAGTCCAATTACAATGCATATGGACACTGGAGTGTTCTTCTGTGGGATATTAATTAATGATGCATCGTTGAAAATGGATATATTTCAATCTATTTCATCTTGAAATTATCATTAAAATACAAGCTGCCCACCAAAAACTCTGGCCAAGCACATTAAGATAATATTCCCGAATCATCGGAACACTACCACATTTAATACAGAGATTGGAATACCACATGTAGCCCTAGATCCGGTTTCACGCACACGTGGACTTGTACAAATATGTCTTTTTTGCAAGAAATTATGACGAGAATTACTTAGTTATCACATATCTATGTTAATCGTACATCAATTAATTTGTGTGATAAATGCAAAACTATTTATCGCTGATCAACAACAGTTGCATGTCTAAGTTGGATGGTGCACTGTGCTGACACCTAGTGGCAGACCTGCTGTTTCCAATCTCTGTTTAAATATCTCTGACTACCAATACCATTAGCCAGGTGAATTATGGTCAAAATCACTGCGATAGCAAGTGGGCCGCGATATTGACTGTAACATTGAACCACGGTCAAGCTGCTCAATCTGGGCAATTTATCAATGTACATTACCTACAATTGTAAATTAGAGAATATGTGTGAGTCTTAACTTTGCTTAGAAATGCATTTTATTTACGTTTTGGAAGATTAAATGGCCACCAAACTTGAATGCGTAGTTCTAATGTTGGGCCTGGGTGAAAAGTGAGAATAATCACAGAATTATATGCCGAACATGAGGTCTAATTACGGCAGAAAGTAGCTTATCAATATTAAGATTGGCAACTGACACTTGTAGATAATTTACATTGATAAAGTATCCAAATTCAGCCGGTTGACCGCGGTTAAATGTGGCAGTTCAATACCGCGGTCCACTTGATATCGCGGTTGTTTTGACCAGGTACCAGCCAGGTTAAGAGAAATTGAAGTTTTTTGGTTGACAGACAGACGGAAAGTTATACCATTATCTCTGTGACAGCTGTTACAGGCAAGACAGAAAGCCAGCCTGATAGATCTAAGAGATGCCTTATTAATTATCATTCTTAATCAACTAATTTGTGAAGAAACTTTGCACACCTCCGTGACTGTCTTCCGTCACTGTTCATGAATCATTCATGATTCACATTTCATTTGGCAACTTACCGGTTTGGAGATGATTTTAGTCCATGTTGTTTTACAAATTACATGGCTAACGTCATGGTTATTATATGGGCGACACCTTCAAGAATACTTACATTAATCCATAAATTGCAACTGTTACTGGGTAAAATGTTTATCTCTTCCAAAGATCCAACTTTTCATGTTCCCCTCAAGGGATTGTACATTTTAGTCTCGACCAACGAGACACTCTTTTCAAGTCGATGGATAAGTTAACGTAATGGTGTGTATTGTTTGAGTCATTGAGGATTTTTGGGCCAATCACAAAGCAGAATTAAATCAAGTCCGTATTGAGGAAACCATATCCTGTCTGAGAAGCCATTTCTGAAGAATTGCTGACAAATCCAGTATTTTTGTAGGTGAGGTAAATTAAAGTTTATAACCGCCATAAAATAATGAAAATAAGCTCTCGGTCTTTTTGACGGTGTTCAAAAGTTGAAGAACTGATGAGTTGCTGGTCAATCTTGCCACAATTCTTTTTGCCACACAAACTGGACCACTCATTTTTCTTGCTAACAAATCTCAGTCAAAAGTCGGCCCCCAAGTGATTACTCGCGCTGGACCAGTTACCGCCGATGAAGTAGGCCGTGACTGGCAGCGGCTACAAGGGTCCTCTCCAGTTTAGCCGCTGTAATCGGCGGTTATTGGTAGCGACGGAAAACTGGTCCCTCGCGAGTAGGTGAACTCAGCTCCCAAAAGAAATCAGCCCGGTGTAACGGCTCAAAAGTCTGAGAAGGCTATTTGACCCTAATTTCCTTGATAATCTAGCCACCTAAATCTGGGGGCCGACTTCTCCTAGGGGCCGACTTCACTTATGGGCTGACTTCACTTGTTACCAAAATGAGTCCAATTTGGCGCGCTTTAGATTTCCACTAGTGTTAGAGTGATAACAAGTGAAGTTGGCCCCCCGAGTGATGTCAGCCCCTGGGAGTGAAGTCAGCCCCTCTGAGTGAAGTCAGACCCTTGGAGAAGTCGGAGCCCAGAGCTGGGTGGCTAGATTATGCGGTTACCAGAAGTAAATTAACGGCTTTAGGGTCTTTAGGGTTATATAATGCTCTTATGGTCAAATAGCCTTCTCATAGGAAATTTCCCTGTTCAACCATCAAATTTCAACCATGCCTGTTCGACCTATTATATGAATAACATTACCGACTTTTTCTTCTCAATATAGATTTAGCATTCAGGGCCAATTAGCCTTCTCGAAGGATATTTGTGGATTTTGTGGATTTTGAGCTGTTACAGATTGACTGGGGCTGACTTGTTGTGGGCCTCTTTCCTCTAGCAATGGGGGACATAATTCTTTCCCACTGTCGAGCACGCTGCACATGGTCAAACAGGAGAATGGTTGAAAACCCCAGCAACCATCCTGTCTGCTGTACCACTCAATGTCTCCTCACTGGAGCCATGCCCTTTGTTTGGCTTTTATGAATATTAATTAAAGAAGAACAGGACTACCCAGCAAACACAAGACGTCTACAAAACGTTTTGGTTTGGTCTTGGATTGGCTAGGCTATAAAATACGTCTTGTAAACGTTTTGAAAACGTTTTTTCAAAAACATCTTGGAATCGTCTTGATAAAACATATACAAAACGTTTTGATTTGGTCTTGGTTTGGCTTAGCTTCAGAAATTATGGTTGGTAAATGTTTTAATAATGTTGGACACTAATTATGGAAAGTGACATTATGAAACTGGCATGAAATAGTTTAACTGAATGTTTTGGTGTTATTTGGTGAGGTCATAATCACATTTTTTATTGTTTTAAGAATAACACATGTAGGTAATGTTAAGAAAACATGACAACAATGTTTGACCTTGATGTAATATTTTCATATATTATACTGAATCCTTCCAACAACTTACAAAGTTGTCCATTTGACAGTTTTTTCAAACCAATGTACACATGACTGGGTTAGTTGGTTATTAATACTCCCTCCACCTCCATGAGATGGAGTCCTACTCCACACCCCTGCACATATTATTTTCGTATTCTTACTGCATATTAGAATTAGAAAAATAGGTTAACACTACTAAATTTGCTGTTATTTTACATGATGATATGATTAATAATTATACCATTCAGGTCAGGTAATATACATACACCTGTATAAGAAATAACTGCCAATACAGAATGTTTGAATTATAAGTGTATGTAATGCTGACTCTGTCACCACTCAAATTTGAAAAGTGAAGACTTGGTTCTCCAACAGCAAACATCGACTCAAGGCCACATCTTTGTTTTAGAGCTACAATTCGGGAATTAAGGTATGTACATGAGTGTGTTAATTATTGTGAGACTTATGGCATGAACATTCATGAATATATATTTAAATGCTGAGTTAAGACATTGAGTATTTATCTTTTACATGTGCATCTAATTTGGCTTAGTCAATTGACCCAATTACATAAGGGAGGGTTGCACCTTGTGCCCTCACCAGGCCTGTATGACCCCAGTTAGGCCAACAAGCTGTGACCCACATGTGGCTATTTCTGTACTGGCCTGCCAACCCCAACATGCACTCAAGCTTCTGTGAAGTGTGATAAATATAGGAAAAATCAATTCACAAATCTATGCATATCCTCACATACAATGTTTGGCACAATTAAAGAATTCTGGGCTCTATTATTTTTTATCATTATACATCTGTCTCTAAAAGTTTATGACTTAATCGAGTCACTGAATTTGACTTAATTTATACTTAAACCACATGTTTTCAGATTGTGTAATTTTTTTTTTTATATTCATATCTTATGGCTTAAATGATATGTTTGTATTGTTTATGAAGACGTTTTAAATCTTTGAATTTAATAATTGCAGGAGCATGTCGAAGGATTTATCTGAAACAACATGAAGGACAATAGCCATTTCGGGGCAAAGCCTAAGAACAATGAAGAATGCCCCAAACTTGAACCAAGTTGGAGGGGCAAAATATCAGGTAGGATATTTTAGAATATCTGTACAAAATCGGCTTTTTTTGGGGGGGGGGGGGGGGGTTGTTTGGTGAATATGGTATGTTAAATGTTTAAAGGAATATTTCTTATGGTATCAAAAGTTTGACAATGAATCTTAAAAAAATGTTATTTCTGTTTCAGAAAGGTGCAGCAAAGAGAGGGTCTGCTCCCAGCACACCAGCTTCCTCATGTCTGGACTCATCTGAAGAGGACTCCTCACAAACTCCACACTATCAGAAATCATGGACATTTTCAACAATTATCAGATATATGTAGAAATACATTGTAACATTGAGTTAGAAACTAAAATGATAATAAATATTTTTAAAAAAACGAAAATTAATGTTTTTTCTATGTTCTTTTTGTACAAATTTAAAGGTAAGATGAAAATATATTGTTATGACTTGTGGGAAATTCTCAAAAAGGTTGTAGGAAGGTCTCAGAAAGGTTTAATGAATATCTTAAGAAGGTCCTATCAAAACGTTTCCAAGAGGTTTTGTAAAAAACGTTTCCAAGAGGTTTTATCAAAAACGTTTCCAAGATGTTTTGTCAAAACGTTTCCTAGAGGTTTTGCCAAAACGTTTCCAAGAGGTTTTGCCAAAACGTTTCCAAGAGGTTTTGCCAAAACGTTTTCAAGAGGTTTTGCCAAAACGTTTTCAAGAGGTTTTGTCAAAACGTTTTCAAGAGGTTTTGTCAAAACGTTTTCAAGAGGTTTTGTCAAAACGTTTTGAAAACGTTTTGGAGTGTCTACACAATTACGTTGTCAAAACGTTTTGGAAACCAAACCAAAACGTTTTCAAGACGTTTTCAAAACGTATAATTGTTTGCTGGGTAGCTCACAAATTCAATCTCTCAAGGAAAAGCCAAGTTAGATTTATTATTTTTTTCAGATATTTTGTTAATATCAAATTGACCACAGCTGAGAACTTCTACAGCTCACACACAACATAAAACTGCACTTGCTACGGTACCATTTTACACTGCTTTGCTTTGTATATAAAGTTTATAGCACTAACCCATGTTCTTGCCTTATAATTTTTTTTTCAAATCCCACATAGAGCTTGTTGATATGGTAACTAGTTTTATGTAAATATAATACTTTAAATATGGTGTTTTTAATTCTGTGTTATCTCAGTCTTTCAGAATAATGTACAAGTTTATCAAAGATCAAGCTGTATATCTTAGTTACCAACATTGATCAGTAAATGTCAGGTCCAATCTTGACCTGTTCAACGTTATCAGGTTGAATGCACATTTCGGCCTGATTTTGACCCAAATTTGAGTTAAGTCAACAAATGTCAGAACTGAATGCATAATCATATATGGTTTTAAACATTTCCCAGTGAAAAATAATTTTTATTACTTTTATGAGAAAGTAATATACATAATAACACTGTACTGTTGAAAACACTGTGTGGGCAAAGGACAGTGTTTTCAACAGCACAGTGTCATTGCTTTTACAAGAAATATTTCTTATTATTTTAAGAATTAAGACCAGTGATTAAGACTAAAATTTATGTGAATAAATCTTTTTATTAGTCACTAGTGTACTGCAGCAAGCTTAATTAATTAAGATTTCTCAGAGGCTTAGCAAGGAAAACATATTTGCTATCAACCAATCTGAAGCTAAACCATTTTATTTTTTTTTGAAGAATAAAGGGAGGATATAAAAATGATGAGAAAGTTGCAAATTACCTTTTTAGTTAAATTCTCAATTGAATTGTAGATATTTATTATTTCCTGAGATTTTATAACTTTCAAAAATCATTTTCTTTTTTTTTAGGTTGTGCAAGATGGTTCTTGCCAGGGTTGAGAAAGTCATCAAAACAATGCTGTCGGATACGATCATGGCACTTTGCCGAAACACACTTCCCTATGATGCTGAGTTCTCCGTAGAAGGTCTGATTGGAATTACAATGGACAGCAAAGAGATATTTCTGGTTAACCTGAACGAGACAGTTCAGAAAGAAGGGGTTTTAAATATAAGAAAAAGAGACAGAAATTCAAGGGATAGTAATGCGAAAGAAAAGTCAAGTCAGGATTCAGAAAATGACATAAGTTGCGATGATGAAGGGAATTCATCCAGTAAAAGGAAACGTAGAAGACGAAGACGGAGGAGTAAAGAGAGTGATTCTTTAGACTCCAATGATTCCGATAGTGACCATAATGACGATTCCTCCAATATGAGTGGCGTTTTCCCTGCTCAGCCTTCCAACGATGAGCAGGAGACGAGCGCACAAGGTGCGGTGAAACGAGAGAGAAAAGACTCCGATGATATTGTGTTTGTTAAGGAAGAGCCCTATGTTGACAATCATGCATCATATAGTGATACTGCTAGCCAGCCCATGGACAGTTCTCATATGTTTGTGGGGCAAAATGTTTCCACTTCCGACATTCAGCTTCAGGAATTGGCCTTGCAGCTTTCAGCAGGTGATATGTCATCGTCAGGGTCACAAGGTCAACAGGGAAATGTAAGTGTATTTATTGAGGAGTGTATTTACACTGAAAGATGTATTCAAGGATCATTTGCAATTTATGAAATATAACCATCTTACTTTGTAGTTCCATAGGGCCAAAAAGAAAGAATAACCTTGTTTTACAGTAACATGCCCTGAAAAATAGGATTGGGTATAGATTTCTATTTTTATATTATTTTTTAATTGTTTTTTTTTAAAGTGATCAAATATATTAAGAATTGATACAAGTCATTAGTTTTCGCCTAGGGTAGCTGGTTTGAACTTGGGTACATGGGAAATCAAAAACAAGGTTTTTTGGGCCTAGCTCTTTCCAAGCAACTTTAGTTTAACTCTTTTCTATTGCAATATTAATCAAACATGACAACATTAAATATTGAGCAATTCAAAAGTAAATTTAAACTGCAAAATAAAGTAAACTTTAAAACTGGTCAATCATAATAAATGAAAAGATGCACATAACCACTAGGTGGCAGTACTCCATAACCACTAGGTGGCAGTACTCCATAACCACTAGGTGGCAGTACTCCATAACCACTAGGTAGCAGTACTCCATAACCACTAGGTGGCAGTACTCCATAACCACTAGGTGACAGTACTCCATAACCACTAGGTGGCAGTACTCCATAACCACTAGGTGGCAGTACTCTATAACCACTAGGTGGCAGTACTCCATAACCACTAGGTGGCAGTACTCTATAACCACTAGGTGGTAGTACTCCATAACTACTAGGTAGCAGTACTCTATAACCACTAGGTGACAGTACTCTATTACCACCTTCTGTTGGGAAAATAAAATATGTTCATAATATCAAGTAAAAATATGTTCATAATATCAAGTCAAATTGGGGGGAGTTGAAACAAATGAATAGTAAAAAGTAAGAAAAACTACTTCACCCTTTACCCAGAGGAGTTATTAAAAATTTATGTACAAAAGAAACTATATATCTGTCAAATGCTATTAATTAAAAAAGAGCAACACTGCAGAGTATATTACCAATGCAGTTAAGTATAAAGTCATTTTGGAAAAAAAGAATTGAAATTGCAATAAATGGTTCCACACTTCAAGCTCTCACAGTTTCATGCACATGTGGTTTTTTTGTTGTTGCAGGTTCCGCCCTCTTCATTTCCACCATTACCACCAGATGGCAGTCAGCAAGGTCAGTTTATTTCTTTATTCTGTTCTTCCCCAGGCAAGTTTCAGAACAGGAGTGTCAAAATGTTTATTTGTAATTATATAAATAACAGATCAAAATGTCTGCTTCCTTTCCAAGACATAATTGCTGACAGAATTTTTTTTATCAAATTGTAAGACATTTTTGAAATCAGAAATGAACATTTTAAACCTCCTTTTGACACTTGCCATGAAATAATTTCAAGCCATTTGTGATGGTAAAATAGTCAGAACTTATCCAGGCAAAATATTATTTTCAAAAATCTTTGAAGACCATTTAAAGTTTTTTATAATTATTGGTTTCTACACTAGTACAAAACAATGAAACATGGCTTTTATATTATTGACTTACACTGTCACAGTTGGTTTAAGATATTAATCTTATAATTCTGTCCAATAGTTTCCAGTCATGCATATTAGAAATCAAATTATACAGAGACAAATTTGTTATCTTGACTGAGCAAAAACAGTGAATGAATGTTAAGAGATGTCTATGCATGACAAAATAAGAAAGAAAACCTGGGTGACATATTTGATATTCACCCAAATGCCTATTATGCTGCAAATTCTTATTCAGTTTCAGTTGTGTGCGTTATTTGATTACTAGTATGTATGACTGAATAGCTGTCTGGACTCCACTGGTTACCAGATAACCAGATGGTTACCATGGTTACATGATAGATTGTGACATTACAATGAGAGTTTAAAGGTACAAAAGTCAATATATTTGACCAAAGAATTAGTAGAACCAGTGTCTACACAGGAAGAAAAATGATTATTCCAAAACTTGAGTATCTTTGATTGATATTTCCAACATTTTTGGAATGCCACAAGTGGTTAAGGTGTTCATGCTAATTTGCATATCTCTATACAGGGCTTGACATTGGCACTGGCCTGGTGGCGCCAGATGGTTTTTTGAGCCTCTGGGCCAGTATGGGCCAGTTGTTTAAAAAAATTACTGGCCCGGATTTATGTAAATAAATTATTTTGCCTTAATTTATATTATGGGCCAGTTGTTAATAACTAAGTGGCCAGTTGTTTAAGGCCATTCTCCCATTTCGGGCCAGTGGCCAAAATCCTTAATGTCAAGGCCTGCTGCTATATTGGCTGTAAGGAATAAAAGCTGACGTTTTAGGTTTAGGTCTTTTAAGCTATGCATTTGTCTCTGGATCTGATTGGTAATGCACAATCTCTTATCACTATATACATTGTGCAAGTCCACCAAATAGATAATCAAGCCCCAAATTTCAGTCTCCAGGGGAAAAATACTAATCTTTGAATTGTCACAGATTTTAATACAAATGAGAAATTCAACAATGTTTGACTTCAATGTTTGACTTCAAATATAATAAAAAAAACAGAAAACAGACACAAAATCAGAGAGATATTGCAAAATTTATTTCTGTGAAGAATTACACTTATTCTTGAGGAAGAATTTGATGTTTAATATTTGATCTACACCCTTGCTGAATTTCACAGTATAAATTTCTGTACTAAAATGATTAACAGATGGTCTCCTTTTAATTTTGTTAAAATAATATTGTTAATATTAATGTTAGTTCCATGTAGATATAAGTTTGTTGATTTGTTGATATTTGTTGGACTTTGTGAGTTACATAAATGCTATGCTTGGGGGCTGAGGAACCTTATATGATTATCACAAGGCAAATGGTATCTCCTGCCATATTAATGGATACCACACTTGGCAAATCATTTATTGAAATTTGTGATAATTCTCATATTATTATAGTCAAAGTTGTATATCAGCAACCAGGATTTTTGACATCACATAGTTAAGTATCATTAAATATCCTGAGAAAAGCTGAATTGGTCTATAAATGCTGTTAATTAACAAGGTCAGCACCACAGAGGATATATAAGCTTGAGTTTGACATAAGATTTAAACATCGTGAGTACCTGGCAAATAAAGGGCAAATAAATAGACTGGACGATCTCGGAGATATACTCATTGCCAATATCTGCTGTGTAAAGAAATTGCAAGAAAATGTTCATTTGTGTGAAAATGTTTATTAAACCTTTATATGCTGTCCAGTAGTGTATGAAATGTGGTCTGAAACATCACTTGCCTGCAGCATGATTTAATCAATGAGATGATAGAGAACAAAAGAAAAAGAAATAAAAAGTTGCTGGCCCAGGTCAAAATTTGCTCGTTTTGGGCAACAGGACAAGTTGACATTTTGAACAATGCTGTCAAAATGGGATGACGAACTTGAAAGTGTGCAGTACCAATGAAGTATATTTGGTTATTATGAGGTCGGATACGTGGACTCGTATCAACAGTAGTCCACTGTCCTTGAGAGTTTTATAACCAGCCCGGAAACGTTAAGGCAATAAGAAGTTGAAAAATTTGAAAACTGTTGCAAAATTTTAAACTTTCTACTAAAATTAGGGTTTATATTAATAAAAATTTGTGATAAAACGTAAAAATTTGTAAAAAATTTGTAAAATACATAATCTAAATAGTTCTGTCTGGGTGAAAAGTGTTTGTGAAGTTTATTGTCAAAGCCTAGTACTTTGATCTCCTACAAACCATTCCGTCGTCAATGTGGTCACTACTATATAAAGTTTACGTCATTATACTCTGGCTGGAATTGTATCTTCTTCAAATGTTTAATGATATGCACCTCATGGTCTCTCCAGAACACATCATTTATCTCAATATGAAGTACATTTGGATGAATCAAGAATATCTCAAAGAAAAAAATGTTAAAATCGAATTTGAATGTTTAACCATTTTGACAAGAGTACTTAATTTTCTCCCTTGTTTCCAGGACCTCCGATGGAGGCTAATGCGCCATATTTGCCAAGCGGACCCAAATTCTGTGACAGGTGTAGATTAACACTTTCAAATCCGAGGGAAATCAATAATCACATAAAAACATGTAGTTACTTTGGACAGAAGTTCTTGTCGGACTTGTCAAAAGGAAGCAAGGACGTGTGGCAGTATACGTGCAGCGTGTGTCACAAGGTGTTCACGTCGCAGGGTAACATGACTCAGCATTTACGGATCCACACAGGAGAGAAGCCATACAAATGCGACATATGTGGTATGGGATTCACCCGAAATACGCACTTGAAAAGCCACCTGCTCAGAAGACACCCAGTCGAATAACTTGTGCCATGTTGCGATGTATAATCTGTCAAGCGTGAGTCTGATTTCTATTTCAAGTGATGTTGAGAAATGGCATATTAATTAGATTCATTAAGTAACTAATGATTTGATTTGTGTCAATAAAACCATAAATCTCTAATCCTTCAAATGATTTGAGACCATGAATATGAAAGAAGGAAAAACACTTAAATCATGTGAAAATAGCAAAATTTGCATAAACAAGCTAAAAAAATGCTTATTTTAAAAAGTTAAACACTACAAGTGATTTGAGCAGAGTGATGGATGCAATGGTACAAGGTGAAGGTCGTGGAAGGAATCAACCTGTTTACTTTCAGGGTGATTTTAACTGGGCCTTTCAGCATGGGCCTTTCTGCATGGTTCATTCAGGATGGGCATTTCACTGTGGGCCTTTCAGCATGGGCCTTTCTCTGTGGGCCATTCATTGTTGGCCTTTCACTGTGGGCCATTCATTGTTGGACTTTCATTGTGGGCCTTTCAGAATGGGCCTTTCACTGCGGGCCATTCAATGGGCCATTCACTGCGGGCCTTTCGACGTGTGCTGCACAGTATGGCCCATTTGAGCATGATCTGAGCACCAATATGTCTACAGCATGTTTATCTCGTATGCTTGCAGAGTGGGGGCGCTTGATACCCGGGCCGGCCCAGTCACACTGTATGTGTAGCGTGTGTGGCAAGTATCTGTCCAGCTCCAAGCAGCTCAGGATGCATCTCAGGGTACACACAGGAGAGAAGCCTTACCATTGTGTCGTATGTGGGAAGATGTTCAACTGCTCAGCCAATCTCTCGCGGCATAAGAGGATACACACAGGAGAGAAGCCATACAGCTGTACAAAGTGTGAGGCAAGGTTCTCACAAAGTACACATCTTAAAAAACATCTAGCTAAACACCAATTCTCATAGATAATTCATTGAAAACTCAAGAGGCAACAAGTCAAATGAACATTATTCATGGAACCAAATGCATGTTAATTATGGAACCTTTCTATAACTGCCCATCCTCACTGAATTTAATCTTAACTAGATTAATTTTGTTCTATATTTTTAAGCCTATTCTTGTCATTAAAATTACTTATATAATTTCTACAAATGTTGGATTAATCTGATGTATACAATATACTGTGTTCTAAGGTCAACTTTTTTAACATGGCCTTGTTTAAAAAATGTCCATTTTCCCAGACTTGAAAAATATCTGTCATTAGTATCAAAATGAGACGAACTTATGCAAATGATGTGAGTGAATTGGGTAAAGTCAGATTTGGACCACATTGTAAACCCAAAATCTGACATTGAAAGTCATATTTGGATCACATAGTAAATCCCAGAATCAGACTATTTAAGTCATGTTAGGGTCGCATGGTAAACCTGGAATCAGACTAAATAAATCATGTTTGAATCACCTGGTAAACCCCAGAATCAGACCAAATGTCAAGTTTGGATCTCATGGTAAACCCCAGAATCAGACTATATAAATCATGTTTGGATCACCTGGTAAACCCCAGAATCAGACCATTTGTCATGTTTGGATCACATTTTAAACCCCAGACATATGTCCTGTTTGGTTCACTTAGTAAACCCCAGAGTCTGACCATATAAGTCCTGTTTGGATCACATGGTAAACATGCAGTTAATTAGAGTGCCAGCTTATTAGCACCAGTTCCTCTGTGGTGATCCAATGGTCGTGGGTTCGATCCCCGGCCATGCCAAGATTGAATTCATGACACAATTTCCCATATGAGCTGAGACCTGTGCCTAAAGGGTTAACCCGTTGTCCTTGTAAATCTGTGACTGGGTGAGTTGTCATGTCAAGGACCTGCGACGTGACAATTCAGTGAGGTAGCACTATATCTGCTACAAGTAAGTCTCATCACGAAATGACTGAAAATAATGTTGAAAGTTATATAAAACCCCAAACAAACACATGGTAAACCCAGAATTAGACCAAATATGTCCTGTTTTGATCACTTGGTTAATGATTGAAGTGAAATTATTGTCCTTGTATTGAGGATGTGAACATAATCAGATAAAAATGTGATCAATTTATTTGGAAGAATTCCATCTTTAGACAGGTAATCCTTATAATTACCCTTTAATTATGGCCACACAAAGGGGAAATTGTCAAATTACATTCCTGATGGCTTGATAAAAAACATCTTTCATCAAAACTAATGTGTTTTAAATGTATCATTACACTGATTGTCAAGTTTTGAATTTTTCTCATTTAAATATCAAGGTGTCATTTTTTCATGAGAATTATAAAAAAAAATGGCATTCAATTATACTAGTAAAGGTCAAATTCAACAAATTTATCTGGGGCTCATATATTTCATTTTGCAATCCTAAATATTAAACAAGTAATCATGGTAACAAGCCAAGTAAGTTGTCCTCTATAATCTACCAAAAAATATCATCGGCATATGGGTGCAGGATCACATGGGTGCGGGATCACATGGGCGCATGATCACATGGGTGCAGGGTCACATGGGTGCAGGATCACATAGGTGCAGGATCACATGGGCGCAGGATCACATGGGCGCATGATCACATGGGCGCAGGATCACATGGGCGCAGGATCACATGGGCGCAGGATCACATGGGTGCAGGGTCACATGGGTGCAGGATCACATGGGTGCAGGATCACATGGGTGCAGGATCACGTGGGTGCAGGATCACGTGGGTGCAGGATCACGTGGGTGCAGGATCACGTGGGTGCAGGATCACGTGGGTTCAGGATCACGTGGGCGCAGGATCACGTGGGCACAGGATCACGTGGGCGCAGGATCACGTGGGCGCGGGATCACGTGGGCGCGGGATCACGTGGGCGTGGGATCACGTGGGCGCGGGATCACGTGGGCGCGGGATCACGTGGGCGCGGGATCACGTGGGCGCGGGATCACATGGGCGCGGGATCACATGGGTGCAGGTCTCTAAGCTTAGAGATATGTGATACAAATTGTTTATTGTTCCATGTCGTAATAAAAATAATAATAAAATTTATACAGCGCTGATGCCGGATAGTATTTCACAGTGTTTTGTCGTTATTTGACCACCATATGCAGGAAGAATACTGCTTTTCCAGAATTCAAACTTCATCGAATTCAAACTTCCTCAAATTCAAAACTTCCTCAAATTCAAAACTTCCTCAAATTCAAACTTTCTCAAATTCTTACTCGCACAGTAACAGTACATGGTACCAATGTAAATTCTAAAATTTGTCAAAATTCGCAAAGTGTGTTGACAAAGGTATGAATCGTATGATATCGTATGAAGGGTTATATATATATATAATTCATCTGGTTAAAAGATGGTTACTTTACTTGCAGATGACACCTCAGTTACTATGGCAACAGGTGGATTCATTTCTCGTCACTCAACTCAGATCCTGGGAGCATCAAGTAGAGATATATCCCTTAACGGAGAATCTAAAATGTTTGAGCAGGACCTAGCATCCGATATGATACAGAGGCACCTTATGAGTCAGACTGAGGAGGGCAAACCTTACCACTGTGAAATATGTGGCAAGCGCTTCTCACAGCGGGGCAACATGAGAGCCCACGAACGCATCCACACAGGAGAGAAGCCATTCAAGTGTAAAATATGTGGCGCGGCCTTCAATAGGTCAAATAATCGTAAACGGCACGAAATAATGCACACCACTGGAGAGAAGCCCTCATAGGGTTGATGTCAGAGAAGGACGAGTAAGGTTGATGTCAGAGAAGCCCTCGTAGGGTTGATGTGAGAGAAGGACGAGTAAGGTTGATGTGAGAGAAGCCCTCGTAGGGTTGATGTGAGATAAGCCCTCGTAGGGTTGATGCGAGAGAAGCCCTCGTAGGGTTGATGTGAGAGAAGGATGAGTAAGGTTGATGTGAGAGAAACTCAATCAAATGAAGAAATCTGAACTTTTTTTGTGAAGCATATTCTATGTACCAGAGCAGAGAGACAGGAGAAAGTGCAAACTGGAAATTCTCAACTCTTAGTGGATCGATGCAACAATAAGATATCAGTTTTTGCTATCATCTGAATCAGAAACTGTATATTATAAATGAAAGAACAATAATCCAAAAAGGTGCGATTATCAAGAATATGAGATGTTGACTTTATTATTTGATCCTGATGTTTTCAAATCAGGGAAAAGTCAGTAAAAAGTCAGGGAAATTTTGGATCTGATTTATATAGCAACTAGTGGCAGAATGGCGGCCTGGAAAGTGTCCTTTTTAAGAAAGGACCAAGCCTGGAAATAACTGGCATAATGTATGTCAGAAGTGATGTAAAACCCCAAACAAATAAACAGTCATTCGATTGTTGACAAACTAAAATTATAAGTCTTTCATGTGCATATAAGTCTTCAGGATATTTTCATGAAGGTATTTCCAAGTTGATATAAGTGAGTTTAATACGAGGACACCTTTGACGTGAGAAGGAGACAGACATTTGCATCTAACAATTATTGGGAAGCAGAGTCGAAGTAATTCTAAGTGTTTATTTGTGTATCGTGAAGAAAATAAATATTTTTATCAAATTTTTTTTATCTGTTGCCTTTGTAAATCTGTGATTGCATGGGGTCATATCAAGGACCTGCAACATGACAATTCAGTGAGGCAGCGTTATATCTGCTACAAAAAGGTCTCGTCCTGAAATGATGTTGAAAGTGATATAAAAACCCCAAACAAACACACACAATTTATAACACATTAAGCCATTTGGTCGAAATAGCTCAATTGGCAGAGTGTTCGCCTTGAGATCCAGGGATTCCTGGTTCGAATCCCGGCCAGTTACTATCAACCGCTGAGCAGACATTATCTGGAATCAGCGGTATATAAATGTCAGCTTTACTTTACTTACTTTGCATTTTTAAAGAGTTAACCTGTTTTTATAAATCTGTGACAGAGTGGTTTATCGTAAATGGGATAACATCTGCTACAAATTGTTCTTGTCCTGAAATGACTGAAATGATGTTGAAATTGATACGAAACCCCAAACAGATAAAAGTCATTGACCAGACACTCTCCATGCCTCCTCTATATGTGTTTTTCACCAGTCAAATATATCAGACAAGCTGGATTGCAATCCTCATCGTAATAAAAATTTCCTGTTTTGCAGATTTTGTGTCGAATGAATCTTCCAACACAAGGATCGCATCGTGGCAAAAAGACTTTGACTCGACGGTACTGTCCGGGATTACGTGTAGCCGACGTGTGAAGAATGCATGCATGTGTCCGATATGTGGGAAAGGCTTTGAGAACACTCACAACCTCCAGTACCACATTCATAGCCACACAGGAGAGAAGCCATACAAGTGTGCCATATGTGAGAAGAGCTTCAGTGACAAACGCAACATGAAACGACACGAAAAACTGCACACTATTCCTCCACATGTTGTTAATCCCACAGACCAACAGGCTAATCAAAGCTGAATAGGAAACCATAATCGAAGCTGAATAGTAAACATCAATCAAAGCTGAATAGGAAACGTCAATCAAAGCTGAATAGGAAACGTCAATCAAAGCTGAATAGGAAACGTCAATCAAAGCTGAATAGGAAACGCCAATCAAAGCTGAATAGGAAACGCTAATCAAAGCTGAATAGGAAACGTCAATCAAAGCTGAATAGGAAATGCTAATCAAAGCTGAATAGGAAACGTCAATCAAAGCTGAATAGGAAATGCTAATCAAAGCTGAATAGGAAACGTCAATCAAAGCTGAATAGGAAACGTCAATCAAAGCTGAATAGTAAACATCAATCAAAGCTGAATAGGAAACGTCAATCAAAGCTGAATAGGAAACGTCAATCAAAGCTGAATAGTAAACGTCAATCAAAGCTGAATAGGAAACGTCAATCAAAGCTGAATAGGAAACGCCAATCAAAGCTGAATAGGAAACGTCAATCAAAGCTGAATAGGAAACGTCAATCAAAGCTGAATAGGAAACGTTAATAAAAGCTGAATAGGGATTATTGAACATGACAAAGTTTCTGGGCTACCTTGACAAGATATTTGTGTGAACTTTTATACACCTGACTATCCGTAGCTGCCCAAAATGAGCCTGTTGCCAGTAAATTCAAACATTCCTTTTCCTCAGATGTTTAATGATTTGTCTATATTATTAAATCTGAGAAAGCCATCTTTACGATGCTGAAATGTAGACACGTGGTGATCGCCGCTTCCCGCCATTGTTACTATGGACACTTCTTGTAATCGTTTGTTAGCTTCTCTCTCATTGGTCTCGAAGAATTGACATCGTCTCCCACCATTGTCTCTACTGCCGTTATTGGACAGCGGACTGGATGTGTGTACGGACATCGTAGGCTTATTAAGATATATACAGACTGCTGGTACTAAAAGAGATTGCATACATTTCCTTACATGGTTGTTTTGTCTGCTGAATTTTTTATTTCTTGAGAAAGAAATTAACTGGAACTTGTAATTCAAAAGAAAAATGTAGATTTTCAACAACAAAATATTTCCGTCAGAAAACTGATCTCTTCGAATTGTCCCAAGGATGAAGCATTTCAGTGAAGTGAGAAAGTTGCTAAAACCACTGTAAAAATATTGCAACTAGAGTCATGTGATTCAGTTAGCACAGTGTATCATTTAATGTACATTGTTAAAATCATAAATGTATCATAAAACTTAATCTAATTGGGTTTTTTTGTCCAGTATGTAATTAAGTATTTTCCAAGAAATATCGATGTGCTTCTGTGGGTGTGAGTCTTTAATAATAACATTAATTTTCAGAAGAGCTAAACAAAACAAATTTCTTGTTGATTAAAAAAAACTTCTCATCCATGAATTGATTCAAATAGATACCAAAATAATCTACTACCACAGGGTAATTTTTTTGTTTTGATGGAATTGGCCAAAAGAGCTCAATTCTCCCCATCTGTTCTCCTGGAATTTTATTTGGTCTGTGGACATTTGATGGGATTAGCTCATGAGAGGAGTGCATGATGGGATATATTTTGTATCGTAAACTTCTGCTCACCTTTCTTCAAGATGGGAGGGAAATTTCAGATTCACATCGCTTATTAACAAGCCAATGTGAGCACTATTTGGTTTTTGTAATGCAATCTTTATATAAGTATATTGCAATCTGCATAATAAGTGTCACCATTCCGAAGGCAAAAGTAAGAAAAAACAACAATGTGAAGCTGAAAGGCAGAGGTGACAATGTCTCAAACGGGCTGTCTTCGCTATTCCGGATGTGCCATGTGCAAAGAATTGGGTCAAATACGATCGTAGTTCTGTGAAAATGCAGCAGGTATGGGAGAGCAGATAGCGAGAATTGGTAGAACAATTGTTGGTTTCAGATCCTGGAGAGTTCTATTAAGGTCTGGGAGCATACATTGTCTGGAGTCAGCAGTATGTAAACATTGCCTTTTATTTCAACCACAACAGGATAGGTCTTCCTGGTCTGAAAATTCAACAACCTATCTAATCAACACCCTGTCTTAGAAAAGAACATGTGATTTCATGGTTTTTGTTTATGAAGTAGTTTATCCTATTAAAATGTAATAGAGTATTATTAAAATTTATATATTGGGCATCCTTTTACATAAAAAAAAGTTAAAAATATACAAAAAATTACTATCCTAACTTATGTTTCTCACATACATCAGAGTAAAAGGTACTTAAAAGCATCAAACCTAAATTTTGGGACATAAAAGAGATACATCTACATGTGAAAATATGAAGCGTGAAACATTTACCTGGTGGTGTAATAAGAAAGGTTGCAATAAGGCAGAAAAGTTGCATTCTCTGCAACGGTCAAATCCTCCAACCACTGAAGTCCATAAGTTTCAGAGATTTGTGGGGAAAAGGAGATTTTGGACCACGTTTTCAGTTGCATGTGATCTGACATTTTTATGTTCACCATTTATGATATAAAGACTTGATCATGTTATAATCCAAGAAGACAGATGTACCTGTAGCAGGAGGCCATTTCTTCCCAAAATTTGTCATCTTACTTTTAACATTTGACGCAGTTTGAAACATTTTGTATTGTATTCTTGCAGATTGTCAGTTCGGACAAAGTTTATCCGGAAACAGCACAGAGACATTATCACGGGTCGGCAAATCTCTGGAAATTCCACCCGTTTTCTGGGAAATCAACCGAATGACTAAACAAAGCATTCACGATCTCCATTCACAGGATGTCACCGAAAACATTTCAGAAAACGTGTGGAAGGCTGGAACACCTCCAGAATGTCGACAAAAAGACGGGCAAAAATTAGCAAGACAGAGTCGTTTTTCTTGCGGGTTTTGTGGGAAAGTGTTTGGTAATAACAAAGACTTGATGTACCACACAAACAGCCACACAGGAGAGAAGCCCTACGAGTGTCAGATCTGCCACAAACATTTCAGCGACCTACGGAACATGAAGCGCCACCAAAAAACCTGCAAGCAGCGCATGGACCAGGCGATAGCGTCAACTCACTTAACACTGTCTTAGACTCAAATGTCATTTGTTTTCAATGTCATTACCACTATCTTAAACTCAGATGTCGTTTGTTTTCAATATCATTACCACTATCTTAAACTCAGATGTCGTTTGTTTTCAATATCGTTGCCACTATCTTAAACTCGGATATCATATACTATCAATGTCATTACGGCCATTCTGATGTCGTTTAAAGAACAACATTTCGTTTGTTTTCAATGTCATTACCGCTATCTTGAACTCAGCTTTGTACTGGGATGCGCATACTGAAATATTTTGAGGTATAATTTCTTTTTAACTTATTCTTTCTGGAGAACACCCTGTCCCTTGTTTTCATCTTTACTGCTATCTTAAACTCAGATTTTAATTGGGCTTTTTTTACTGAAAAAATAATTCTTCCCTAAGAACAACTTTGTTTTCATTTTCACATGACAATAAAATATGTTTACTGCTATATTGATCTACTGTTTACTGCTATACATGTATTTATATCAAGCTGTTTTTAACTGCAATATTTTAAGGTTCACAGAAGATATTGAGGTTGCTTTGGAAATTCACAGATTATATTGAGGTTGCTATGGAAATTCACAGAAGATATTGAGGTTGCTATGGAAATTCACAGAAGATATTGAGGTTGCTATGGAAATTCACAGAAGATATTGAGGTTGCAATTGAAATTCACAGATTATATTGAGGTTGCTATGGAAATTCATGGATTATATTGAGGTTGCTATGGAAATTCATATGATATTGAGTGGCCACGGGCTGTGGTACAGTTGGTTAAAGTGCCAGCTTATTCGCACCAGTTCCTCTGTGGTGATCCAAAGGTTGTGGGTTTGATCTCCGGCCATGCCGAGATTGAATTCATGATACAATTTCACACATGAGCTGAGGTCCGTGGCAAAGGGTTAACCCGTTGTCCTTGTAAACCTGTGACCGGGTGGGTCGTCATGTCAAGGACCTGCGACATGACAATTCAGTGAGGCAGCACTATATCTGCTACAAGTAGGTCTCATGACAAAATGACTGAAATAATGTTCAAAGTGATGTAAAACCCCAAACAAACACATGATATTGAGGTTGCTATGGAAATTCACAGATTATATTAATAATCAGGATTATCTTCAGTCCTGCCTGGTTAGGAAGGAGACTGGCAGTTTTACATTATAATCATTTTAAAAAGGCTGATATTTAATCTGTACCCAAATTAGTCGCAGCACAGTCAAATTAATTGTTTATTGGGGAGAATAGCATCCTTTAATTCAGTGCAGTTCATACAAGCACAAAATGCTTTAATAAGGAAATTATTATTGAAAAAAATTCATACAAGCACAAAATGCTTTAATAAGGAAATTATTATTGAAAAAAATTAAAATTAAATCACCGTGCACAGGTTGCTCTCGTGTATAAGACGACCCCTTAAACATCGACTAAAGGTTTGGGTCTGAAATCCTCATCCTATATTCGAGTAAATACAGTCAATGTATAAATTTGTAGTGGTGAATGTGACAAGAAATCAACAAACAGTGATTATGATGATACTGATGTTCTTCAAGTTCCAAAAATAAATTAGTATCTATGGATTAGTTTTGTTTGTTTATTTTCTTTATATTGTCAAATGAGTATAAAATAATGCAGGCAGGGAATCTCATTAATTCAATTGGTTCTCCTTTGTACTTTCCATTTATTTCAATGAAAAAGGGCCTTTCGTGTGATAATTTTTTAAAGCTGTCAATGCCAATGTCAAACAAGTCATTATGACCACCATAGAAAATAGCAAATATATGAACTATTTCTACACTTCAATGTTGGGGGGGGGGGGGGGGGGGGTGGCTAAGGGAGCTGATAAAATGGTCTCGTTTCTATTATAGACCCACAAAGTTGATGATCTTAGACTTATTCATGGATTTTACACTTTGAGTAAGTTGGTCTCAAAGCCAACTTTGAGCTTGTATCTGTAATGGTCGGTAGTCATCAACATGATTCATACAGTGCATTAATTACCATCCAGAAACCCTAAAAGATCATAAAAGATTCAAAGTCCAGTGCAATTGTCTTTATAGCTTTGCAGTTAATATGCTTTGTTTATTTTCTGTTGATTGTTTATTTGTATTAACTTATTGCTTTTAATGTAAATGTGAATTTTGCAGACAAATATTGGTTTTCAAATTCAAATATACATGCATTTCCTGGATAAGAATAATATTCTCCCTCGATATAACCATTATTAAGGGATGCTCCCCCAAAGTGCCCTCTGTTCAGAATTAAGGGATGCTCCCCCAAAGTGCCCTCTGTTCAGGATTAAGGGATGCTCCACCAAAGTGCTCTCTGTTCAGGATTAAGGGATGGTCCCCCAAAGTTCTCTCTGTTCAGGATTAAGGGATGGTCCCCCAAAGTGCCCTCTCTTCAGGATTAAGGGATGGTCCCCCAAAGTGCCCTCTGTTCAGGATTAAGGGATGCTTCACCAAAGTGATCTCTCTTCAGGATTAAGGGATGGTCCCCCAAAGTGCTCTCTGTTCAGGATTAAGGGATGGCCCCCCAAAGTGCTCTCTTCAGGATTAAGGGATGGTCCACCAAAGTGCCCTCTGTTCAGGATTAAGGGATGGTCCCCCAAAGTGCTCTCTGTTCAGTATTAAGGAATGGTCCCCCAAAGTGCTCTCTTCAGGATTAAGGGATTGTCCACCAAAGTGCCCTCTCTTCAGGATTAAGGGATGGTCCACCAAAGTGCTCTCTTCAGGATTAAGGGATGGTCCACCAAAGTGCCCTCTGTTCAGGATTAAGGGATGGTCCCCCAATGTGCCCTCTGTTCAGGATTAAGGGATGGTCCCCCAAAGTGCTCTCTGTTCAGGATTAAGGGATGGTCCCCTAAAGTGCCCATTGTTCAGGATTAATGGATGATTTCCTCCAAAGTGCCCTCTGTTCAGGATTAAGGGATGGTCCCCTAAAGTGCCCATTGTTCAGGATTAATGGATGATTTCCTCCAAAGTGCTCTCTGTTCAGGATTAAGGGATGGTCCACCAAAGTGCTCTCTGTTCAGGATTAAGGGATGGTTCCCCAAAGTGCTCTCTGTTCAGGATTAAGGGATGGTCCCCCAAAGTGCTCTGTTCAGGATTAAGGGATGGTTCCCTAAAATGCCCATTGTTCAGGATTAATGGATGATTTCCTCCAAAGTGCTCTCTGATCAGGGTTAAGGGATGGTCCCCCAAAGTGCTCTGTTCAGGATTAAGGGATGGTTCCCTAAAATGCCCATTGTTCAGGATTAATGGATGATTTCCTCCAAAGTGCTCTCTGATCAGGATTAAGGGATGGTCCCCCAAAGTGCTCTCTGTTCAGGATTAAGGGATGGTCCCCCAAAGTGCTCTCTGTTCAGGATTAAGGGATGGTCCCCCAAAGTGCCCTCTCTTCAGGATTAAGGGATGGTCCCCCAAAGTGCCCTCTGTTCAGGATTAAGGGATGATTTCCTCCAAATCCTTCCAGTTAGTAATCTGATCACATCCGGGAATGATTTAACAAATTTCTCCTGAATTGTTGAAACTTTCCAAATCATGATCAGAATTCCTAGCAATCTATTGTGCAATTTATAACGGATGCAAGAAATCTACAGGTTTGTTAACTTTGTAACTTATGCATAATGTGTTCAGCTATTTCTTAACCTGACTCAGCTATTTCTTAACCTAACTCTTATTTCAAATTGATGTTAATATAAATAATCTAACAAAATTCTCCAAATGAGTATTGTATACTAATCCTAATCTACTAAATTTCCTCAATTTCTACACTTTCAACTTTGTTCAAAAACATAATGTTCCAAATTTCTCCCCTATTTTCTAAAAATAAAATTCATGACAATTCTTGGAGTGATAATATGGTTAATTTACTTTAAATTACTGTCTTTATTTGATGAAATAAAGGATCTAGCAGTATATCATGATATATCAATGCTAAATGCCAGATAGATAGAAAACAAGAAATTTCCCATTTTTGAAACAATTTAACTTCATCAGAGTTCGACATGGTGAGCCTGTCTGGCTTGAGTATGCCTCTGGTGGACGGAAATTTGCATTTGGCATCCAAATTAGACTGCTATGTTTGGCAAGTCGAGTGTGTTAAACTTAACACAGGCAGTAAATATACATATAGCACCTGTAAATCTTTATCTTTCATAAAAGTGTTATTAAAAAAAGTAAAGGTGACATTTATATACTGTATACAGACAAATTTTCGTGACCTTTTTATTTTCGCGTTAATTCGCGCCAGGACGTCATTCGCAAAATTAAATGGATGCGAAATTGAAGAGGGGACTCTCTCGCTTTGTTTTGACTTTGTTCTCACTGATTCCAATTATCAGCGTTCACAGTTTTGCATTTCGTCATTGTTTCCATTTCTTTGAGTCGTGTCTTCCCCTATTTGACAGAAATGCTTTCACACATGGATTGATTTTAATTGCGTTTTAAATGATAAATAAAGGTATTTACCCAATATTATCACGATGATTTACGGCCGATGGAGTGCTATAAACGATAATAATTAAAAGCGATATAATTAATATCTTTGGCTTAAAATACACATAGAAATATTCTACCACGTGTTATAGTTTTGACGCTAAGATCAAGGACGTCACGTACATCGTGTTACGTTTTCGATGTGCGGAACACGGTAAATTTGATGTGCGGCAACACGAAGAGAAGCCAGGGATCCATCGTTGCGCAATATATTAGTGTTCTCCAATCACCCATCGGCAAAGCCCAGATAGGTGATCTGGAGGGGTTTGTCGAACGTCCATGATCTCTACCAACTCCAACCAAAGAAAAGTTTGGTGGAGTTGATTGAGCTCTAGTGAAGTAAAAAATCGCCAGCTATAAAAACTGTGATAAACCCGTTTAAACGTCAAAATTGAACCCGTTTCAACTGCCGTTAAAACGGGTTTGATTCAATTTTTGCAGCTGGCGATTATTATCAAGTATTTATATTTTCTTTATTTAATGTTATCCAAAAAATAATCAAGCTTTTTTGTGAGATTTTAGACATAATCATACATAAAATATGAATTATCACTTAAACAGTTGGGTATTTAAAAAATCACATCTAAACGAGATTAAAACCAAAAAGCAAAAATCTCAGACCTCTCCAGATCACCTATCTGGGCTTTGCCGATGGGTGATTGGAGAACACTAGCAATATATTAAATTTTTCAATGCGAGTTGATACACTCCATTTGTTTTCGCTCCAAAAATAAGAGCTTGTCCCCGTCACTCCCGCTTTTTAAAATGACGACCTCGTATTGCGTAATGCATGTTAAATGGATGAATGGTTTAGTTCTGTTCTCGACCTGCAAAGCGTAATTTGTGATAATATTATGTACTAGAAATCCAAAATTCATGAAAATAAAACGGCGCGAACCTGTCGAAAACGGCGATGGCGCGAAAATAACTAGGCGCAAATTTTTCTCTGTATACAGTACATGTAGAGCTGATTCCAGATAATTTCTTCCATTTACAGTTTTTTACCCTCAGCCCCTGATGTTATCAGGCTGAGGGTATTGCAGTACTCCTGGCGTGGGTATGTATGTATGTCTGTATGTATGTATGTATGTATGTATGTATGTATGTATGTATGTATGTATGTATGTATGTCTGTAGCGAACATCCTTGTCATCGCGATAACTAAAGAACAAATGATGGCAGCTTCATGAAACTTGACACACATATACATCTGGTGAAAACCTCGGACGAGTTCGATGGACAGCGACCTTGACCTATTTTTCAAGGTCACAGGGACAATTATGTGAAATCCCAAGAATCACAATAACTCAAGAACGAATGATGGCAGCTTTATGAGATTTGACACACATAAGCATCTGGTGAAGCCCTCAGAATTTTTCCTATGAAACATGACCTTCACCTACTTTTCAAGGTCACAGGGACAATTATGTGAAATCATCTTGTCATCGCGATAACTCGAGAACAAATGATGGCAGCTTCGTGAAACTTGACACATATAAGCATCTGGTGAAAACCTCGGACGAGTTCGATGGACGGTGACCTTGACCTATTTTTCAAGGTCACAGGGACAATTATGTGAAATCCCAAGAATCGCATAACTCAAGAACAAATGATGGCAGCTTTATGAGATTTGACACCCATAAGCATCTGGTGAAGACCTCAGAATTGTTTCTATAAAACATAACCTTCACCTACTTTTCAAGGTCACAGGGACAATTATGTGAAATCATCTTGTCATCGCGATAACTCGAGAACAAATGATGGCAGCTTCGTGAAACTTGACACATATAAGCATCTGGTGAAAACCTCGGACGAGTTCGATGGAAGGTGACCTTGACCTATTTTTCAAGGTCACAGGGACAATTATGTGAAATCCCAAGAATCGCATAACTCAAGAACAAATGATGGCAGCTTTATGAGATTTGACACCCATAAGCATCTGGTGAAGACCTCAGAATTGTTTCTATAAAACATAACCTTCACCTACTTTTCAAGGTCACATGGACAATTATTTGAAATCATCCTTGTCATCGCGATAGTACAAGAACAAATGATGGCAGCTTCGTGAAACTTGACACATATAAGCATATGGTGAAAACCTCGGACAAGTTCGATGGACAGTGACATTGACCTATCTTTCAAGGTCACGGACAATTATGTGTAATCCCAAGAATCGCAAGAACGAATAATGGCAGCTTTATGAGATTTGACACACACAAGCATCTGGTGAAGACCTCAGACTTCTCTTGATGGAACATGACTTTCACCTACTTTTTAAGGTCACAGGGACAATAATGTGAAATCATCCTTGTCATCGTGATAACTCAAGAACAAATGATGGCAGCTTCATGAAACTTTATACGCATAAGCATCTGTTGAAAACCTCAAACTAGTTCGGTGGACGGCGACCTTGACCTATTTTTAAAGGTCACAGGGACAAATATGTGAAATCCCAAGAATCGCAATAACTCAAGAACGAATGATGGCAGCTTTATGAGATTTGACACACACAAGCATCTGGTGAAGACCTCAGACTTCTCATGGTGGACCACGACCTTCACCTACTTTTCAAGGTCACAGGGACAATTATGTGAAATCATCCTTGTCATCGCGATAACTCGAGAACAAATGATGGCAGCTTCATGAAACTTGACACACATAAGCATCTGATGAAAACCTCAGACATTTTTGTATGGAACATGACCTTCACCTACTTTTCAAGGTCACAGTTACAATTATGTGAAATCCCTATCATTGCCATAACTCGAGAACGAATGTTGGCAGCTTTATGAGACTTGACACACATAAGCATCTGGTGAAGACCTCAGACTTCTCTTGATGGAACATGACCTTTACCTACTTTTCAAGGTCACAGGGACAATCATGTCAAATCCACGTCATTGCAATAACTTAAGAACAAATAATGGCAGCTTCATGAAAATTGACACACATAAGCATCTTGGAAGTCTTCATATGAGTTTGATGGACAGTGACCTTAACCTGCTTTTCAAGGTCACCTGCCCATCTCAATAATTCTAGAGTAAATGATGACAGTTTCATGATACTTGACACACCTAAGCTATCAAAGGAAGTAGATTTTATGGGGTTTTTACCCCTGCATCAATTTGCCTTGGTGCAGTGACGTTTTGTTCACAAATATTGTGTGGAGCGAATGTTGTGCAATGAGTTACCAGGGCTGAGGGTTGATGCATCTCTGATGCCTATGTTTGTATTCGAACTACTCCACCAATACTCTACCAATACTCTACCAATGCTCTACCAATACTCTGCAAATGCTCTTTCAATACTCTACCAATGCTCTACCAATACCCTACCAATACTCTACCAATGCTCTACCAATACTCTGCCAATGCTCTACCAATACTCTACCATTACTCTACCAATACTCTACCAATGTTCTACCAATGCTCTACCAATACTCTACCAATACTCTACCAATACTCTACCAATGCTCCACCAATAATCTACCAATGCTCTACCAATGCTTTACCAATACTCTACCAATACTCTACCAATGCTCTGCCAATACTCTACCAATACTCTACCAATGCTCTACCATTACTCTACCAATACTCTACCAATGTTTTACCAATGATCTACCAATACTCTACCAATACTCTACCAATGTTCTACCAATACTCTACCAATGCTCTACCAATGCTCTACCAATACTCTACCAATGCTCCACCAATACTCTACCAATGCTCTACCAATGCTCTACCAATACTCTACCAATGCTCTGCCAATACTCTACCAAAACTCTACCATTACTCTACCAATACTCTACCAATACTCTACCAATACTCTACCAATGCTCTACCAATGCTCTACCATTACTCTACCAATGCTCCACCAATGCTCTACCAATGCTCTACCAATGCTCTACCAATGCTCTACCAATACTCTACCAATGCTCTACCAATACTCTACCAATGCTCTACCAATGCTCTACCAATACTCTACCATTACTCTACCAATGCTCCACCAATACTCTACCAATTCTCTACCAATACTCTACCAATGCTCTACCATTACTCTACCAATGCTCCACCAATACTCTACCAATGCTCTACCAATGCTCCAGCAATACTCTACCAATATTCTGCCAATGCTCTACCATTACTCTACCAATGCTCTACCAATACTCAACCAATACTCTACCAATGCTCCACCAATACTCTACCAATGCTCTACCAATACTCTACCAATGCTCTACCAATGCTCTACCAATGCTCTACCAATGCTCCACCAATACTCTACCAATGTGCTACCAATACTCTACCAATGCTCTACCATTACCCTACCAATACTCTGCCAATGCTCTACCATTACTCTACCAATACTCTACCAATGCTCTACCAATACTCTACCAATGCTCTACCAATGCTCCACCAATACTCTGCCAATGCTCTACCAATACTCTACCAATGCTCTACCAATACTCCACCAATGCTCTACTAATGCTCCATCAATGCTCTACCAATGCTCTACCAATGCTCTACCAATACTCTACCAATGCTCTACCAATACTCCACCATTACTCTACCAATGCTCTACCAATACTCTACCAATGCTCTACCAATGCTCTACCAATACTCTACCAATGCTCCACCAATACTCCACCAATGCTCTACTAATGCTCCACCAATGCTCTACCAATGCTCTACCAATACTCTACCAATGCTCTACCAATACTCCACCAATGCTCTACCAATGCTCTACCAATGCTCTACCAATGCTCCACCAATACTTTACCAATACTCTACCAATGCTCTACCAATGCTCTACCAATACTCTGCCAATGCTCCACCAATACTCTACCAATACTCTACCAATACTCTACCAATGCTCTACCAATACTCTGCCAATGCTCCACCAATACTCTACCAATACTCTACCAATACTCTACCAATGCTCTACCAATACTCTACCAATGCTCTACCAATGCTCTACCAATACTCTGCCAATGCTCCACCAATACTCTACCAATACTCTACCAATACTCTACCAATACTCTACCAATACTCTACCAATGCTCTACCAATGCTCTTCCAATACTCTGCCAATGCTCCACCAATGCTCTACCAATACTCTACAAATACTCTACCAATGCTCTACCAATACTCTACCAATGCTCTACCAATACTCTACCAATGCTCTACCAATGCTCTACCAATACTCTACCAATGCTCTACCAATACTCCACCAATGCTCTACCAATGCTCCACCAATACTCTACCAATTCTCTACCAATGCTCTATCAATACTCTACCAATGCTCCACCAATACTCTACCAATACTCTACCAATACTCTGCCAATGCTCCACCAATACTCTACCAATACTCTACCAATACTCTACCAATACTCTACCAATGCTCTACCAATACTCTGCCAATGCTCCACCAATACTCTACCAATACTCTACCAATACTCTACCAATACTCTGCCAATGCTCTACCAATACTCTACCAATACTTTGCCAATACTCTACCAATGCTCCACCAATACCCTACCAATGCTCTACCAATACTCTGCCAATGCTCTACCAATACTCTACCAATGCTCCACCAATACTCTGCCAATACTGTATACAGAGAAAAATTCGTGCCTAGTTATTTTTGCGCCATCGCCGTTTTCGACAGGTTCGCGCCGTTTTATTTTCGCGAATTTTGAATTTCTAGTACATAATATTAACACAAATTACGCTTTGCAGGTCTAGAACAGAACAAAACCATCCATTATTGCGCAATATATTAATATTTCAATGCGAGTTAATAACAATCATTTTCGCGCTAAAAACAAGAGCCTCTTCCCGTCACTTCCGCCTTTCAAAATACCTTTAAATGATAAATAATTTTATAGACATAGAAGTAAAAGAAAAACGTAAATACGATGTCCGTGAAGTAGCGGATCAATTGGCCACGTGACTCACAAGTCATGTGATCATTGACTTTGCAGATTTGCCAGAATTGTGTTTTAAATGATAAATAAAAGTATATACCCAATATAAACACAAAATACGCTTTGCAGGTCGAGAACAGAACAAAACCATTCATCCATTTAACATGCATTACGCAATACGAGGTCGTCATTTTAAAAAGCGGGAGTGACGGGGACAAGCTCTTATTTTTAGCCCGAAAACGATCAGAGCCTACTTAACATGCATTGAAATATTAATATATTGTACAATGATGGATCCCTGGCTTCTCCTCGTGTTGCGGACGTGAATTAATGTGATGTCACGTACATGATATTTACGTTTTACTTCATGGATAAATTCTCGACCTGCGAAGCATAATTTGTGATAATATTGGGTAAATACCTTTATTTATCATTTAAAATGCAATTAAAATCGATCCACGTGTGAAAGCATTTCTGTCAAAAAGGGAAGACACGACTCAAAGCAGTGGAGACAATGACGAAACGCAAAACTGTGAACGCTGATAATTGGAATCAGTGAGAACAAAGTCAAAACTAAGCAAGAGAGTCCCCTCTTCAATTTCACGTCCATTTAATTTTGCGAATGACGTCCTGGCGCGAATTAACGCAAAAATAAAAAGGTCGCGAAAATTTGTCTGTATACAGTACTCTTCCAATAGCCTACCAATGCGCTTCCAATTCTCTACCAATGCTCTACCAATACTCTTCCAATGCTCCACCAATACTCTACCAATACTCTACCAATGCTCTACCAATACTCTGCCAATGCTCCACCAATACTCTACCAATACTCTACCAATACTCTACCAATGCTCTACCAATACTCTGCCAATGCTCTACCAATACTCTACCAATACTTTGCCAATACTCTACCAATGCTCTACCAATACTCTGCCAATGCTCTACCAATACTCTACCAATACTCTACCAATACTCTGCCATTACTCTACCAATGCTCTACCAATACTCTTCCAATACTCTACCAATACTCTACCAATACTCTGCCAATACTCTTCCAATACTCTACCAATACTCTTCCAATGCTCTTTCAATACTCTACCAATGCTCTACCAATACTCTTCCAATACTCTACCAATACTCTACCAATACTCTTCCAAGAGCCTACCAATGCGCTTCCAATACCCTACCAATGCGCTACCAATACTCTACCAATACTCTACCAATACTCTACCAATGCTCTACCAATACTCTACCAATGCTCTACCAATACTCTAGCAACACTCTACCAATACTCTACCAATACTCTACCAATAATCTAACAATACTTCACCAGTACTCTACCAATACTCTACCAATACTCTACCAATACTCTACCAATGCTCTACCAATACTCTACCAATGCTCTACCAATACTCTACCAATGCTCCACCAATACTCTACCAATACTCTACCAATACTCTACCAATAATCTAACAATACTTCACCAGTACTCTAGCAATACTCTAGCAATACTCTACCAATGCTCTACCAATACTCTACCAATACTCTACCAATGCTCTACCAATACTCTACCAATGCCCTGCCAATACTCTACCAATGCTCTACGAATGCTCTACCAATGCTCTACCAATACTCTACCAATGCTCTACCAATACTCTACCAATGCTCTGCCAATACTCTACCAATGCTCTGCCAATACTCTACCAATGCTCTACCAATACTCTACCAATGCTCTACCAATACTCTACCAATGCTCTACCAATACTCTACCAATGCTCTACCAATACTCTACCAATGCTCTTCCAATACTCTACCAATGCTCTACCAATGCTCTGCCAATACTCTACCAATGCTCTACCAATACTCTACCAATGCTCTACCAATACTCTACCAATGCTCTACCAATACTCTACCAATGCTCTACCAATACTCTACCAATGCTCTTCCAATACTCTACCAATGCTCTACCAATGCTCTACCAATGCTCCACCAATACTCTATCAATACTCTTCCAATACTCTACCAATGATCTACCATTACTCTACCAATGCTCTACTAATGCTCTACCAATGCTCTACCAATGCTCTACCAATACTCTACCAATGCTCTACCAATACTCTACCAATGCTCTACCAATACTCTACCAATGCTCTACCAATGCTCTACCAATACCCTACCAATACTCTTCCAATGATCTACCAATGCTCTACCAATACCCTACCAATACTCTACCAATATTCTACCAATACTCTACCAATAATCTAACAATACTTCACCAGTACTCTACCAATACTCTAGCAATACTCTAGCAATACTCTACCAATACTCTACCAATGCTCTTCCAATACTCTTCCAATACTCTACCAATACTCTACCAATGCTCTACCAATACTCTACAAATACTCTACAAATACTCTACCAATAATCTAACAATACTTCACCAGTACTCTACCAATACTCTAGCAATACTCTAGCAATACTCTACCAATGCTCTACTAATACTCTACCAATACTCTACCAATACTCTACAAATATTCTACCAATATTCTACCAATTGAGCTATTTCGTCCAGGGAAAATTCTGAAAGATCAAGATGGCACAGTATAAAAAGCTACAACATAGAATTCATTGTTCTTGTTTTCTTCTTTTGGTCATCAGCTTTGTGTAAGTTTATTGTTAAAAGAATCATGCAATTCAGGGTTAACACTTATAACAATGACAGTGCTCTGTTTCTGTTACAGGTAGTGAACAGTTTGTATGTATCCCACCTTCAGAAAGACCAAGAGATTTTGTGATGTCAGGTCAGACAAAGAGAAGTATTGGCAGATATTCAGTCGATTCTGAGCATAGTTTGAAATGTTGTCTGTGGTGTGCTAAGCATTACATAGGTGCAGCTACCCAGCATAGATGCCTCTATGGACCCACAGGAGAAAAGCACAGGAAACTCTCAGGCACTGAAGATATCAGGAAAGTCCCCAAAACAAGAAGAACAAGGAAACTTGTTATCTCAGCAGACAGAAATGTAGGAAGCTTGACTGGAAAGGCCGAGGCAGTAAATTTGAGTGTTTTACATTCAGAAAAACAACCCATAGAGGACACAGAAAAAATCTCTGTAAGAAAAATGAAAGAGAAACCACCTCAAGCATTGGATGATGAAAAATATTGGACCAAAAAGTCAGGAGAAAAATTATATCCCAATTTGAAGAAACTACTCACAGGTGCCGAGTTGACACAAATTCAAACAGGAGAGAAGCCAACCACAAGAGGAGAGAAGAAATCTGCAAGAGGAGAGAAGCCAACTGCAAGAGGAGAGAAGCCATCACCAAGTCAAGAGAAGCCAACTTCAAGTGAAGAAAAGCCAACTGCAAGAGGAGAGAAGCCATCACCAAGTCAAGAGAAGCCAACTTCAAGTGAAGAAAAGCCAAATGTAACAGGAGAGAAGCCAAATGTAACAGGAGAGAAGCCAAATGTAACAGGAGAGAAGCCAAATGCAACAGGAGAGAAGCCAAATGTAACAGGAGAGAAGCCAAATGTAACAGGAGAAAAGCCAAATGTAACAGGAGAGAAGCCAAATGGAACAGGAGAGAAGCCAAATGTAACAGGAGAGAAGCCAAATGTAACAGGAGAAAAGCCAAATGTAACAGGAGAAAAGCCAAATGTAACAGGAGAGAAGCCAAATGGAACAGGAGAGAAGCCATCTCTTACTATTGAGCACAAGCCAACATATCAAGTACGCAGCTCCACAAATAAAGAAGAAACAAAATCTGAAATGGAGAATCCTGAAACTGGAAGGGAAAGTTACAAGTGTGAAAAGTGCAGTAAATGTTTTCCCTCCAAATCCCGGCTTCTAAATCATGTGAGAACCCACTCGGGAGAGAAACTCAGAAAATGTAGTCGTTGTGAGAGTGGAATGCCTAGTGTTCATAAGGAAAAAACAGCTTACAAAAGCAAGAGAAAAACGGATAAGAAGTCCTTAACTTGTAGATTTTGTGGCAAGATCATGATAAACCTAAGTGTCTTGGTTGAACATGAAAATCTCCATATGGGAGAGAAGCCATTCGGTTGTTCCATTTGTGGTAAACAGTATACAAGAAGGTATAACATGATTGCTCATATGAAAATCCATCAATGATGCCTCACAGATAGAAGAATCCAGGAATGCCGTTAATTCTAGGAGACGTTTTTTGTAGATGACCTGATTATTTTAGTTTAATTTAGAGATCTTTTTTGCCGACAGGATCGTTTTGTTATATCAATGTTCTCACCATTTAAGATAGTTTACTGCTGTGTGTATCTGTCTTGTTGACCAATGCATAGTATATTGATATTATCACAGTGACTCTATTTATGCTCTTCAGATGACATTTTGGATATTGATACAAATTGCATTATCATATGATAATATATAATGATTATTCTAGAAGTTCTTGCACCAGGAAGATCCCTTTTTGTTAATTCTTATTGAGCTGATTCTCATTTTTGTTAGTTTGATTGACCTGATTTCTATTCCTGTGAATTCTGGATGACTCAATTTCCCATTTTGTAATTTTTGAAGACCTGATTTCCTATTTTGTGATTTTAGATGACCCGATTTCCTATTTTTGATTTAGGATGACCCGATTTCCCATTTTGTGATTTTACATGACCTGCTTTCCCATTTGGTACTGTTTGGATGACCTGGTTTCCCATTTTGTGATTTAGGATGACCTGGTTTCCCAATTTGTGTTTTAAAATGACCTTGTTTCCCATTTTGTTTGTTTGGACGACCCAAATTCCCCTATTATGAATTTGGATGACCTGATTTCCAATCTGTTTGAATTTATTGTACATTTATAAATGTTTAGGTGTGAATTTAACCACTGTTTGGATAAACATAACACAATAAGTTCTGCATCTGGTCAGGCTAAACCATTGTATATGAGAAGGTCATGAACTCTGACCTACCACAGACAGGTAGGATGCAATGACTTTCTTGAGGGAAATACTAAAACGTTAGTTGTTATTGGGATAATGTTTTTTAGAAGGCTGTAATGATTCAGATAATTAAGTAAGAAGTAACAAAAACAAGTAACTGCATGGTTGATGATATATTTATAAGAAGCCTTGAAGTTTATTCAGATTGTTGAAAATATACACATAGGAAGACTTGTGATTGATTCAGATTGATAATAATATACATTGAGGAAGACATATAACTGATTCAGATTGATAGTAATATAGGAAGACTTTTAAAGTTGATTCAGATAAATGATAGACTTTTCTTATGTTGATGCATGAAGCCTTTTGTGGGGCAGATTGTTGGAAGTAGTTCTCTGATTTAAGGAAATTTATTTTGTTATAGTTTAAACTGTTGAAAAAGTTCAGATAGAATATTGAGAGAGGAATGTTTCTATGGTTCGGTCTGAGGGACGGTTTAATAGTTCATAGTTCAAGTTATATTGAGGGAGAGGAGTGTTGAAGCTACAAGAGGTGAGAATTCTTATTGCAAGATTTCTATTGAAGCATTGAAGAATGTCTTTAAGATTCACAAAGAGAAATGAAGAAATGTAATGATTAAAAAGTGAAAAAAAAGAAAGAAATGACTGACAAAGAACAACAGAGGAATGTTGTAATCATTCACAAAGAACGACAGAGGAATATTGTAATCATTCACAAAAAGAACAACAGAGGAATGCTGTAATCACTCACAAAAAGAACAACAGAGGAATGTTGTAATCATTCACAAAGAACAACAGAGGAATGTTGTAATCATTCACAAAAAGAACAACAGAGGAATGCTGTAATCACTCACAAAGAACAACAGAGGAATGCTGTAATCATTCACAAAAAAAACAACAGAGGAATGCTGTAATCACTCACAAAGAACAACAGAGGAATGCTGTAATCATTCACAAAAAGAACAACAGAGGAATGCTGTAATCATTCACAAAGAACAACAGAGGAATGCTGTAATCATTCACAAAAAGAACAACAGAGGAATGCTGTAATCATTCACAAAGAACGACAAAGGAATGCTGTAATCATTCACAAAAAGAACAACAGAGGAATGTTGTAATCATTCACAAAAAGAACAACAGAGGAATGCTGTAATCATTCACAAAAAGAATAACAGAGGAATGTTGTAATCATTCACAAAAACAGGAATATTGAAATAATTCTTTAAAGTGGAACAGAGAAATATTATAACAATTCACAAGAAGAAATGAATACCGTTAATGTGATTGATTCAGAAAGAGGAACAAAGTAAGGACTCAACCAATAAGGAGACAGGAACATTATGATTCAGAAAGAGGAACAAAGTAAGGACTCACCAATAAGGAGACAGGAACATTATGATTCACAGGAAGGAACAGAGGAACAAAGTAAGGACTCACCAATAAGGAGACAGGAACATTATGATTCACAGGAAGGAACAGAGGAACACTGTACTTTTTAACCATAATAACAGAGGAACGCTGTTAAGTGTTACCATAAGAACAGAGGAACGCTGAAATGTTTAACTATAAGAACAAAGAATGCCGTAAAGTTTAACCATAAGAACAAAGCAAGGTTGCAATGTTTAACCATAAGAACGAAGGAACGCTGTAAAGTTTAACCATAAGAACAAAGGAACGCTGTAAAGTTTAACCATAAGAACAAAGGAATGAAGTTTTTTCCTGTGTACTCCTTTGAACATTTTGGTACGAGACAGTTGCATTTGATTACAGAATAGCCACAAATCAAAAAAAACAATTCAGTAATTAATGCAAAAACAAACTGTTGAGCAAATCATATTATGTTTTGATAAAGAAAGTTTCTAATTGTGTTTACTTTGTTCTTTTGCAAATAAAGGGAAATATCTTAGATTTGAGGTTTCAATTTTTATGACATCAGTTCAGAGGTATATCTAATAACATGAGCCTTATTATACTGGATATGTCAATATTACTTCTGTAATAGCAGTTATCTTCATTTTAATCTGAGTTAATTCAAAATGTAAACCGAATGTTGTGAGAATAAGTAAGCTGTCAGGGATCCCGGGATGTGATTCCAGAATATAATCCCAGAGTATGATTCCAGAATATAATCCCAGAATATAATCCCAGAGTATGATTCCAGAATATGATTCCAGAATATAATCCCAGAGTATGATTCCAGAATATGATCCCAGAATATGATTCCAGAGTATGATTCCAGAATATAATCCTGGAATATGATTCCAGAATATGATTCCAGAGTATGATTCCAGAATGTATCGCAGAACATGATCCTGGAATATGGTCCCAGAATTTTCATTTCTTGAGACTGCAAAATTTTCATTAAATACATGTCAAATAGAATTTTTTAAAAAAATCCAGATTGGATAGAGATAAAACAGCTTCTAAATATATTTATTTTGTGAGTCCCAGTTAATGTGTGCATTTCTTTAGAGTGTCCCGATTGATGCCTGTTGAGTGTCCCGATTGACGTGTGTTGAGTGTCCCGATTGACGTGTGTTGAGTGTTCTGATTGACGTGTGTTGTGTGTTCCAATTGACGCGTGTTGAGTGTCCCAATTGACGTGTGTTGTGTGTTCCAATTGACGCATGTTGAGTGTCCCGATTGACGTGTGTTGAGTGTTCTGATTGATGTGTGTTGTGTGTTCCAATTGACGCGTGTTGAGTGTCCCAATTGACGTGTGTTGTGTGTTCCAATTGACGCATGTTGAGTGTCCCGATTGACGTGTGTTGAGTGTTCTGATTGACGTGTGTTGTGTGTCCCGTTTGACGAGTGTTGAGTGTCCTGATTGACGTGTGTTGAGTGTCCCGATTGACGCATGTTGAGTGTCCCGATTGACGTGTGTTGAGTGTTCCGATTGACGTGTGTTGAGTGTCCCGATTGACGCATGTTGAGTGTCCCGATTGACGAGTGTTGAGTGTTCCGATTGATGAGTGTTGAGTGTCCCATTTGACGAGTGTTGAGTGTCCCGATTGACGTGTGTTGAGTGTCCCGATTGACGCATGTTGAGTGTCCCGATTGACGCATGTTGAGTGTCCCGATTGACGTGTGTTGAGTGTTCCGATTGACGTGTGTTGAGTGTTCCGATTGACTTGTGTTGTGTGTCCCATTTGACGTGTGTTGAGTGTCCCGATTGACGAGTGTTGAGTGTTCCGATTGACGTGTGTTGTGTGTCCCGTTTGACGAGTGTTGAGTGTCCCGATTGACGTGTGTTGAGTGTCCCGATTGACGCATGTTGAGTGTCCCGATTGACGTGTGTTGAGTGTCTCGATTGACGTGTGTTGAGTGTCCAGATTGACGCGTGTTTAGTGTCCCGATTGACGTGTGTTGAGTGTCCTGATTGATGTGTGTTGAGTGTCCCGATTGACGCGTGTTGAGTGTCCCGATTGACGTGTGTTGAGTGTCCCGATTGACGTGTGTTGAGTGTCCCGATTGACGTGACTATGACCACCTCATCCTGATGATGCTTCTGTTTATTATTTTTCAGAGGAAATGCATTACCAAAGAATGGCCAGGGAAGGAGAGGGTTCAGATCTGTCCTCCACGGCACATCAATTACTGACTGGCAATGAAAACCATTACTCTGGAAAACATATCTGTGTGCTATGTGGAAAATGTTTAATGAGTTCCCAGGATTTGGAGAAACATATAAATTCTAGCCATGCTGGCAGGAAACAGTTTGGATGCCATGTTTGTGGGAAGGTGTTCTCACAGAGGGCTCACTTACGGCGCCATCTAGTGGTACACACAGGAGAGAAGCCTTATGTCTGCGATATTTGCTCTGCAAGATTCAATCAGGCGTCCAACTTGAAGCGCCACAAAGCTTGTCACCACACTGGGTGAGGTCAAAGGTCATCTGTGAGGTCAAAGGTCATCTGTGAGATTTGAGGTATGCAGAAAATAGACAACAAACAAAACTCTAAATATGTGCATGCAAAATTTTCAGATATAACTCCAAGGCAAATGATGGTCTTAGGTCATTATTCCTCAAAGACCAACAATACCCCCATTTCAAAGTATAATTATGCACAGTCACTTGACATGCCTGACCAATCAGAGCACAGTAGCTTGAAACTCAAAAATAACTGATCAATATTCATGATGAGCAGCTGCCCCTCTAAAATCCAAATGTAACTTTAGGAGGGGACCTGAAATAGTCAAATATCAAAACTCATTCCAGACATTATCAGCCTAGTTATGTTTGACACATGGTCATATGAATGAGAATTTGAACATTGATTTTTCCTACACTTACACTAAATAATCTTTCAGTTAACATATGGAGGTTGTTAGTTCAGACCTGAATGAGCTAGGACTATTTTCTGCAGGTAGCACAATCTTTGCACATATTTTATAAACCCTATAAACAGTTCCCATCTCACATGCTTGGTCACCTGCAGTTTAACATTTTGTATTTTGTATTTTTTTTAGGCCAAAATGCGCCAGGCACTACATTTTGCTTAATGTATTTTTTCGTGCCTGCTTCTGTTCCCACCCCTTTGATTTTCTTGTTACTGTGCACACTTTCCATCTTATATAAAATTTAAACACAAAAAGTGATTTCCTCTGCAAAAGAAGCTATTGAATAGCCACACAGAACCTCCAAATGTTGATCACTAACAAATAGGTCAATAGCAAAGAATATAATGCAATAACAGCATAATTTATTAACTTCGCACAAGTTGGTCTCAATAGAGATCAACCTTGAGCATGGCGACCATTGGGAAATGGACATAATGATGTTATGACAAGAGTTTGATCAATGACAATGAATGGATAATATGTTTTAATGAAAACCTCAAAAAGGAAAATAAATGTTGTGTTTAAAAGATATTAAATATATTTTTTTTATTGCAGAAATCAAAGAAGATATTTTAAAGAAGACAGGTGAGACTGAAACTGGGGTCGGCCTTCGGCAGCTTGAAAACAGCAATCACTCGCAAATCTCGCGCAAAAAATACGACTGCTCTCTGTGTGGCAAAGTATTCCTGCACCGTCGGGACTTCCATTACCATATAAACACTCACACTGGGAACAAGCCATTCGTGTGCAACTTCTGCGGCAAGGGGTTCGCACAGAAAGGAAACTTGAAGACGCACCAAAGAGTACATACTGGAGAGAAGCCATACAAGTGTGTCTCATGCAATGCTGCGTTCAACCAGTCCACTCACCTCAAAGTTCACAGAACTCGATGTCACAAGAAGGACTCATAAGATTACTGATCAGATTAGTTCAGATATAGAAGGTTCATTAGGCAAACTTCTAAGACAGTGACAAAAACAGGATTTGTGTTTTGGAGATTTTAACAAATGTATATGGGTATTTGCATGCCAATAAATATATTTTAAAAGAAATTTATTGAAATTGTTTTTCCTCTTGAGCATTTTATGATTTTTTTCCTGCAAGGGATTTCAATATGGTTGATAATTCTTAGAAATGTGTGTCACCATGCAAAATGTCTAAATTTTGATTCGCTAAATTTCTCTTTGATTCACCATGTTTGATGATGTTAGAAAACACTCATAATCAAAGTATTTATCAATGAAGGCAGCGTAAAAGCTTGGGATCTTTTAATGATGTGAACACCATAACATTTGAGGAGAGATTAATGCTAAATTTGACGAACTTAACGGCATGTGCCAATACGCTTGATGCAATTTTTTAATCTGCCAAAACTGTTCCTTTCTCCGGTTATATTCTCTTATGGGGAAGAAATGTCATACCAAATTTCAACATTATGGGATGACCTCATAAAACTGGCCCCTCTAGTTCAGTTGGAGTGCAGGATCTGTGCCTTTAATTGTTATATAAGAGGAGGACGGGAGATGGCGGGTTCGACTCCCACTCCCGGTAGTATTACTTTCACACTTGTTATATAAGTGGGGGATGTGAGGCGGTTTGTTCAACTCCCACTGACGGCAGTGTTACTTTCACACTTGTTATATAAGTGGGGGACGGGAGGCGGTGGGTTTGATTCTCACTGCCGGCAGTGTTACTTTCACACTTGTTATATAAGTGGGGGACGGGAGGCGGTGGGTTTGATTCTCACTGCCGGCACTTTCACACTGGTTATATAAGTGGGGGACGGGAGGCGGTGGGTTCGATTCTCACTGCCGGCAGTGTTACTTTCACACTTGTTATATAAGTGGGGGATGTGAGGCGGTTTGTTCAACTCCCACTGACGGCAGTGTTACTTTCACACTTGTTATATAAGTGGGGGACGGGAGGCGGTGGGTTTGATTCTCACTGCCGGCACTTTCACACTGGTTATATAAGTGGGGGACGGGAGGCGGTGGGTTCGATTCTCACTGCCGGCAGTGTTACTTTCACACTTGTTATATAAGTGGGGGACGGGAGGCGGTGCGTTCGATTCTCACTGCCGGCACTTTCACACTGGTTATATAAGTGGGGGACGGGAGACGGTGAGTTTGATTCCCACTGCCGGCACTTTCACACTGTTACTGGTTAAAAGGCTCGAAAGTCGACCTGATATGGCCATAGTTGCTGAAAGAGTCATAAAACATCATTTCACAATTTTCACATAACCCCATAAAGTAATGTTGGAATTGATGATGAGCAGAACATTAATTACCCCCTGCCAAATAAAACTTTGGGCAGACCATAAAATGAGTCTGTCAGTGTACCTTTTAAAGCTGTGTATGGGTGCATAAACTTGCCCAGACTGATACAAATCCTGACACAAACATGTATATGCTTCACACAAGGGTGGAGGTTATGTCAAACGAGGTAAAGGATCAGTTTATTGATTGGCCCAAATGGCAGCTATATTTAGCTCATGGCATGCCTTGGCCTCACATGTGCACGGTGACATGGTTTGTTGCAAATGAATAGAAAGTTAAATGGACTCCGTTCTACTTTACTGAGTCAGAGTTTAAAATAAAATGAAAAACAAAACAGGAAATTCACGACCTTCCCCATTTGCTTGATGACAACTGAACTTTGATGTTGACCTTTCTGTGACCTTTCCAAATAGGTCAGCATCAAACTGTTTGTTGTTTGATTTCAATGGCATTTTGATCTTCTTTTGAACAAGTTGTCTGATGAAAAATGATTTAGTTGCCATGCAGGTTCTGGAAAATCTCAAAGAGATTTTTTTTATCATTAAAAAATGTCAATACATTTCAATATGATAAAATATTTTAAAATTATACATCTTAATTTATTTTCCAGTTGCACAAGGCCAAAAAGACTTTAGATCATCCCAAGATTGGCGGAGTGAAATGTCAACAATGATGACGAGTCTCAGGAGGCCGGCTCCTCGTGGCCTGGATTGGAAGCCTCACAAGTGTACGTACTGCGGGAAAGGATTCACTCACAAGTGTAACCTGACCACCCACCTGAGGATTCACACAGGAGAGAAGCCCTATAAATGTGAGCACTGCTCGGCGGCCTTCAACCAACTCACACCTCTCAAATCACACCGCTTCAAGTTCCACTCCAATCAACCCGACAAATAGATTTTTTGTTTTCTAATTTTTTTTTTTTACCACTAGTTAGCAATTATATTTATTTTTTACCACCAGGTGGATTTTTATTTACCACCAGGTGGATTTTTATTTATCAGCAGGTGGTATTTTTATTTTTCAGCAGGTGGTATTTTTATTTATCAGCAGGTGGTATTTTTATTTATCAGCAGGTGGTATTTTTATTTATTTATTTACTAGCAGGTGGTAATTTCTTTTTACCACCCGGTATTTTTTTTTCACCACCTGTAATTTTTTTTCACCACCAGGTGGCAGGATGTCTGCTGTGTACTCTTAGTAATTCAAGATCATTTCAGTGTTTTTTAATCTGACAAGATGATAATATCAGTTAACCCTGAACGTGAACATAGTAACTTTTCTTGATGTCTAGAAAGATATTTGTATCTAAAAGCTTTGAGTATCGTGATTTATGTAGTAGATAATATTAAAGAGATACTTTCTAGTAAAATACATTTCATAAATTATATGATTAAATGATCATAGATACATAAATACATTGAAATTCAGAGACCAAAAATATATAGCGGTAACCATGGCAACACAAACCAACAATTAAAATTAATCTTGCAACCCCCATAAATTATGATCATTTATTGCAATTTGGGCCTATGACGTCATCGTGCGGGATTTATTACACGTGCCAGTCGAGCTGCAATCATTTTCAATTTTCACAAAACTTGTCATAACTTTGCTAATATTGGTCCGATTGTCATGCTTTTGGCACCAAAATGTCGCATTTTTTCTGTTCTTTCCAACGCACATAAAAATTCTACAGTGTGTCAATTCTAAGACCGAAAATCGTGACACCGCTATTTTGGTTGCATTGTTGTTTGTTTACTAATTATTTATGTAAGTAGGTAATTGCCGCACGATGACGTCATTCTTTTTTTCCTAGCACGTGCATTTAAAAGAGCTACTTTTCTAAAAAAAAAACATGTTTTTCTTGGGCGGTCATATTAATAGAGCCTACAAATCAATGTGCATTATAATTCTCTTCCAAACTACAAAAGTATATCAGAGAGGTGAAAGTTTCCCTTTAAGTTTCGATAAAAAGTACCTTGCCATCACGTAAGCTGGACCCAATCATACTCTATGATAATGCATGCAAATATGTTTATTCAGTTGGCACCAAACATGTATTTGGTCATGAATAGCTGTTATGTGGTATTATTCAATCACATATACCGTATTTAATGGTGTATTAGACAAGGTTTTCATACCCAAACCATTATTTCAAACAAAATAACACCAATTTTGGGGGCCGTCTTATACACAAGTCGTCTTATATTCGAGTAAATACGGTAACTAATGTGTGGCACAATATGCTCATGGTAGGACATGACCTCGTTTAATAAACTGTTAATAGAGAAAGTGTGTGTAGCAGAGCTTTTTCATGCTGTAAAATACATAATATAAGATAAAATTATCTTATATAATTTTACTGAATATAGAAATTATAAATCATGCCATCACATGCTATAATACACCTATTATGTAAAGAGAACTTCAAAACAAAACCCATATTTCAAACTTTTTTTCAACCCATTTCGTTGTACACCCTTTCCAACATCTCTGATTGGCTGATACTACTATTGTAATAATCCCCTAGACAAAATGGCTGCCACCAGCAAAGATCGGATTTCCATAGATATCTGATAAATATATAGTTGTTTGTAATAAACTGATGATAATTTGTTGAAGTAATTTGTTATGTATAGTATTTACCGCAAAAAATGGTTATAAATACAGAAAAATTGAGAACAGTAAAAGTAATATCCCCAAATATACTTCTCATATCTTAATTTGTTAGTTCTAATAGTATTTATATTGCTTGTCCATATTTTGTTAGGGTTTCCTAGTCCTGATAAAGAAAAGAAGTGTGTCTTTTATACTGTCTGTCCAGGATGTCCATGTGGAGTGGAATCGCTATATATAATGTGTCCTATCCCATGAGCATAATGTTGAAACATTCAGGTTCACTATTAAGTGATATTTTAAGTTGTCCTCATGGTGTTTATAAATAATGAAAAGGTATTTTCCATCTGGGTTAATCTAATTTGATGGTCAAGTCATACTTAAATTAGTCATAAAAGTGTAAAATATTAAATATAAATGTAGCTTTTCACAAGAATATTAAAGATATTGAAAGTAGCCATGATGAACCATGGCTGGTGTGGAAACCACATATAGAACCTCAACCATCAAAGTTTGCTCAAGTCCAAATATAACTAACCTATTCTCCCTGCTTGAGTTTCAACATTTGTAATCCACCAGGTGGAAACTGCATATTTACAGAGCAGTCTTCCACACATTAAAGAATCAAAATAGATGTTTTTGCACACTTACCGATAAAAGAATATATATAAATAAATGTTTTTTTCATCATGCAGTTGTATTTTTTCTTGCACAGTTACAATTTGTGTATCTTCTTAAACAGCCCAGGGGTACAACTTTGAAATCACTTTGACATAAAATTAGGTTCACTTTGAATTAAACTTTTGAACATTTCCTGGAAATGTCTGATATTTGTCATATTTTTTTTTTCAAAATGGCAGCCTCCTTTACAACTCCGTGACAGCCAAAAGATTTTTTTCAAAGTCCTAAAAAGATGGAAAAATTCTGAACCTAATAGAAAACAGACAGAATTGATCCCCCTGAAAAATACATAGATCTTCCCTACTATTAACTAAGAACTCAGACCTCTAGATTCAAGGGAGAAGATTAAAGTTCACAGACAGACAGAATGACAGAAAATTTCTACCCCTGCAGAACCTACCCCCTGTCCCTTTGTGATCTATGTTTAGACCAGACTACTTCAGTGCCATTTCAGAACACAAAAACAATAAATCTATTCTTACTGGTTATAACTTCTTATTATTGTTATTATCATTATTATTATCACTAATAGCAAAAATGCTAGTAGCACATACAATAGTGCTCAATACTATAATGATTTATTTTATAAATTCAAATCTCTTATGATTACCAATTTATGCATATACAGCTTTCATATTCTAACACTGCAGGATATATGAGAATGGCATTTTCATACATTTACTTGGAAGCTGAGAAAACCTACTTCTTTAACTGATTCAATGTGTTACTCCTCAATCATTCCTGTTTTGCCAGACATGATACCATTTAAAAAAAAAACAAAGTCCTGATGTGAGTTTTGAATTGTATGTAAGGATATAAAATGGCTTTACCCAGATTTCAGATGACTAGGGGTAAGGAAGGTTGTATTGAAATTTTAGAGGAGAAAACAATTTAAGCTATGGCACAAATTGTTTTCTTAGCTCACTGTTAAGACATTTTCACTATTTCACCTATATTTTGGCTTGAAGTCACTATGTTTGAAGAAGAAATTGCTATCAATTTAATAAAATAATTATCTTCTTCAGTAAAATGTGTTTTCAAACTTCTCAATTTTTAGAAATGATTGAACATAAGTATCACGTTATTCTAGTGGTATTCAGTATGTCATTGTACGACATCTTTATCACAAGGTGGCGCTGGTGTACTTGTTGCACATTTATGCTGTTTAAGTCTATACGTGTCTCGGTATATATTCCCACACGTCAGACATTTGTGTCCTTCTCTGGTGTGAGAAAACATGTGATACTTTAAATGCGTCGACTGGATGAATGACTTTTGGCAGAGTTCACATTTATATGGCTTCTCTCCTGTGTGCACCCGGCGATGACGTTGCACACTTCCAACAGTGGTGAACCGCTTCCCACAGATGGGACAGGGATAAATGAGTGGACGATATCCTCTCTTTGGAGAGTTTGTTTTCCATGCAGAAGTTCCTAGTTGTGTTTGAAAAGGTACAAAAGCTTGCTGAAGCTGTTCTAAAGAGGCAGATTGTCTATATCCAGAAATATTTGAAGCCGGGAATCCGTCAAAATATAACTCTGACTGGAGGGAAGATTTTTCCTCGTCATCTGAAAAGATAAAGATGTCTGAATGAAATCAAAACCCTCCATCAAGTGTTTTTATCATGCACAACTCTGCAGTGGCGTTCCATCACCACTTTCTGGTTAAAGGATCGACCACAGAGGGCGCACTGAAAAGGCTTCTCTCCTGTGTGTACCAGCATGTGTCTCTGCAGGTTTCCTGACAATGTAAAGCTCTTTCCACAGACGGAACACACGTGACGTCGCGGAGTTGCTCTGTTCTTAATTCTAGGACTGACCGCAGGTGAAACAAAAGTTTTTGTGTTTTGTCTGCTCAGATCTTGGAAGTGATCGATCACTTGTGTGTCAAGAAAGTCTGAAATAAAAAAAATATGAGAAATGAATGTGAAAAACTGTATCTCCAGAAAGGCATCACAAATTTAATTCATATCTTTATGTCCCTCAAAAGCTGCTTTAAATATCAATGCTTGAATTGATCGTGTCCATCGTATCGTGATATATCCATGAGTAAATTTTCTTCCAAAACGACCCCGCCCCCCCCCCCCCCCCTTGCCTGAAGATTTTTTTTTAATTATTTTATTTTTTATTTATCATTAAAAGTGATCAAATATTTTGAGAGTGGATATTTATATATGAAATTTATATCAATTAATTAAATTTCAACTATAGTTATATCATTTCACCTAGGAAGTCAACAAAAATAACTTTAGGTAGCTACGTTGAATTAGGGCAGGTGGGGAAATTGGAAACACGCTTCTTTTTTAAGGCCTTATATTTACTTTTCTATCATTATATTCATTGTTCATTTTATAAATTCTCCAAAATCATATAAAAAATATATTCCAGTGTGTAAGTAAATTATCTATTTATTTGGACTGTAATACAGAGTCCATCAATGTGATAAGCCTGGTTTCCATATATGTGTAATCCATTATCTTCAAGTTACAATTTAACCCAATTACAGCATCACACGATTATTTTAATGAATTAAAAAATAAATTATCTATCTGTTTGTCCATCTGTCCCTATGTCTATCATAATGCACTGTACAATACATTGCGTATCTCACAGGTTCAAGTTCATTATGTTCATATTTAAGTTGAAACAGACAAATAACCAGAAGGCACTAAATTATTTTCCTGTGCCTTAATGCAGGAAGCATTATCACCCATTTCTATTATTTCAACACACAAAGAACATGAGATACAGAAAAAGAAATGCTACAAGTTACCAGGCTGTATTGATTAGAATATGTTACTTAAATTAAAGATGAGGTCAGGCAGAGCCAACTGAATGAGGTCAGACAGAGCCAACTGAATGAGGTCAGACAGAGCCAACTGAATGAGGTCAGGCACAGCCAACTGAATGAGGTCAGACAGAGCCAACTGAATGAGGTCAGACAGAGCCAACTGAATGAGGTCAGGCACAGCCAACTGAATGAGGTCAGGCACAGCCAACTGAATGAGGTCAGGCACAGCCAATTGAATGAGGTCAGGCAGAGCCAACTGAATGAGGTCAGACAGAGCCAACTGAATGAGGTCAAGCACAGCCAACTGAATGAGGTCAGACAGAGCCAACTGAATGAGGTCAAGCACAGCCAACTGAATGAGGTCAGACAGAGCCAACTGAATGAGGTCAAGCACAGCCAACTGAATGAGGTCATGCACAGCCAACTGAATGAGGTCAAGCAGAGCCAACTGAATGAGGTCAAGCAGAGCCAACTGAATGAGGTCAGGCAGAGCCAACTGAATGAGGTCAGGCAGAGCCAGCTGAATGAGGTCAGACAGAGCCAACTGAATGAGGTCAGGCAGAGCCAACTGAATGAGGTCAGGCAGAGCCAGCTGAATGAGGTCAGACAGAGCCAACTGAATGAGGTCAGACAGAGCCAACTGAATGAGGTCAGACAGAGCCAACTGAATGAGGTCAAGCACAGCCAACTGAATGAGGTCAAGCACAGCCAACTGAATGAGGTCAAGCAGGGCTAAGTGAATGAGGTCAGGCAGGGCCAATATACATACCTGAAGTAAGAACACCTGTAGAAGCTTGCGGATCCTGAAATAACAAAAAATCATTATTAAAAGGTCAGTCAACATAAGTGCCACATAATATAAAACATGCTAAAATTGTTTTATGAATGATCATTTCAAGTACTTATAAATCCAACAAATGTTGCTTTTCTACAGAGGTCTCAAACTGAGGCTATATTTGGATTAGCAGAATGAGGCACTGGAAGTTCTACATGTATATCTTTGCATGTTAGAAATAATTCACTCTGCCATTGTATCTGGAAACAAATCTGAGCCTCATGGTAAAAAGTCAGATTCATCTCTCAATTATACAACATCTTACCTACAAATAGAAATCCACTCAGTGAAGAAGATTGAACAAAATGACAGAAATTTTCCCCCTCTAATTGCACAAGCTTTGTTGACAAAGTCAGCACAGCTAAAAACTGAATCATTATTGCAACATGAATTATTTCATAACTTTAGAGAATCAAGGAGTTAAAAAATATCTTCAAACCTACCAGCATGTTAAAGTCTGAGAGCTGCCCAGGGTACCGCTGATCTTGACCAAAATTGGACGTCTGTGGAGAAAACGCTAAAGATCCTGGCTGGTTAAATATTGACGGTAATCCGGACTGTAACAAGCTCTCTGATTGGCTGGATATTGGCATGATGTCAACATCAGTAATGTCAGTTTCTTTCTGATGGTTGGCCTGACTGGAGGAAATAGTAGAACCGTGATTTGTGTTTTTCCATAAATCGTCACTTTCTTCCAGATTAAAGACCGGTTCTTTCTTGATTGTGCTGATATCTTTGATACTGTTCATGTCAAACTCTTGTTTTATGACCTTAGAAGTTTGAGAGTCACATTCTTCAGAATCAGATCCATTCTCATCCATTTCTAGTCTTGAGTCAGAAATTTCACTACAAAAAACTTGATTGTCTGCATCAGGATCAAGTACTTCTTCCTGATTCTCATACGGACTTCTTGAAATTTTATCTTTACTTTTCTTTCTCTTCCTTCTCTTTGGATTTGATGTTACAGACTCAGATATCATACTGGCACCTGTCAAATTCTCTGCCAGCTTCTCCTTCACATTTTTGCAAAATTGTTCTCTAATGTTGATCAAGAATATCTCCTTGTTGTCAAGTGTGACCCCAATAAGGCCTTCGACAGAGAGCTGGACCTCAAAGGGCAGAGAATTGCGAAACAGTGCCAAGATTGTGTCTGACAGCATCACTTCCATTTGGGCCTCAATTTTCTTCATGTTTCCTTCAGATTTCTGCCTGCAAAAAAAGACTTTCTTTTAATTGTATGCCATTCTTTTTTCCCTAAAAGGGATTAAGCATCAATTTTGAGGAAAAAAAAAACATTTAAAATTCACATATTGATTATAAATATATTTGTCTTTCATGTCTATTAACTTTTTGATTGAAGCATCCACATTGATCAGTGTGTGTGAAATCTATTTGAACAAGACCCAAATTTATAGCCCCCTTTTAGAGGCACACTTCTTTCTTGGCGTCATTTTTATGAGGAGTATTATCATAGAGGCACTGAAAGGTAAAATGATGTCATAAATGTATGGCAATTCACTCATGATGTCATGAAATGTATTGCCCTTTGAATAGTGCCAGAATGACATCAAACAGTGCTACCGTACTTTGAGCCTAAATTGAGATAAAGAAGGTTCACGCTATCTGTGTTTACCCGTCACGTGCAGCTGATGGCTGAGACAGACCTCTGCTAGGAGTGCAACTTCTATGTCTTACAGCAACTTATTTTATAACTTTATGTATAACTTAAATTTGTCATGATCTTCATATGTGGATAAGCTTTCAATAAGCCAAATTATAGGATTAATACCTTTAATTCAAATACTGTTAACTGTTAAGGAAATGTGTGATGATTATATTATATATATGTGAAATAATGGGGTTAACTTCTACAAGAGGTCTGCTGATTTAACTGGTTACCTATCCCTTGACTTAACATATCTAGCTGATTTCATTGCACTCAGAGATGTCATGAGTTCTTAGTGGGTGCTGGGCCAAATTATTTGACTGAGGTAAGTCAGAGGTATGAGATGCCCAGACCATGACTCATGAGACGGCTGAGACTTGCACCTGCCGCTGTTGGTGATGGGTTACCACTGCTGCCCTACCAGTGATGGTACCTCATCTACATCTATAACTTTACTCGGCAAAACCAATTGGCATCTCTCCGAGAGTGCACAAGGCCGTCACAAGGACGAGCTTTCTGTTTCGGTCTTTACACTTCTCAACCTCTGGCTCAGTGTGAAAAAATCTACTCAGAGATATCAAGAGTTCTGAGAAGGGTGCAATGGCAAAAAGGTGGACTAAGAGTGAGGCTGATAGATTGGCAACAGTTGTCATTGAGGTTACCAGTCCCTCTCTCCCAATGCCAAGCCCAAGGCAAGGAGCTGATTGGGTGATTGAAATGAAAACTGGACTCAGTCAGTGGGACTGGGAGTGAGACTGTGACATTATCACGGATTTTCGTTGTTTATTGCACTCTGTTCTCAATCAACACATGGTAAAATGTGAGAGTATGTTGTTCCACGGCGTCTGGTTTCCTTAAAGCGAATTCAAAGACTTACCAGTTATCTAAAGACGATCAAATCATTAACTTCCACCTCTTTTTGTTTATTTCTCGTTCACCAAATACCGCTCACCACTCACTTGAAATTAGAATTTTGTGATTGGCTGAAAAATGGTTTAGCGCTTGTATAGTGGCGCCTCATTGCATCAATCATAGGCATTACTTTTCTCAGTTTTAACACCACATTTATGTGAGGGATAAGAATCGAAGTTGAAAATGCCGATTCATGCAATGATTTTTTAAACAGAATCCTACATTGATTAATGTGAAAATGTCGAACAAACTTGTCATGGCCGGTCTTGTAAACTCATTAATTCACTGACTACAATTCATTCAGGGACTTGGGACAGTATCAGTTAAACCTGAGAGCAAAATAACTTTATTGCTCTAAGATTATACATGTACATCTACCTTTATAAGTTTAAGAGAAATGTAGGTAAATGAGAGATTTGTGGCTGACTTTGCAGCTAATTCATTTAACTTTTGTAACGTTATATGCACTGCATGTGGAACAAAATCAAATATTGGTCCTCTTTTTATTTGGGCCAGGTATGACAATTTGATTTCCAAAAGTAAAGAGTGACTTCCGGGTGTGAGCAGACATGTGGGAGGCCAAGGCCAAGGTTTGTTTGATTTCATGAGTTTACAAAGATAGCTATTTATTTCAAAAGTGTATTTGAAAGTGTATAAGCGATGGATTTTAACAAAAAAGTTAGAGTATGGCTCATAATGTCAGTGGATAATGTCAAAGTGAAAGTGAATCACTGAAGGACAGTGCCAGTGGGAAACTGACCGTGACACTGACTGCATGACTGACAGTGAGAAGTCGAACTCACGATTCTATAACAAAACATACCGAGTCGGAAAAGCTGGGTGAGTGGATTCAGTGAGTTGGTGATGGCGGAAGGGTATCCGCCCGCCATCACCAACGAACTGAATCTGCTCACACAGCTGACCCGACGAGGCATGTTTTGTCTTTATACCTCAGACAACTACTGCATTTTTTAAAAAATGATACATGAAACAAGATATTTATCATTAAAATCGTTTTGTAAACAAAGCGCAACTCATTTGACCCCGTCACGTGACCCGAAAATAGTGCGTACAGCCATAGACTGGTTGCCGACCTCTTTGTATACACGATGTTCTTGACACTCGGTGGGGGACCAGTCTAAAGATGGCTGACGGAAAATAGTTCGCCCCTAATCAATACGCTACGAATACTCGTAATGCTCGTATTCATTGGAAATCTCGTGGATACGCGCATCACTGAGGTATAAAAGTCAAGATGCACATCAGAATAAGGGTCATTGTTTTGTATCAAAATTGACTGGTATCTCTAACAGCCACGGCATCATCACTGCATGGGTTAACACAGCACAAACGTTACCAACCTCCTTTGATCTTCCTCTGATCTCTTCACATGTCACAAGACACAATGTCAGTAACAAGTTTCCGCTGATGAATTCCATCTCGACTGGCAGTGGCTTAGTCGCTACACTCAGCGTTCATTGCTTGTAATAGAAAACTAGTCAGATGCAAATATATTTCAAGGACTTGCTCTGAACTCTTTAAATCTCAAGACTTGCTCTGAACTCTTTACATCTCAGGACTTGCTCTGAACTCTTTAAATCTCAAGACTTGCTCTGAACTCATTAAATCTCAAGACTTGCTCTGAACTCATTAAATCTCAAGACTTGCTCTGAACTCTTTACATCTCAAGACTTGTTCTGAACTCTTTACTTCTCCGGACTTGTTCTGAACTCTTTAAATCTCAAGACTTGCTCTGAACTCTTTAGACTTTACATCTCAGGAATTGCTCTGAACTCTTTACATCTCAGGACTCTTCTCTGAGCTCTATATATCTCAGTATCTAGAACATCCAGGGCCTCATACTTCTTATCTAAATATAGCCTCAATCTGAGACTTATTGAGTAAAGCAATGTGGGGGTGACAGAGTCAGCCCTGATGCTGCGTAAATTATGCTGCGTACATTATCTCTTGACATAATAAGTTGGATAATTATTTAAAATGAGCATTTAAGTTCACATTACAATAAGGCAATGGTCAGCATAGCTCAAAGGCCATTGACTCATGTTTTTAAAATATTATTTATCTTTCATTTAATATTTATTTTATATTTCAGTCTTTCTTAGTTAACCCCTAACGGATGAGCCTATTTAAACTTTAAATGGAGTAGCAGATCAAAACATCAAAAATGAACAAAATAAATTTACTGAGACCACACTATCTGATGGTGCTGCATAAAGATGTGGCATTGCAGAGAGACGTACGGAAGCTTTACAGTCAGGTGAAGCACTCACTCTGGAAGCAGTACAGACACAACACAACCTATAGCAGAATATGTACCACCAAACATCACTTACTGCAGCATATCAACCAGTCTGCACGTGTTTCACACCCTCTGGTAGGGCACAGTGTGAATCACACCTACGTTGCCACTCCTTATGAAACTAACCATCCTAGGCGATTTTTGACTTCAGGTCATAAGTATGAAATTCAGGACGATATATTTATGGAAGATTATGCAAACTCAAAGAGCTGTTTGGAATTTTTGGACTTGTTAGCACCAAAACTTGACAATATAGGCATTGATAATTTAGGTAATGTTTGGCATCATATAGTTAAGTTGCATTATAATGACCTGCTGAGGATAACGTGGCTTCACCAGAACTACCATATAGCTCACATACAGCTGACCCTGCAGGAAGAACTAGAAGCGGCCATGCAACCGATATGGCAGAACCAAACGAGTCACCACGTCCTAGAAATCACCAGGAAATTATATAAAGATATTGACACTCCTTCTCTCGTGAGAACTTTTTTATCTCTCCTCTATCTAAACTTCGACCGTTTTGACCCGCTCTGTGCGGAGTTATATGGTCGGTGTAAAGAGAACGTTGATGATATGGATTTTCATACGTTGATGTTGATGGCGTGCATCACTCGTTCGTTAAATAGCAGTAGGGCGGTGCCGGACTGGCTGGTACCCAGGTACAAAGCCCTGATGGATGACCCAGATATAACATGGACTGCAGACAAGGTCAAGGACACATTTATGATCATCAATCTTCTGGATCCATTAATTTCATCAAATCTTATGAGGTGAGTGAAATGATTATACAAATAATGGACAAAAAATATAATTTTTTATTTTACTTTTATGTGTGGAAATTTGTAGAAAAGCACAGAGTGAACTGAAATAGAACTGTCCAAAACTTGGGAATTATAAAAGCCAAGCATGAATCCAAAAACCATAAAATAATTTTTTGTTTAGATTTTTAAAATTATTTTTGAATCATTGCTAAGTATAGTAAAAATGGAGAAAATGACATGAAAGTGATTACTTTCAATCTTTAATCTTATTAAACACATTTTTCTTGTGTAACCTTAAACTTGTATTTGGGGGGAAAATTTCACTAAAATTACGAAACTTTTGCGTGGGATTGATGTAGAGGAAAAATAGTTAATTAGAAATTTAAAAAAAAGTCCACCTAAATGCTATAAAACAATATGTTTATAATCTATTGCATCCATTTAATGTCAACATGATGATCCAAAGAAGATAACATGGTCCATTTGTACCAAAAAACAGTACAAATTCCTTTGACAAGCTGACCAAATGGCCACATGTTGGAAACAGGAAGTGGCTTCAGTGGCGCCGCCACTAGTTCGGTTCACCTGAGCGATAATGCAGAACTTTAAATGTCTCTGCTTGGAGCCATGCCTGCTCTTAGTGAATGTGTTGCGATCTGTAATGTTTATTGTTGTTCTAAGTGAATGTGTTGCGATCTGTAATGTTTATTGTAACAGATGTTCTAAGTGAATGTGTTGCGATCTGTAATGTTTATTGTTGTTCCTGATGATATTGGCAGCAAGTATATGGAGAAGCTGAGTGAAGTGTTAGACAAGGTTACGCTGGGTCCTTATGGAGTAGGAGTTGTACTCAGATACACCAAGAGAATCCGAACTCATCACGTCTGCCCCACCAGCACCACCAAGGTAACAATATCCCATTGCGGCTTTCCAACTTGTTTTTTTTTAATAATCATATTTTAGAAGGTTTATTTATGCCCTTCTGATCTTTATTGTGCAGTGTTGTTTCCATGAGGCAGTATGATGATGTGCAATCGACCTATTGAGTAAAGCCAAAAAAATAATGGCTTTGTTCCTGACAGCATGCTCTGAAAAAATATAATAAGCACTAGATTTATATATAGATTTTTTATACTTTGTCAAAATTGATCATATATATTGAGAATGGAAATGATATTATAACTTAAATTATGTCTTTTCACTGAGTCAAAAAATTTAAGGGTAACAAGTCTGAACTTGGGTAAGTAGGGAAATTGGAAACAAGCTTCTTTTGCTCTTTAGGCCCAATTCTAATTTGGTTAGATTGCAAACTTATTAGGTGGTTTTTATGGCTTGGATGTCTATCATCTTCTGACGATTATATTCAGCATTATTTTATATACCTAGCAAGATTTGTAGCAGGAATTTTAGCAATGCAAAACCATAGCATCTGCATTAAGGAGTGGGAGAGAAATCTGTCGTTCTGTTTGTAAATGGACAACAATTGATTTCAAGTCATGTATTATTTCAGGTCACTGGGAAGATGTTTGAAAGGAGTTTAGAAACCATAGCCGAGATGAAGAGCCATGACATTGCAGAAATCTGCAACGGATTGAAAACCAACCAGATCTACCACGGCTCAGTTCAGTCGCAGATCCTGATGCACAGCTACGAGATGTTGCTAGACTATGGGGAGGATATCCGACTCGCTGACCTGACCAGCCTCATGTACGCCCTGCACTCACATGCTCCGCCCCACATCACCAAAAAATTCTTATACATCCTCAACCAGAAACTGAGAGATCAGGATATAGATATTATCGTCTTGTCTAATCTGGCGGATCATTTTATAAATATCACGCCCATGTACTTACACAGAGGAATCCAGAGAAAACTACAAATGCTCATCTGTAAAAACACGGATAAGATATTTCCGTATTCAACGAGACATTTTAGGTTAATGCGACTCATGCAGAAATCAAGAATGATCGACCCGAAAATAGAAGCAATGTTCGCTGAAAAACTGCTAAAATGGATTGAAGAGATGGAAGCGTCACAAATCTCCAAGAACTTCCTGTCTACATCAGCATCCTATCTGCTGAGTAAAACTAACGCCTCAGCATCTCTAGATAAATTCATTAATATTCTGACAAAATCCCTGCATTCTTGGAGTATTCCTGAGTTGTGCAGGTGAGTTCTTCATTTCATGTTTAAACACGTACAGTACTGGCCCCGTTTAGCTTACAATTAATCACACGGGAAGGTATTCAAACGGGCTTGCACACGTTCACACTCTCGGTGACATGTGACCAAACATCAAACGTTCAGGAACACATCAGGCTCATGCCACTCTTTTAAAGTTCACGAATACAGCATTAATTTTTCGGGCAAACACAAAGTATAATCTACAGAATATATAGTCTGTCTTCCTCTTGTTCTCACTATTTTAGATCATTTCTGTAAGTATAGTATTAGCAGAAATATTTATGTGAAATCTTCAAAATTATAATTAAAACCTTCGCAAATACAGCAGTCATTTTCTGAGCCAATATGTAGTAAAATCTACAAAATACATATATAACTGTATTTCTCTTGTTCTCACAATTCCAGACATTCATATAAATATGTAAGCAGAAATATTAATGTGAAATATTTAAAACTATTATTAACATCTTGTTTATCGTTCACAATTATGGCTTCACAGGTTGTATTAGGGGCGGGTTCAACAGGTTCTATCATAGGGGTGGCTTCAACACTTTCAGCACATATTTGCAATCTGTCTTAGGATTGGCTTCTGAAACTAAAAACATGCAAGATATCTTAGGGGTGGCTTCAATAGGTTCTATCTTAGGGTTGGCTTCAACATTTTCAGCACATTTTTGCAATCTTTTGGTTGACTTTTGGAACTATCCAAACATGCCAGGTGTGTTAGGGGTGGCTTCACCACGGAACAGAAGGGGCATTTTTTGCCCTTTGATCTTAACCAAAGTACAAATAAAGTACAAATAAAAAGTAAACAATTACGAATTTTTGTGAGAACAAGGGAAATACAGTTATATGTATTTTGTAGATTTTCCTTCATTTTGGCCCCGAAAATGACTGCCATAATTGAGATCAGTAAAAAAAGATGTTCATAATAGTTTTAAAGATTTCACATTTCTCAGCTAATAATATACTTACAGAAATTATTTATATATGTCTTAAATGGAAGAAGGGGAAGACATAATTTATTTATGTATTTTGTAGATTTTACTTCATTTTGGCCCCAAAAATGACTGACATAATTGCGAAAGATATAAAAAGATGTTCTTAATAGTTTTGAAGATTTTATATTAATATCTCGGCTTAGAATACACTTACAGAAATTAATTGAATATTTATGACATTGTGAGAACGAGGAATACAATATTGTATTAGAAACGTGTCCATGTGCACATTCCCGTGCATTTGCAAGTGAGTTCACATGCACGTTCCCATGCGTGTGGTGAGCAAAACGGAGATACCACTGTACAATATATTTATTTGATTTGTAAAACAAGGAGGAATAAATGTAATGTCTCATAATGTTCCATATAAAAGAACTGGCAGTTTTTATTTAAAATTAATTCTGATTATGGAAACTTGAATGTATGTTTGCTTGATGAACAGTTGAAGCCCAATATCTCAATAGTCCCACCTGGCGTGATCAAATACGCATGGCTTAAATGTGGTATTCTCTGACCACATTGCATTTTTTTTCTCACTTTGCTGTTTTATTGCATTATTTGGTCACACAGCTGTTTTATAGCATTATTTGGTTTCACAGTTGTTTTATAGCATTATTTGGTTTCACAGTTGTTTTATATCATTATTTGGTTTCACAGTTGTTTTATATCATTATTTGGTTTCACAGTTGTTTTATATCATTATTTGGTTTCACAGTTGTTTTATAGCATTATTTGGTTTCACATTGTTTTATAGCATTATTTGGTTCCACAGCTGTTTTGTAACATTACTTGGCATGTCTCACCAGATAGATGTTTGGCTCCAACTGCTGGATTAATATCAAATGATAGATATAATTAGATATATTATGTTTTAGCCTGGCTGATGGGTTAAATAGACATCCACGCACAACTTCTGCAGCTCATCCTCATCATATCTCCCACCTGACCACCGTCCTCAACCAGTGCGCTCACAAGAAGATGGACAACATCAAGGTAAGCACCACAGCACGATCCAAGATGGACAACATCAAGGTAAGCACCACAGCATGATCCAAGATGGACGACATCAAGGTAAGCACCACAGCGTCATCCAAGATGGACAACATCAAGGTAAGCACCACAGCGTCATCCAAGATGGACGACATCAAGGTAAGCACCACAGCGTCATCCAAGATGGACAATATCAAGGTAAGCACCACAGCATGATCCAAGATGGACGACATCAAGGTAAGCACCACAGCGTCATCCAAGTTGGACAACATCAAGGTAAGCACCACAGCGTCATCCAAGATGGACGACATCAAGGTAAGCACCACAGCGTCATCCAAGATGGACAACATCAAGGTAAGCACTACAGTGTCATCCAAGATGGACAACATCAAGGTAAGCACTACAGCATGATCCAAGATGGACAACATCAAGTTAAGCACCACAGCGTCATCCAAGATGGACAACATCAAGGTAAGCAACACAGCGTCATCCAAGATGGACAACATCAAGGTAAGCAACACAGCGTCATCCAAGATGGACAACATCAAGGTAAGCACCACGGCATGATCCAAGATGGACAACATCAAGGTAAGCACCACAGCGTCATCCAAGATGGACGACATCAAGGTAAGCACCACAGCGTCATCCAAGATGGACAACATCAAGGTAAGCACCACAGCATGATCCAAGATGGACAACATCAAGGTAAGCACTACAGCATGATCCAAGATGGACAACATCAAGGTAAGCACCACAGCACGATCCAAGATGGACAACATCAAGGTAAGCACCACAGCATGATCCAAGATGGACAACATCAAGGTAAGCACCACAGCATGATCCAAGATGGACAACATCAAGGTAAGCACTACAGCGTCATCCAAGATGGATGACATCAAGGTAAGCACCACAGCGTGATCCAAGATGGACAACATCAAGGTAAGCACCACAGCACGATCCAAGATGGACAACATCAAGGTAAGCACCACAGCATGATCCAAGATGGACAACATCAAGGTAAGCACCACAGCATGATCCAAGATGGACAACATCAAGGTAAGCACTACAGCGTCATCCAAGATGGATGACATCAAGGTAAGCACCACAGCGTGATCCAAGATGGACAACATCAAGGTAAGCACCACAGCATGATCCAAGATGGACAACATCAAGGTAAGCACCACAGCATGATCCAAGATGGACAACATCAAGGTAAGCACTACAGCGTCATCCAAGATGGATGACATCAAGGTAAGCACCACAGCGTGATCCAAGATGGACAACATCAAGGTAAGCACCACAGCATGATCCAAGATGGACAACATCAAGGTAAGCACTACAGCGTCATCCAGTAGGCATGGAAATGGCCTGGCTATGGGACATGTGATTTTTAAAATGGACTTGTCTGAATAAGATATACTGCTGTCCGAAAGGTCTCATAGCTTTGAAAGATTATTTCACAGAAAAGGTAATTCTTGCGATCGGCTATCCCATATCCGCTGCATTTTCACTTTTTTATGCACATTTTTGACTCAATTCTTTCCACTCGGCACATCCGGAACAGCGGTGACAGTTTGTTTGGGACATTGTCGCCTCTGCCTTTCAACTTTATCAGTTTTGCCTTCGGAATGGTGACATTTATATATTCAGCAGATTGCTATATACTTTAATAAAGATTGCATAATGAACACGCAATAGCTTTTGACATTGGCATGTCAATATATGATGTAAATAGCTGTAAAATGACCTTTGACCTCAGGCTGATGACCTTTTGTTTCAGGACCTGTTACAGTGGCAGCACTTGTGCACTCAGCTGGTTGTGAATAATCCAAATCGAGATGCGGCTCTTACCCACGACTTGGTGAAGATGGCGCCAAAGTATTGTGACAGTCTCTCAGACAGTATTCTTGGACGGGTAAAAAAAAAATTTCTTCTATTTTTTTTCTTTTAATTAAGCAGAAATAAAGACTGCAGTTCCACATGTTGCTCCATTGAAAGTAATGTACCTGAAATGCACAAAAGATTGAGAGGATACAAAAAGCTTTGGAAAACCATACATTAAAAAGACAAGATGGTAACCTGCCGTCACACAGAAGAAATGTTTTATGACGAAGCTAAGAATTTTGTTGCTTTCAAATAATTTTTATTCAAGTTTTTGAATAATAATTGCCAAGTCATGACAAGTTTTACATCAGATATGACACATTCATGATTAAGGTGGAATAGTAACACAAATCCACACAAATCTTATTGATGAGATAATATAGATGTTCAATATGTTGTCATATAATTTGCCCAAGTATTGGTTATTTGTTAAATATTCTTAACATTTGATCAAGATTAGACTTAATTTGTCAGCATCACACAAACTCTGCTGTGAAGACTGCAAGGAGACTTCTGAACTGTATCAGGGAATGATGTAATTCTCACTGCTTGAGTGGGTCCTGTTGCCACCTGGTGTTTCAGAATTAGTCCTGTATGGGTGAACTTTGCAGTCATGCAGGTCTGAATAATACTAGTAACAATTCTGATTGACATGTCATTTTATTTCAGTCAAATTTTTTATAGTTGTTCTATTCTACCCGAGATTTAAAATCTGATTTGTTTTCCTTTCCAAGCATTTTGTCCCAAAATATCAGTACATGTATATTCCCTTCACAGCATACAGAATAGTAGTCATTGCAACATCTGTCATGTCTACAAACCTATCATAGCATGCATTGTACACAACAAATGAGACACCTGGTGGATCACAAAAGTTGAAATTCAAGAATAGAAAATTGAACAGAAGCACAAAACTTAGCAAACTAAAATGTTTCTTCTTAAACTCACTACATGCAAGAAGCAAAAGATGCAGGATGTCCATAAATGTGTTTTACTCTTATTTCATGTTTTCCTGTTATTTCCAATGTTTTCCTGTTATTTCATGTTTTCCTGTTATTTCATGTTTTCCTGTTATTTCATGTTTTACTCTTATTTCATGTTTTACTCTTATTTCATGTTTTAATCTTATTTCATGTTTTAATCTTATTTCATGTTTTACTCTTATTTCATGTTTTACTCTTATTTCATGTTTTAATCTTATTTCATGTTTTACTCTTATTTCATGTTTTAATCTTATTTCATGTTTTACTCTTATTTCATGTTTTACTCATATTTCATGTTTTACTCTTATTTCATGTTTTACTCTTATTTCATGTTTTACTCTTAATTCATGTTTTACTCTTATTTCATGTTTTACTCTTATTTCATGTTTTACTCTTATTTCATGTTTTACTCTTATTTCATGTTTTACTCTTATTTCAGTTAATCAGTGTCTTCAATCAGCTGGTATATTACTCACCAGAAGTATTTGATAAAATTGCCAAATTTATTCCAAACAACCCATCAAGAATGGAGGTGAAGTGCACCAAGGAATTCTACTTCCTCAACACCCTGGGAAAGGTAATATATCATTAAATTTGCATTTTTCTTGTTAAGCTAAAGGGTAACCTGGGGCAACACTATATCTGCTACAAGTAGGTCCTGTCATGAAATGACTGATATAATATTGAAAGTGAAAGCCAACACAGCAATATATCTGCTATATGAATTAGGGCTTCCGGAAATTGGAAGCAAGGTTCTCTCTTTTTTCAAGGCCTTATAAACAACAGAAATATGAAAGGTTCTCCTGTTTCATTTCAAATACTAAGTTCTGAATTATTTCCTCCCACAAAGAGCAGCAGACCTTTCTTAGTTGAACCTGTTAAAATTGTGGTAATATATGTACTCATTGATATAACCAAACTATGTCAATTATGAAAATTAGGTGAACAGATTATAAATTTATACAAAATGAATGAGTCACAGACTTTTTAACTGCACAATCATTTATTTCTTTGTGTTATCAAAACTAAATCTCAAACTGATTTGTGCATGTCTGATGGACTTCATCATTCTCTGGGTATAAGAATAATTGCCTCCGGGCAGATGCTCTACCAGTAGAGCTATTTTGTCTGATGGACTTCATCATTCTCTGGGTATAAGAATAATTGCCTCCAGGCAGATGCTCTACCAGTAGAGCTATTTTGTCTGACGGACTTCATCATTCTCTGGGTATAAGAATAATTGCCTCCAGGCAGAAGCTCTACCAGTAGAGCTATTTCAGCCAGCTGAAGCTGTGTTAATATAGAGTTTGTGGTGCTCTTCTTTCCTGAGTTCTTTATATTATGCTGTGATGTTGGGTTAGGTTGGTTACCTGCCGCAGAACGCTGAGGAGTACCTAGCCTCGGTGCTGCGACTCTACCAGAGTTACGAGGAGAGAGACAGCTACAGGGAGATGCTGCACATCCTGGGCTTCCTAGGCAACCTCGAGGTCTTCCCCACAGAACAACTGCAACACTTGTTCAGCCTCCCCGTTCTGGAGTCCATCGACGCCTACATGCACAGTAAGTCTCAGCTATATATATATATATATATATCGCTATAACCGTCCTTGACCAAGGTGGCCACTCTCATATAAGGGAAAGGTAACTAGCTACTTTACTAGGGCCCCATTTCTTACAGGTGATTGGTCGTTTCACATGGACCTCTGTTCAACTGCTCCTGTGTACTTTAACCCCAAATGTACTAGACTATCTAAATTTTGTTAATTGGCAGGACTACCAGTAACCAATTTGTTTTCTGGACCAGTGTATTTACATATTTGTTAATAAAATGTGCAACCATGGTTATTCAATATGCTTAACAAAGCACTGGGTTCAAAAGTTGATGATCCAAGCTGTCTGACGTCATTATCATGATTGCATTGTAACAAAGTTGCAACCCAAGGGAATGTTACAAAATGACGTCATTGAGCCAGAACCATGGGGACGTCAAGGTCCCTTCCGTCTGTTACCGGTGGTGGACGTTGCCATCCTTCCCTTCCGTTTGGGGTTAATAACAGATCCTGGGTTCGACAGTTCCAGGAGACCACACCCAGTACAAGCTTCATTTTAGCATATAGTTCTATATTTGGTCACTTGTAATAGCACAGCAGATAAGTGTCAGTGTTTTGATTGGAAAGTGAGTACTCAGAATGTGTGCAAAATAGTCAGAAAAAACTACTCACATGAATCACCATTTGCCTGGGCAAGGCTGATGAATAAAAGAGATCATTATTTTTCCAACCACTCATACCCCTTTTCATAACAGGTCAGTTGAGATGTATCTGCATGACATAGGTAGAATTGCAAATCGTTCAATTTTCTCGCTACCTCTGCCATCATTGCCCTATATTTGATATCATTCAGAATCTAGAATTCCCTGTGTCATAAATACTGGTCTTGCCCACAAAAATATCCAATCCAAATTGGTCATAACCCGTGATCTGATGACAGACCTGTATGAATATTAATCAATTCTCCACCAATCAGTCCAAAGCCTGAGTCGTGAGTTGTCTCTGATCTTGATGCATTTTTCCACCAATGACAGCACGGACTGATCTCAGATACAAGTCCTGACATACCAACATACCACAGGACTCCTGATATACCAACATACCACAGGACTCCTGACATACCACAGGACTCCTGACATACCACAGGACTCCTGACATGCCAACATACCACAGGACTCCTGACATACCAACATACCACAGGACTCCTGACATACCAACATACCACAGGACTCCTGACATACCAACATACCACAGGACTCCTGACATACCAACATACCATATGACTCCTGACATACCAACATACCACAGGACTCCTGACATACCCCAGGACTCCTGACATACCAACATACCACAGGACTCCTGACATACCACAGGACTCCTGACATACCACAGGACTCGTGACACGCCAACATACCACAGGACTCCTTACATACCAACACACCACAGGACTCCTGACATACCAACATACCACAGGACTCCTGACATACCACAGGACTCCTGACATACCACAGGACTACTGACATACCACAGGACTACTGACATACCAACATACCACAGGACTCCTGACATACCACAGGACTACTGACATACCACAGGACTTGTGACACGCCAACATACCACAGGACTCCTTACATACCAACACACCACAGGACTCCTGACATACCAACATACCACAGGACTCCTGACATACCACAGGACTCCTGACATACCACAGGACTCCTGACATACCACAGGACTCCTGACATACCACAGGACTACTGACATACCAACATACCACAGGACTCCTGACATACCACAGGACTACTGACATACCACAGGACCCCTGACACGCCAACATACCACAGGACTCCTGACATACCAACACACCACAGGACTCCTGACATACCACAGGACTCCTGGCATACCAACATACCCCAGAACTCCTGACATGACAACATACCACAGGACTCCTGACATACCAACATACCACAGGACTCCTGACACGCCAACATACCACAGGACTCCTTACATACCAACACACCACAGGACTCCTGACATACCAACATACCACAGGACTCCTGACATGCCACAGGACTCCTGGCATACCAACATACCACAGAACTCCTGACATGACAACATACCACAGGACTCCTGACATACCACAGGACTCCTGACATGCCAACATACCACAGGACTCCTGACATACCAACATACCCCAGGACTCCTGACATACCAACATACCACAGGACTCCTGACATACCCCAGGACTCTTGACATACCACAGGACTCCTGACATACCACAGGACTACTGACATACCAACATACCACAGGACTCCTGACATACCACAGGACTCCTGACATACCCCAGGACTCCTGACATACCAACATACCATATGACTCCTGACATACCCCAGGACTCCTGACATACCAACATACCACAGGACTCCTGACATGCCACAGGACTCCTGGCATACCAACATACCCCAGAACTCCTGACATGACAACATACCACAGGACTCCTGACATACCACAGCACTCCTGACATGCCAACATACCACAGGACTCCTGACATACCAACATACCACAGGACTCCTGACATACCACAGGACTCCTGACATGCCAACATACCACAGGACTCCTGACATACCAACATACCCCAGGACTCCTGACATACCAACATACCACAGGACTCCTGACATACCCCAGGACTCCTGACATACCACAGGACTCCTGACATACCAACATACCACAGGACTCTTGACATACCCCAGGACTCCTGACATACCAACATACCACAGGACTCCTGACATGCCACAGGACTCCTGGCATACCAACATACCCCAGAACTCCTGACATGACAACATACCACAGGACTCCTGACATACCACAGCACTCCTGACATGCCAACATACCACAGGACTCCTGACATACCAACATACCACAGGACTCCTGACATACCACAGGACTCCTGACATGCCAACATACCACAGGACTCCTGACATACCAACATACCCCAGGACTCCTGACATACCAACATACCACAGGACTCCTGACATACCCCAGGACTCCTGACATACCACAGGACTCCTGACATACCAACATACCACAGGACTCCTGACATACCAACATACCACAGGACTCCTGACATACCCCAGGACTCCTGACATACCACAGGACTCCTGACATACCCCAGGACTCCTGACATACCACAGGACTCCTGACATACCACAGGACTCCTGACATACCACAGGACTCCTGACATACCAACATACCACAGGACTCCTGACATACCACAGGACTCCTGACATACCAACATACCACAGGACTCCTGACATACCCCAGGACTCCTGACATACCACAGGACTCCTGACATACCACAGGACTCCTGACATACCAACATACCACAGGACTCCTGACATACCACAGGACTCCTGACATACCAACATACCACAGGACTCCTGACATACCCCAGGACTCCTGACATACCAACATACCACAGGACTCCTGACATACCACAGGACTCCTGACATACCACAGGACTCGTGACACGCCAACATACCACAGGACTCCTTACATACCAACACACCACAGGACTCCTGACATACCAACATACCACAGGACTCCTGACATACCACAGGACTCCTGACATACCACAGGACTACTGACATACCACAGGACTACTGACATACCAACATACCACAGGACTCCTGACATACCACAGGACTACTGACATACCACAGGACTCGTGACACGCCAACATACCACAGGACTCCTTACATACCAACACACCACAGGACTCCTGACATACCAACATACCACAGGACTCCTGACATACCACAGGACTCCTGACATACCACAGGACTCCTGACATACCAACATACCCCAGGACTCCTGACATACCAACATACCACAGGACTCCTGACATACCCCAGGACTCCTGACATACCACAGGACTCCTGACATACCAACATACCACAGGACTCTTGACATACCACAGGACTCCTGACATACCAACATACCACAGGACTCCTGACATACCAACATACCACAGGACTCCTGACATACCAACATACCATATGACTCCTGACATACCACAGGACTCCTGGCATACCAACATACCATATGACTCCTGACATACCACAGGACTCCTGACATACCATAACACTCCTATCTATAATTATCTGAGGTAATCAGGATAAACTGATACCGTTAATATAACATATAAATTGAAAATAATGGGAGAAAAAAAGAATAAAAACACAAGTCAGGAATATGTTATAAATATTTTATTTCATATTTGTACAAATAAATATCTTCTCTTTTTTAATTAATTATATACAATGCAAACCTCTTTTTGTGTTTAGCTCACATAGAAATATATCTAATTTACAAATCTGTCATAGAAACTTATACGTTCCTGTAATTATGAGGTGGGTATTGTGGCAAATAGATCTGGCTAGGAATTGTTTGCCCTCAATATTTGTAGAAAGTATCAACGTTTTTTGGACAAGATTTCTATGTTGAGTGCAAATAGTTCATGTACTTTATGAATATATTGAAATCTGTAAACCATTAATGTTTGCAGAAATTGTAAGCCATTAACATTTGCAGCAAGTATGTTCTTTGAGACATCTCCCAACAAAGATTCATATGTTGAGATTGCTTCAATCCAATTAGTTTGTGTACTTCTAGGAATATATTGGAGCAGAATGTTTGCCCAGTTCACAGCTAAGGACTGAGTGTTATTGAATGTTACTGAGTGTTTTAGTCCTCATCCTGTTTAATAGAATTGGCCACGATGCTGGTGATGAGAGCATTTTGCTGAGAGACGATATTTTCAAGGTCGGCGACCTTGCCTCTGAGTCCTGTCACCTGATTGGTCACATGGGTCAGCTGTTCCTTCATGGCGTGCGCCAGCTGGCGGTGCTGAAGCTGCTGCTGTTTCATCAGCTCCTGGTGCTGAGCCTGCATCATCATCATAGTCTGGCACAGCCAGCCTGGGATCTGCTGCATTATCCCACTAACATTGCTCTGTGGAAAAGGGCTGGGCTGAAAAGCAGGATAATGATATTGTTGTGCACCAGAGGGCGTACTGGCATCATCTGACATAGTGGCACCCTCTGCTCCGCTGGTGCTGCCCCCTGTTGGACTCGCAGTGCCCCCTGGACTGAGCATGCTTGGTGCAAGACCTCTGCTCAGAGGAGCAGTCTTTTCAGGCTGGATGATATAGGGAACTGAATCTGTGACGTCATCGCTGGAATCTATCCCAGGTTCCTGCTTTACGGTCACTGTGGTATTCACACCTGGTAGGATAGGTGGCGCTGTGGTACCAACCAAGGCATGCGATATCGACTGCAATGAATTAAATCGATCAAATTCTTGGTTGTTGATAGTCATAACTTCTCCCATTACTAAAGTAGGCTTTTCTTTAGCAGCCTGTTTTCTGTGCTTGGATGCCGGTGCTATGGAAGGTCCTTTGCGTTTATTAGTCGAGGAGGCGTTCATATATTTATCATCGGGACTAATACTGCTAGGGTCCTTTCTGAATAACATACTACTGCCAGCCTTCTGTTGCTGCTGCAGGTATAACTCACACGTCAGAGAGTGCGAACGCATGGCTCCCATCCGGGAGAACGCCTTGCCACATCCTGGACACTGCGGATCAGCCTCCGTCAGGTGCGTGAGGATATGTACTGCCAGCTGATGCTTCCAGGGGAAGGTCTGGTCGCAGTCGCTGCATGTGTGCATCTGACCACCGTCCACTGGCTGCTGACCATCGCTGTTAACAGCGGAGTCTGGGTTACTCTCGCTAACCATTTCATCGCTCTTCTCAGTACAGTTGCTCGCGGCGACCCTGTTTTCCTTGTCGTTTTCTGATACATTCTCGGAACTGTTTTCAGCAGCAGAATCTACTTCATTCGTACAAGATTTGACATCCGTGCTGCTGTTCTCAGTCTGATCCGAGGAGGCAGGACTGGAGGGTGCTGATTGGCTGTCGGTTAATTCAGCAGAAACTGTCTTGCTCATCTGTGATTTGCTGAAAGCCAGATATTCTGCATCTTCATGAATCCTGGTGTGAATCTTAACATGGCGGGTGAGCAGCCATTTTGTATTGAAGGATTTGTGGCATATTGGGCAGAAGTAGAGGCCCTTTCCAGTGTGCTTGTGTTGATGGGTGATGAGCTGAGTTTTCCAGTTGAAACATTTTCCGCAGTACTCGCACTCGTAGCCCTTTTCGTTGGTGTGCACCACAAAGTGCATGCGGAGGTTGTTCCGGGTGGAGAAGACTTTGTGACATAGAGGGCACTGGTTGGTGTTCGCGGGAACGTGGCTCATATAGTGGTGAATCATGTTCGTCGACTGTAACGTCATGTGACAGAGAGCACACCGCATGGTTGACTGCATCGCCGCCTCAGGGTAGGACATCTGAAAATGATAACAATACGGAAATATATAAAACGGGAGAAAACTAGAATAGAAACAAGAAGTCACCCTGAAACCAAAGATTCCAAAGTAGTTTTAAAATAAGAGTGTGTTCTACACATCTAGGTCTCTGCGGAGGCCTCGTCAGGGACTGAAAGTTTCAATTGAATTTAAGGCCTAAGGCAAAATATATTTTCTTAGTACTGTGAATGTCATAGTACTGTGAATGTTTTGAAAGCTGAGCTCAAAGTGATCCACTTGTCGCATTGTAGAATGAGATTTAACACAGCCACCAATGTGACATGGTTTGAAATGCTTACAAAACCATCATAATTATGTGTGTAGAGAAGTGTGGAAAACCACGATTTTGAAAACTTTAAATGGAATTTATTCCACATTCGAAAAAAAATATCATATTTATCATTATTTAGAGCTTTATTCTTACGTTAATTATTTAATTGCCTTAATATGTATCTTGAATAATCTCATCAAAAATAGTAATTGTGCAACTAAATAATGGTTTATTTTCTAACTAAATGCCCAAGATCTTGCTGAGTTTATGGTTATTATTTAAGTCAACCAGTACAAGAAATGGACACGTTTCCGTGGTAGATCACGCTAGTTTCCCATACCAGACTGTGGGAGGGTGCCTGGAAAGTTCAGCGTGAACATGTTCAGGCACGGTCGTGTTCAAGCAAAGAAACCTGGAAGCTTAGCACATTCATCTCAAGTTTATATCAATTTTAATAATTATGAAACATCATAGTGTGAGTGCAGGTTTCCATGTTGTTTTTTTGATTTTTTAAATGATTGGATTTTTGCAAGTTCTTTGTGCACTTCTGATTTTTATTGAGCAGTTTTCAATGGAACAGTATGGTGACCCGCAATTGGCCTATGGAAGACAATGTTCATTTATCGTTTATTGAAATATCATATTGCAGACAAATTGAAGCTTTATTCTCTTATGATATAAGCATGACAGCATCAATTTCACTATCCAATCAATTTCAGGAATTTTACCTGATTTGAAAGTAAATTTCACAATGAAATACAATCAGTTATCAAAATTGGACATGTAGACTTCTGTGTCTGTGTAGGTTTATCCAGGTGATATTCATGTTTATTTTGATGTTTAACATCATTAGTATGTTTTAATTATTTGTGATTGTAAAATTTTAGTGAGTTTATATGGGATATTATATTATTCCAGAAAATAGTGACCATTTAACATTTTATAAGGCTTATTGCATGCCCGCAGACCAAGCAGTATAACTTCCTACCTGTTAGAATAGCTGGCTTATGTCACAGGTGTGAAGGCATCAACACCTTTCTTTACCTCACTATGTAATGGCTTGGTGACCGAGATAATAATTTGCACTCAGTTTAAGATGAAGAATGATACTGAGGCAGATATTCTTGGATTTAAGCGACTTATTTGACTGTAATAGGTTGATTGTGGGATGGCATATTGCCCCATTGAAAACAACATATCGGAACTGAAGAAACCAAATCTGAAGTGCACAAAAAACTCACATGACCCACAATCACACTATTTACAATAAATTCATAACTTATTTCTGATTGGAAGAGTAAAAGTATTTTCAAAATAGTTCCCAAAATTGTTCTCATTATGTCTTACATTTCTTCATATTGATGCTACATTTCTTCATATTGATGCTATTTGAATTACATTTCTTCATATTGATGCTACATTTCTTCATATTAATGTTAATTGATATAGAGTTAAGGTTTTCCTTCCCCTTTATTAAAGTTCAAAGAAGCAACATGATAGACACATGCTTTCATTTAATATGTGAAGACAGGTAGATATTAATGACATGTCTTACCTTGAGATGGAGATGTAGAGCTTTAAGGTGATCTCTGAGATGATGATGTTGCTTGGCTGTGTGTGATAACTGGAGAGCTCTCAGATGGGTTCTAGGCTTATAACAGACAGGAGATTGTTGGTGGACCCCCTGCCGAGTGTGAATGCTGTCTCTTACCTGGTCCTGGTCGTGTGAAGGCCTGCCTGCCACGCCCTGTGTGTCACACCCAGTGTCTACCTGACACCAGTGTGATAATGATGATTGTCAGAGGTGTGAACAACGCACAGGTAGCTGAGATAACAGCACCAGGTGTCATCTGCTAGAAACAATGCCTCACCTCCTAGCACTCGCACTCAGCACCGACACATGCTCATACAAACACAGGCTTGGTGTTAGTTGAGAACAATGGAGAAGATATCATGTTGTTGTTCATTATCTCATGCCATAAAAACAACAAATTGATATTATAAGCAGGAGATTTCTTGCAAATGTATGTACAAGATATGTCATAGTTAGAATCTGAGACTATAATGGGAGGCCATGTCTACATATATGGTGAGCTGTGAGTGAGGTCTGGGCTGCATCTTGGAAATTTAAACATATGAGCAGCAACTTGCACCATCTCACAATGTAGGTAATGAAGTCTGTAGGAAAAGAAGTCTGTAGGAAAAGAAGTCTGTAGGAAAAGAAGTCTGTAGGAAAAGAAGTCTGTAGGTAAAGAAGTCTGTAGGTAAAGAAGTCTGTAGGTAAAGAAGTCTGTAGGTAAAGAAGTCTGTAAGTAAAGAAGTCTGTAGGTAAAGAAGTCTGTAGGTAAAGAAGTCAGGCAAGTCTGGCCATGTCCAACACTGAAATAGACCCTAGTATAGCATGTTTAAATATACCATGCTTGTATATTTCAGTTGGTGACTGGCTGTTCACCATGCATGTTCAACCACATGATACCAAATAAAATACATACTTTCTCCTTTTTCTTTTCCACATAATATGTTTGGCATTCACCTGGTGATTAGTTGAGGTGAGATAAGAAATAAATATATCTTTAAATCAAATATCCTTGTAATAGTCATGCAAACTACAATGTATGTAGTGAGTTATCTGAATCTTTACATCATAGAGATATTTATTTGTCAAATTTTAGACAAAGTCAGGGAACATATATTTATGATGTGAAGAATTGTTGACTTGGAAGGCATAAGAAATTAACTGGTCAGTAACTAAATTACACTTAAATTATTTTTTGGAGCAAATAAGTTTTCAATCTTAATTATGAATACAATTTAGCCATACAATGTTAAAGATTAATTCACGAAGAGAAACTTGTTCTATAGAAACTTGACATTAACAGCTATGATGTGGAGACCACTTTCATTGTTCTTTGTAAAAGCTGTTACTTGGCTTGACCTCTTCTATAGAAAGCCGATAGGAGGTGTGAAAAACATTCTCCATAGGCCGATTGCCAATCTCCATGTTGTTGTTTTTTCCCCATTGAAAAGTACACACTGGAACTGTACATCTTTACCGGAACCAGAACTGTACAACTCCACTATATTTAATCATTGGTCGGAGAGATTGGCAGGGGCCTGTTCTCTATATCTATGTGATAGTAATATTAACTCATTTTTGTTTACTGATGACTTCAAACGGAAGGAGGAGGATGGAGAAATGGTAGAAATACAGTGAACTAATAACTGAAATAATAATAATAATAATAATGATAATAATAATAATAATAATAATAATAATAATAATAATAATAATAATAATAATAATAATAATAATAATAATAATAATAATAATAATAATAATAATAATAATAAATTTTATACTCTGAATGTTCAGTTTGATAAAAGCGTAACTTTTTTTAAGTGTATCACAGATCCAAAGTCAACATTATTGGCGTTTGACATCGGCTGTCCAAAATGTTTGCATTAATGTGGATTAGGGATTGAGTCAAACTCAATGAAAGATGAAGCAGATAGCAATATATAATATAGAACAATATTTATTATTGATCTCAGGTGGAAGGCGGCAGACTGCTCAGTGATATTATAAATTTCCGATACAAATTACTATTCTTAAACATGATGTATGAGACTGACAAAAATCAGGGATGGAAATATGGAGATTCCTGATACACTATATTCTGTGCACACCTGTGAGGAAAACAATATGGATGGGTAATGAATTCGTGAAAAAAGTTTTATATACTATTCCTAGATTTTAATATCACAAATGTGTTTGTTGCCAAAATATAAATGTATTCCCATGAGAGGAAACAGAGTGGTTGTCATGTTATCAACTGTCATGTGTATAAACCACAAGTTGCCAGAGAGTGAAAGTCCCCAGCCCCTCTCTGTCCCTGTCCTGTATACTAACACAGGTTGCCAGAGAGTGAAAGTCCCCAGCCCCTCTCTATCTCTGTCCTGTATACTAACACAGGTTGCCAGAGAGTGAAAGTCCCCAGCCCCTCTCTGTCTCTGTCCTGTATACTAACACAGGTTGCCAGAGAGTTAAAGTCCCCATCCCCTCTCTGTCTCTGTCCTGTATACTAACACAGGTTGCCAGAGAGTGAAAGTCCCCAGCCCCTCTCTGTCTCTGTCCTGTATACTAACACAGGTTGCCAGAGAGTTAAAGTCCCCAGCCCCTCTCTGTCCCTGTCCTGTATACTAACACAGGTTGCCAGAGAGTGAAAGTCCCCAGCCCCTCTCTGTCTCTGTCCTGTATACTAACACAGGTTGCCAGAGAGTGAAAGTCCCCAGCCCCTCTCTGTCTCTGTCCTGTATACTAACACAGGTTGCCAGAGAGTGAAAGTCCCCAGCCCCTCTCTGTCTCTGTCCTGTATATGTCCTGTATACTAACACACGTTGCCAGAGAGTGAAAGTCCCCAGCCCCTCTCTGTCTCTGTCCTGTATACTAACACAGGTTGCCAGAGAGTGAAAGTCCCCAGCCCCTCTCTGTCCCTGTCCTGTATACTAACACAAGTTGCCAGAGAGTGAAAGTCCCCAGCCCCTCTCTGTCCCTGTCCTGTATTAACCTATATAAAAGTAGTGATGTAACTGCCTGTAGATGGCGCTCTGGCTGCCCGTGTACAAACCTATCCCATCATGCATTCGACGAGTGAGGGTTGCCATCTTGCCCCATTGAATTCATACAACATCATGGAAATGCACAAAAAACTTGAGAATCCAATCATTAAAAAAAAACAAGATGGTAACACAGTTATAAATGGCACAAGAGACACCTAGTGGATCATAAATGTTGAAACTCAAGCGGTGAGAATTGTGTTTGTAGGTGCGTCTGTTGGTGAGAGGGCAACGATGATGACGTGGATGATGATCAACAATCGTAATATCGTGATTGAGTGCCCGGAGCTTGACATCCCCTGGTTCCACGAGTCCTATTGTCAACAACAAAAAGACCAGGGATTACGCAGTAGGTTCAACCTATAAAGCACTGGCCTATTCAAATGTGCTTGCTTGATAGGACTATGCCATTCATGTATCTGTAAACTAAATTGATAAAATTGATGACCATGATTATTCAGAAAGCACCAGAAGTTAATGATCCAATCAGTCTGACATCACTATCATGATTACTTTGTAATAAGTTGCAGCCCTACGGAATGTTACAAAATGACGTCATTAAGATAGAATAATGGGATGTTAACTAGTGGTGATTTTTAACAAATCTAGCTCGCCTAAGTCTTCAAAAGTGTTGAATGTGATCAGAAATCAATTGCCTGGATTCAATGTTCAAATTTTGTTATAGTCTCTAGAGGTAACCACAAGGTTTTGTTTATACTTTTCTCTTTGCGGATGGGATAATGATCCAGACCTGGAGTGACCCCCCCCCCCCCTAGACTCGCAGTCTTATCAGCTGAATCCTCAAGCTCACATCAAGAAAAAAATACAAGTGGCATACCTTGTATTAACCTATGTATCATTCAGATGTTGGGCTGAGAAAAATAGAGTTTAAAATGAGAGTAATTTGACGTAGATGCCATGATATTCACCCTGTTTTGGCATTGTGGGATGTACATACAATGTATGTAATAGTGGAAATTGGGTCAACCAATCAGAGGGAAGACTGTATGGATGTAGCAGTGGATACAGCTGTCACTCAACCTGTGTCTGTTAGTATCACACCTGCCCCCTGGAGGTGTGAAGATGTCAGGCTCATCATCGCAAAGCCACTCCAGCTTTTATTTATCATAAATATCTGAAATTCATATTTTTTGTTCAGGATGTTTTCAAACTAAGTAGCCATTTTAGAACTGATTAGTTGAAATGTATTGCATGTTTTAAAAGTTAAAGAAAGTTAAAAGTTGAAAATTCAAATTGTCTTGTAAGTTTGACTTAATTTACTCTAACCTTGGACAAGGTTAATTGGTGTATTACTCCGAGATTATACAATGAAGATACTAATAACATTTTGGCCACTTTATGGGTTCTTTTCTGAGTTCTGATAGAGAACACTTCAGTTTCTTATTCACAAGGAAATGTCTGGCAGGCATCTTGATGTGAAATTCTATCATTTTAAATGTGGTATAATGAGGCATGGATTAGACCTGAGTCTACTATTTGATATGTGGGACCAGGGCATACGAAAGTAGTGCTTGATGATTTCCTACTCCCCCTTACTTTGCATGATAATAGTGAGATGAAGATAAGAAAAGGCTCCAATTAAATTGCACTATTTAATAGTACAATAATGGCTGGTTTTGTCTACATTATGAAAAAAAATAATGAGACGGCCACTCTCTGGCAACCAGAGCCAGGTATAAATCCTGGATCTGCTTGGAGAGCAATCCAAAGTGTGATATAAAGTAAATGGCTTTCTATATTCACTGTTGAAAAGAATGATTTTGAAATTTGGAGAAATTGAAATTGATTATACCATGTGATAGGCATGAAATATACATTCATGCACTGATATTCTTTATATTGAATTTGTACTCAAATCAGTTTCAGTGAATTATGGGTCCGTATTTTAAAACAGATAAGATAGACTATGCAGTCAAATCTTTAGGACTATCAAAGACATCTCGTTGCAATGGGTTTGTGCAGCGGGCGAATAATGTCATTATTAGGGAGGGGATTGCTCTGATTGATTGACATAAATATAGAACAGGGAAACCCTAAACAACAACCACAAGTTCCAGTGATGTGTGACCGGAGTTCCGGCCAAGGGATACGGGCACCTGTATGCAATAGTTATTGACAAGGACATATTTTTTTATGATTTATACATGATATTTTTCAGATGAAATTCAAATTCCATCAAGAAAGACAGTGCAGAAAGATGCTCATTCTCTGAGAGAATTATTCTCTAATGAAGTGGACCGATGTCTTCGTGAACTCCTCAGGGCTGACAACTACGAGGTCAACGCCATCAGCCCCTACTTCTTCCACCTTGGTAAGTATGGCACAAAGCTCATTAAAACAGCCCCTACTTCTACCACCTTGGTAAGTATGGCACAAAGCTCATTAAAACAGCCCCTACTTCTACCACCTTGGTAAGCATGTCACAAAGCTCATTAAAACAGCCCCTACTTCTTCCACCTTGGTAAGCATGGCACAAAGCTCATTAAAACAGCCCCTACTTCTTCCACCTTGGTAAGTATGGCACAAAGCTCATTAAAACAGCCCCTACTTCTTCCACCTTGGTAAGCATGACACAAAGCTCATTAAAACAGCCCCTACTTCTTCCACCTTGGTAAGCATGTCACAAAGCTCATTAAAACAGCCCCTACTTCTTCCACCTTGGTAAGCATGGCACAAAGCTCATTAAAACAGCCTCTACTTCTTCCACCTTGGTAAGGCCCACAAGAACTCGGCCCTAATCACTCTGTAATTGAACAAAATTCATGAGATATCATTCGCGAAAACAAAATTACCCTGAATGTCAAAATTATGTTGAACAGAAAAAGTATAAAGTTGCAAATTTAATTGATATCAAATGTTCAAACAGGCATGGGCAAACAGGAAAATGGTTGAAACAGCCAGTCACCATTAGACCGACGAAAACAGAGCTGCGGACGACAACAGAGTTGCGTTTCAGTTTATCAGTTGATTGCCGATGTTTATCACACCATTTGACTTTGTTTTTACATGCAATTGTCAGAAAACAAGTTGGTGTGAATACGCACTAATAAGGCTTTGAAAATGAAACCACAACTCTGTTGTCATTGGCTGTAAAACATAGTTTATAAACATTTTTCAGACCTTGAGCTTTCATCCCCCAGTTGATAATTACATATTTTATTTGATCCAATTTTGCCAGTTTTTCCAATATGAAACATTAAATGGTTATAATTTGAAGAAATTTCTTTTTATTTTCAATCTTTTTTATTTATTATTTTTATTTTAAATTTAATTTTATTTTATTTCTTTCAAACCAAATATAAATTCATTTTCTGTGGATCGCAGTGAGAATAATCTTATTTGATTTTGCCTTTTTTTTACATAGATTTTGTAGTCCATTTGGATGAGAAGAAATGTGCCATAGAGAAGGAAGCGACATGGAATAATACGCCAGTAAACCCACACACAGAAAAGTAAGCAGCATCAAATATAAAGAATGGCCTACGCCAATACTCACTGTTTGAGTTTAAAGCTCTCATGAATTCAGATTTTCTAGCACTTTTTCTTTACGTAATATAAATGTTAATATCCTTAGAGTTGTCATCTTATTCATCATATTTCGCCTTACAAAATTTGTGCCATAGATTGCATATTCATAATATGTTTCTGTTTCATTTTGTATTTGTTGTAAGCACTCATTAAAAATAAACAAAGGAATCAAAAGGAGATGACTTATAATGAATAATGTTGCTCCCTTCAGGATAGCCGTGCTGGTGCAAGGAGAGAGTGCATATTGTTTTGACTCTGGCCATCTGACAGGCTCACAGCAGATCAAGATAAGACAACTTCAAATGCTCGGATACAAAGTTGTCCAGGTTTGTCTATCACTACTTTTATGTTCTCTTCACATTTGATATGGTTAAATTCAAAATGTTTGGATGTAAATATTTGATAATATTTAATAATTATTTGCAAATATAATATATTTACATAAAACCCTAATTTCTTATGTGGAGTTAAATGCAGTGATTATTTCTCACTGCTTAAATTACGTTTGTGTTCCACCAGGTGTCTCTTTATGTCATGAGCAATGCATGTTGGGATAGGTTTGTAGAAATAACAGCAGATAAAGTGACTCATTAAGTCAGCACATGCTGACTTTATGGACTTGCTCTGTTTCCACACTTTGTTTTCTTCTTCATTCCTTTACGCTTGGGCATAAGGTCTAGATACTATAACATGATAATATGTAGGCCTGGGAAATTTTTTGGGCTGAACTTTTACCTTGGGTCAAGGTCAAGGTCTTGGTCAGCATAGGAGCAACTTCGCTTGTGAATGCTCTATTTTCTTACAAAATACAGCAATATTGATATAACTCAGTAGATGTGATCAACCTATGAGGGGCTTGGATAAGTTCGATATTGGGTGACCTTGGGCAATTTTCAAGGTCACGAGCCAATTTTCAAAATCAGCTATTTGTGATATTTTGCAAAATGTTATAAGTAGTATGCATTCTCACCACATTTATCTTACACAATATCTTTATTCATAATTTTTAGAAAAAAATATGTAACTAGGTCACAGTGACCTACTTAATGATCATTTTGGTCACAACTTCCAAAGTATTATGAATCTAATCCTTTACAGATCAGAGAAGATTAGATCTTGATATTATGTAAATATATATAAATATCCATGGTAATTTATTCTGATTCACTTTTTATGACCTTGGGTCAAGGTCATGACCAGCGCAAGAGCAACTATATGCTCAGTCAAAATACAGCAATATTAATATAACTTGGTAGATGTGATCAACCAATGAGGGGCTTGGATAAGTTCGATATTGGGTGACCTTGAGCTATTTTCAAGGTCACAGGAGCTGATTTTCAAAATCGGCTATTTGCGATATTTTGCAAATCACTATAAATAGTATGCATTCTCACCACATTTATCTTGCACAATATCTTTGTTCATAATTTTTAGAAAAAAATTATGTAACTAGGTTACAATGACCTACTTAAATGTCCTAAAGGTCACAATTTCCAAAATATTGTGAATCTAATCCTTTACAAATCAGAGAAGATTAGATCATGATATTATGTAGATATTATTTAGGTCTTGTCAAGATATTACAAATTGTGTTCAAAATTTTGGAAAACCCAAACAAACAAAACACAAAGGCTTAAAGGCTGATATAGTTATAGTTGCTGAAGGGTTGTAAAACACCATTTCTATTATGTGATCCAGTTTTTTTAATACTTTGCCATCTCAATCATTTCAGAATAACTTTTTTAGTTTTATGAAAGATTGAGATATACAGGTGCTGTGTGTATATTCACTGCCTGTCTTGAATTTGTGTTAAACGTCATCAAATTGTGTGACATTTGGACACCAAATCTTACTTTGCTGCCACACGGTCCACCAGAGATATACTAAGTCACATTCGCCTCTGACAGAGGTCAATTATTGAGGTAATGGAAGGTAATCAGTCTGTCTGTCCTGTGTCCTTTTATGTTTATGTTTGGCTATATGTGTGTGTTTGTGTGTTCATACCTCTATTCTTTTAGGTGCTGGTATTTCAGCAAGCCCTGGTGCATTGGTTATGATATAAGTTTACCAACTTATGTGATAAGTCTGATTCCTACCAGAGCTGGGAATTGCTCTAAATCGAGTTAAACTATTACAAATACACCTTCTCACTGAGTGGTAAAACAACATTGTTTTTAACAGCACTGTCACAGTATTTCATTTTTTTTTAAAGTCTTTCTTGTTTTCAGGTGCCTCATTTTGATTGGTTTTCAATGGGCATGACAGACTGGCAAGCGAGACTAGACTACATGCAGAACAAATTATTCAACAAGTAATGGTGAAATTTGTAGGAAATATTATTTTATAAACTCTAATATTAAATGTTTCTTCATACTCTTTCCCTGTTACGGGACATTGTAAGAACTGGATGGGAGAAGTCTGGACAAATGTTTAAGTCCAGGATTATGTTTCAAAAACTGAAATAAAATTGAGAAGTGACGTTTTAATAAAAAGTGTTTGGAAATGTTTTATTAAGAGCAATAAGGTTTTGAGTAAGTGTATATTCAAGATGGAGATAATGAACTTGAAAAGTTATTTTATTCTTATTTGCAATGAAATGACACCTCCTTCATCAAGCGTGTTTGTCATTAGAAACTCACATTAATAGTTTTCTTGTTCCACTAGCACAGTTTGCCGGGCATTGGATCTTGGAGGTGGAGGGTTTGACTGCAGAAAGTGTTACTTTCACACTGGTTAAAAGGCTGAAAAAGATCAAACTGATGTGAATATTCTTTCTGAAATGGTCAAAAGAAAAAATAACATTTCACATTTTTTACCTTTACCCACAAGGGTTATCTGGTTATGTCTATTCCCATGGCTTTCCAGTGTGACCCATTGATGGAAAAGTAGCCAAGATATTGTATTATAGGCTGAATAGGTATGCAAATCCATTAAAGCCAAATCAACAAATAAGTTCACAGATTGAGGGCAAAATTAAAGAGTAAGATGGAGAGACCCAAAGAAAATTAACAAGCTGATAAAAAAAACTTATATTGGTGATAATACAATATGCAAAATATAAAAGGAATTTAAACATGTTTTCAAATAAATGAAGGAAAGTGATGATATCTAAGTGTGTATTTTAATGTAATATTTGTATTCAAGAGATATTGAAAGTGTTTTGACTTCTCCACATGAGCTTATACTTGGTGCCTTTGGTATGGTGAGGTAAATTCAATGTTTCTATTAAAATGAGAATACAACCCCAGGTGGACATTAGGACTATGCGATAGCTAGTTCTATATACGTCAATAAAAATAAACATTTTGGACTCGCCCTCCTGCCACCGACGGCGGCGCCACCATCGCCTGCCCAGTTTCCCGCTCAACCTCGCTTGAGAACCACTTTTAAAATTTGACGCCAACCAACAGGACGGTTGGCGATTTTTATGCGAGATATTTCTAGAATAAGCTGGTTATTTATGAAGATTAAGCTATTTTTCTTTGCAGTAGGAAGAAAGACGCTTACGTGAAGAAAGGAGAGAGCTTACGACCAAGACGTGACTGTCAATCAATCGGAAAGACGTAGTTGTTGGGTTTGTTGACAAATTGGTCCGTGTAAAGGTAAATTCTCCTTTATTTCTGCTTTATAGACGTCATAGAGCATTCCGCCATAATATTTGGCTCGTATTTATAACAAAAAGAAAGAAAATAAATACGTTGAGGTAAAGTAGTTGTATTATCGTTCACGGAGCAGCTCGAGGTGAAATCTCGTAGCCGGCTCTCGCGGGACGAGAACAACAAAATTTCTGACGATTTTAGTTTGTAAATTCTTAAAATTGCTTCGGAGAACATCCCGCCAGGTATTTTGGCGGGTTTGGGATGTAAAAGAAAGAAATTTACTGCGTATTTGTTATGATTAATGTATTATCGCTCACAAGGTGACGAGCGATATAGTATTATAGTACGAGACTTTCTCGGAGGTTAATTCTTTGTTTTCTGCGTAAAACCGCTCACCGGAAGTAGAAATACGAGAACGGAAGTGAGTGAGGAATTTTATGATAAAGAATTAAAAAGAATTATGAACAAAACATGACTCGAATGCTTGTCATTTTGAATATTTTGTTAATTTGGATGGTTAGAAGTAAAATATTTAATATTTGAAAGAAATGAGGATCTTGTAGCCACAAGTTGGGCGCGTTCCAAATTTCTTTTGATCACTGAGGTTAAGCATCATTGAGCCCGGTTAATACTGGGATGGGTGACCGCTTGAGTGTTCAATGTGAGAAATTGAATTTTAATTTTTTCAGATAAATTAAATAAATTCAATAAATCTTGGATTGGAGTATGAAAAGCCTTTGATGTAGTCTATAATTGTAGAAAATCTTGGCCATCATGAGTGAACGGGAATACCGTAAGGGCCTAAGTTACGGTTATGAAGGACCAGAGGTGCCTCCTGGGTGGAACAGCTATAATCAGGAGAGAAGCAGGTCCTATAGAAGGGGTAGATCCAGTGGTAGATCTCCGGAGGTTTCCCACTATAGATCCCGTGACAGCTTTCGCAGTAGATCTCGTGATAGATCCCAGGAAAGATCCGTTAGTTGGGTTCAGGATAGATCTAGGGACAGGTCCCCTGTTAGACACCATGGTAGATCCCGGGATAGATCCTATGTCAGTTATCAGGACAGATCCAGGGGTAGATCACAGTTTGGAGACCATGGTAGAGATCGGGAAAGATCACAGGGTAGATCTCAGGAAGGATACAGTGTCACCAAGTCCGATAGAACTTTTGACAGATATCATCTAGCGAATAGATCACAGGAGAGATCTGATGTTTGGTCTGAAGAGAATGAGGAGAATAGTCCTTTACAGCTGATTAGATATCCGACGTATCAGTCAGATTCTGAGTATGATGATTGGACAGAAGCTCCTCGGAAGGCTTCTGAGGATGAATCAGAAGAGATTGAATTTGGTATGACTAGGAAGAAAGTTAACTTGTTGATGAAGGCAGTAACTAAGATAGCTTCAGGGCAACAAGTGAAGGAAGGTCATCTGAAGGAGATTGCTAGACAAGCAGCCACTATACCGTTCAAAGAAAGAGCCGAACTAGCTATGGCAGGTTGTGGGTTAAAGGTTCAGAAGAATAAGGTTCCCACCAAGCTCGCTTTATCTAACCCAAAGACTAGTGTGATGGATAAAGAACTGTGTTTTGCTGAAAGTCCTCTGTTGGTTGGGGCAATGCAGAAGTCCTGGGAAGAAATGTGTGGTTTAAAACGTGGACAGGTTTGGGATCCGAAGTCTACAGAACCACCAATAGTTGGTTTTCACAAAGTGGAGAAGAAGGTTCAAGTGGAGTCTAAGTGGTACAATATGGACAAGATCAATGCTAAAGTACCAGGTTATGGTTTCAAAGTTGATGAAGTGCTTCCAGGAGTCAAAGGGGATGTAAAGGTACCTTTGAAGAAGTTAGAAGAGTGGGAAAAGAATCTAGGACTAATGCTACGTGTCATTAATTCGGTTGATATTTTTTCGGCAAACTTGATGATTACGTGTATGCAAAGTTTTAAGGAGTTGGAGAAGCAACTGCCGGACAAATACAAGCATCTTCTGCCGGACGGTCAGGCTCTAGAACAGGATTATTTTACTAGGGCGAAAGGCATACAAGATCTGGTGAAGGCTATGGCATGGCAGAATGTTCAGTATGTGAGTTTGCATAGGGAAGCAGTGCTGAAAGAGGCTACTGAGAAAAAAGGGGAAGTCATCTCAGAGAAAGCCAAGAAGTTGTTAAGGCTACAACCAGTGGGAGGTCCCTTGCTCTTTAATGGTCAGGCGGGAAAGATCCTACAAAGAGATAGTAAAGAAGCGTCTGGGAGAGTTTGGAGAGCAGCGACAGTAGTTCCTCCTAAGTCAGGGGTTCCCTATCATAGAGCAGCTTTTTCTTCAAAGCCGAAAGAAAGAAGTGCTAGCGGCAGGCAGGCCTTTCGTGCGGGAACCTTTAGAAAGGAACTGGGAGGAAAGGCCAGAGGAAGAGGTGTGCGTGGTGTTACCAGAGGATTTGGTAATAGAAGAGGAGGTCGTGGTAAAGGAAACGACCGACAGGAAAAGAATTGACTCACAAGACAGCACCGTTTTCACTGCACCCAAGCACTCACCTCTACTAACACCACCGGAGCAGGAGTCAGTAGGAGCCAGACTGATGCATTTTTGGAAGGTTTGGGAATCTCTGGGAGTTTCCGGGAAGGTAGTCAAGATCTTGAAGGAGGGACTAAAATGGAGTTTCAAGACTCGACCTCCGTTGAGAAGGACACCATGGACAGCCCAGAACAACTTGTCTCAGAAGAAGGCAAAGGAAATGGGCAAAGTTATTCAGAATCTCTTAGACAAAGAGGCTATAGAAGTAGTTCAGAAAGTGAATTCTCCGGGGTTTTATTCGATAATCTTTTTGACCCCCAAGCAGTCGGGAGAGTGGCGTCCTATTCTGGATCTGAAGGCTCTGAATATGATGATTATAAACAAGACATTCAGAATGGAGTCGGCGAGGTCGATTCAACAAGCTACTCTCCCAAACCAGTGGGCTTGTTCAATCGACCTCACCGATGCATATTTCCATATTCCCATCCATCGGAACTACCGGAAGTTTCTGAGGTTTTGTGTGAAGGGAGTTGTATACCAATACAGAGCAATGCCGTTTGGTTTAGTGATCGCCCCGCGCATCTTCACTATGGTGATGAAAGAGGTGGCCAAGGTTCTCAGAGAACAAGGTGTGATTGTGCACATGTATCTGGACGATTGGTTGTTTCGAAGAGTGATAAAAGAAGAGCTGGGTGTAGAGATCTGGATTATCCTTCAACTGTGTCTGGACTTGGGGTTGTTGGTAAACTTGGAAAAGTCGGAGCTAGAACCCAAGCAGGTTTACGAGTTCGTAGGAGTGTTGTACGATCTGGCAGAGGGGAGAGCCTTTCCCCCACAAAAGAGACTAGTGAAAATTGGGGAGACTATTCAAGGAATAAAGGTCAGGAAGGAATCGTCAGCAAGACAATGGTTGTCTCTGATAGGAATTCTCAACTCGGTGTCAGATCAAGTTCAGTTGGGAAGGCTGCATGTTCGCATCTTCCAGCAGTTTTTGGCAGATCATTGGTCCACAGGGAGTATGAATCAGATGATCAAGATGAACGAGAGGTTGATACCTCATCTAAGTTGGTGGCTTCAACCGGAAAATGTCAATGTGGGCGTTCCCTTGGTCGACCCTCCAACAGACCTTCAGATCTTCACGGATGCCTCCAAGGCAGGGTGGGGAGCCCATGTGGTGGAATTGGAAGGACGGGAGTTGGAGGGAAGTTGGTCGAAACAAGAGTCGTTGATGCATATCAATGTTCTCGAGATGAAAGCCATCACAAAGACGCTGAATTGTCTGGCGGAGGAGATCCGCAACAAGAAACTTCTGATTGCGACAGACAACACAACAGTATTGGCCTATATAAATCATCAAGGGGGAACAAGGTCCCGAGAGCTGATGAAGGAGACTCAAGAGCTGTTCAGTGTAGTGATGAAGTACGGGTGCGGGATGAAGGCCAGGCATATCCCGGGACGACTGAATGTACTGGCAGATCGATTGTCAAGGAAAGGACAAGTACTGCCAACAGAATGGTCCTTACACCCGGAAGTATTCCAAAGTCTGTGGTCAAGGTGGGACAAGCCATTAGTGGACCTTTTCGCCACAAGACACAACACCAAACTTGTATCGTTCGTGAGCCCGGTTCCGGACAGTTACGCCTTGGCAGTAGATGCCTTGAGCATGGACTGGACCGGGATGGACGCATATGCATTTCCCCCAACGAGCTTAATTCAACAAGTCATCAACAGGATAAAGCTGTACAAGTGCAGGGTAGTCCTGATTGTTCCCAACTGGACAGAGAAGGCATGGTACCCAGAATTGTTCAGGCTCGTGAGGGGGAAACCAATACAGTTGCCTCTGAGGAGAGATTTATTGAAACAACCGCTCAGACCGGTGTTCCATCAGAGGCCAGAACTGCTGAACCTTCACGCGTGGCAACTATCAGGGCCGCAGTTGTGTTGAGGGGTTTCTCTGAGGAGGTAGCAGAGACTATAACGGGGGCAGTAACGGAGGATTCCAGAAAAGTCTATGAGACAAGATGGCGAGCTTTTTCCAAGTGGTGTGTAGTGAAGGGATTTATACCGGAAGAGGCTACAATTCCACAAGTAGCAGATTTCTTACTGGATTTGTTCAACCAAAAGAAGTCAGTGTCGACCATTAAAGGACATAGATCGGCAATTGCCAGAGTATTGTTATTAAAAGCAAATGTGGACGTTTCGCATGATACTGTCTTATCTGATCTGATTGGAGCGTTTGAACATGCAAGGCCTAGAGTTCAAAACGTGTTTCCGAAGTGGAATTTGTCGTTGGTGTTAAGAATGCTATGTAAATCACCGTTTGAACCACTGGGTCTGGCGTCAGATAAGCTAGTGACCTTCAAAACTGTGTTTCTCATCACACTAGCTTCAGGGGCGAGAAGAGGAGAAATACATGCTTTGGATTGTAAGTCTCTGACTTTTTCGCAAAACTGGAAGTCCGTAAGACTGGCCCCAAACCCAAAATTTCTAGCAAAGAACTTTGACTACAGCCAAGGAACTAGGAATTTTGTGGGTTTTTCAATTGAGGCGCTGAAACACAGGTTAGGACCAGGGCTAGAAGAAGATGCCAAATTGTGTCCGGTGAGAGCCCTCAAGTTCTATCTGGATAGAACAAAAGATAAGAGAGGAGATACATCACAACTCTTTGTCAGCATCCAAAACAGAAAGCGGAAAGCTGTAGGCAAGAATACAATTTCATCTTGGCTGAAACATACAGTAAAGATGGCTTATGAAAATTGTAAGGAAGATGTGATCAAGTCTCTTCAGTTGAATGCTCATGAAGTCAGAGCTTTAGCTCATTCAACAGCCTTCTATGCTAATGTGTCAATGGACAGTGTGTTGGCAGCAGCTAGATGGGCACAACAGTCCACCTTTACTTCATATTACCTCAGAGATGTCAGTCAAGACTTGGAGAATATGAATAGGATAGGACCTGTAATGGTTGGACAAAACAGAATGTAACTGACTTTTAATGTACATAGACTAACTCACAAGTGCAATTAGAGGATAAGATTGGTGATTACTTGTAAGGACCACAGATGTAGAGGTGACGGGATGATTCGAAAACTACATGGTGGTGTTATTCTTCATTAGTATGACTGGATTGATGTCTAAAATTGGAACATATTGGGTCAGACGTGCCTTGAAGGGAACGTACAGAGAAGACTTGTGAGTATATGTACATTAGAAATAAGAGGTCAGAGTCAGTTACAAGAGTCTTAATCAGTCAGTGAAACTCCTCAAGCCAATGAGAGTAGGACTAGACTGATTAGTATGCATCATAGCACCTTGCACCCTGGTAGTGAAGTTACTAGGCAATTGGACTTAGTAGCGCTACTAATAGAAACCAAATCTTGTAGTGCAGTAGTATCAACTCTGGGAATCCATCAACAGGTTGGCAGAGTATACTCAGAAAATGCACACATAACAAAGACCTCTGAGGGTGCTCTAGTAAAGCAAACAATACCTACCACGGGGTAGTTTTGCTATACTAGATGGTAAGTGAAAAGAATGGACTCGTTAAAGATTGGTGCTTAGTGTGAGCTAGTAGTACCTACCAGAGGAAACCTAGTTGCTACACTATAGAAATTAGCCCTCCAATGATGCATGGCTCTATAAAGTATTGTCTGGATATAAGAGAAGGGAATCTCAGCAATAGTCCTCAGTCTCTAGTATCAGACATACAAGTGGTCAGACCTAACATGGTTTTTAACTATGAAGAGGTTTTGGACTACTATTGCCACCTATCGCCCTGAGTTTCAGTTGAAATTGTTGGTTGGAGACCCTCCTCCTAACTAGTAATTCTGTCCTAATGTCCACCTGGGGTTGTATTCTCATTTTAATAGAAACCCCACAAATTTTATTAATTGGTGTGTTTCTTATTAAACATGAATACAAACCCAGGTGGACTGTGCTTTCCCACCCGACCTCCCCGCTTAGGCGTCAAATTTAATTTTGATCAAAGTGGTTCTCAAGCGAGGTTGAGCGGGAAACTGGGCAGGCGATGGTGGCGCCGCCGTCGGTGGCAGGAGGGCGAGTCCAAAATGTTTATTTTTATTGACGTATATAGAACTAGCTATCGCATAGTCCTAATGTCCACCTGGGTTTGTATTCATGTTTAATAAGAAACACACCAATTAATAAAATTTGTGGGTTTATGGAGAATATAAACATTCTGAGCAAATATGCATGATGGGAATTTTTAATTTTAGAAGCAACAATTTATTGATTCATGCAACAAAATGACACCTATATGAAGGGTGTTTGTGATTAATTAACAACTTAAGGAGGTTGGGACATTCTACATTCTGCAAAACCAATTGGCATCCCGCCGAGACTGCAAGATTGCACTAAGTGGGTGCAGCTGGTACACACCAGCTGCTTGTCGCCAACCTTTATACTCTGGCAAGGGAGTTCCTAAAGGATGCCGAGCTACCTGTTTCCAATGTAGTTAAATGTGTCAGTCATTGTCCTTGGAAAATAGCTGTATTTTTAAGGGTCAAAGCTTGTCGCCATTTCGATATAGCGGTTTCCAAGGGTTTTTCCTTGTAGGAGCTGATTTCATTTTGACATGTTCTGGAAGTTTCAAAGCTATTTCACCATGTATAGCCTTGTACAATAAAACCAGCCTCTGAGTCCTTCTCCCTGCTAGTGAATCCCATTTTAGGTCTTCCAAAATGTTTGTTACAGTGCCCGTTTCTTTCTTCCAGTTGCTAGCCACAAATCTAGCAGCTTGTCTTCGAACTGATTCTATGCTGTCTATATTTTTCTTGAGGTGAGGGCACACAAGTGTATTATAGGCAGCCTCTTTGATATTTCCTAGGCACATGTTGAAATTCCTTCTTACAAATCCCAGTACTTGATTTGCTTTGCAGATAATGTTGTTAATATGCTCATCCCATTTCATATTTGTTTGGAGCTTGACTCCGAGGTAGGGATGATGTTCAACATGTTGCACGATGTGAACATTTAATGTATATTTTCTTGAATCAAGAGCTTTGCTTTTTTCTTGCTGCTCAGGTCTTTTATCTTTTTTATAGACTGCAACTATATTTGCTGTGCGCCATACTTTTGGAACTTTTCCATTGTCGAGTGAGTCTTGGAATATTTTTTGGAGGATTGGAGCTTTTTCGTGTGAACATTCTTTCAAGACTCTGTGGGTATTTGATCTGGGCAATTGGCTTTTTTGCAGTTTAGGTTAGAGAGCAATTATTCCACACCAGCAACTGTGATGTTATTTGGCTCTATTTGTGGAGAAGTTTGATCACTTTTGTCAGGAATATTTTCCATGTTTTCAGTAGGAAAACAGATATGTACTGACGTGAAAGAACTTCTCAGTCAGGATCGAGACACCTTTCAACGGCCGATTGCCTTTGCATTTTGCCTCGTTTTGAACTACGAAGATACCATTCATAAATTTGGTTGCTAAGTGTTTGTAAAAATGTGTGGACGCTACAGAAAACAGCTTTGATTCGTTTGTACCATTGAAACTAATGAACAAAAATATCGGACCTTGCCTTGTGGAAGGCTGTCATTCAACACTGCTACACTTTTTAATTACCCATAGCACCACTTACACATTCATAGTGTACAGAGATAAGTCTATATTTCCACCTGCACTCATCAGAATTGTCAAATTTTGCGTGCCTCAAAAGTGTAGCAGTGTTGATTGACAGCCTCCAGCAAGGCAAGGTCCGATTTGTCAAGTGCCCCTGTTTGACCCCAAATGGATTTTTAATGGTGAAAAGTCATCCAGTAGTAAATGATAGTGTAATAAAACTCTCAATCTTGACAGATTTTCAAAATCTATTTGTCTTTGTGAAATAAATTGAATGAAAAGAAAAGCCTTGTTTAGACGCTGGTCAGTTATGTTGAAAATGGCGTGACGTCACATTTAAAAGAAAATGTTCCATCTGGCGGGAAAAGCAGGAGCTCGATCCTGACTGTTCTGCCTTGCCTTAACTGTCTTTCACCTCAATGCCATTTTCTGTTAGTGTTGGTACACCAACAGTATCTTTGCGCCTTGATCTAATATAGTTTCAGAACCTTTTCTCATTGATGGTCTACTGAATTCAATGTCAGGTAAATCGAGTAGCCCAAGGACATATACATTTTGGGACTCTCTCAACTTATATTTTATGTGTTTCCTAAGGTTTCTGAATTTCCTACGGTTAGAATCCTTTTTACCCTCAGCCCCTGATGTCATCAGGCTGAGGGTATTGCAGTACTCCTGGCTTTGGTATGTATGTATGTTTGTAGCGAACATCCTTGTCATCTCAAGAACAAATGATGGCAGCTTCATGAAACTTGACACACATAAGCATCTGGTGATGTACGAGTTCAATGGATGGCGACCTTGACCTATTTTTCAAGGTCACAGGAACAATTATGTGAAATCCCAAGAATCGCATTAACTCAAGAACGAATGATGGCAGCTTTATGAGATTTGACACATATAAGCATCTTATAAAATTCCCACCCTGGTGTAAAGGCCCCATCTTAAGTCTATCTTGGGCTCAGGTATACACAACCTCCCATACGGGAATAAACCAATAATAAATGGTCAAATCACAAAAACACAGGTACCAAAAGCTATTTAAGCCTGTTTCTGTCCTGAATTCGTTTTCTTCACTTGAATTGATGACATTTCCAAGGTTCCTGGGGCACTTGATTTTCTCCCCATTGAAGACTATTGGGAGGACCAAAAATATCCCACAAAATGCATAAAATCCTTGCAAATGTTGCCAAAATACTGATGTGGAGCTCAACTCTCGAATATAAACAAACAAACCCACCTGTCATTAGGGGTGTCAGGCACATTTTTTAAGTTATGTAATCATTAAAATGACACATGGAAATGGATTCTACATGAGAAAAGAAAAAAAATGGTGCAAAAATCATGAAGATATCTTAATTAGAACTGATTTCATGGCACTTTTTGTTGCGGGAAATATGCTGTCAATTCTCCGCATAGGCTTCTGTATAATCTAATATACTAAATGGCACCAGTTTACATAGAATTTAACAACAAGAAGTCATTCATTTTGTAATATTTTCATTTATAATCAACACAGCATAATAAATGATACCTCATTTTACTCAGAAGAATGTCTGTGAAATTTCTATGACAAATATATTATTTTATGCAAATGAGGTCATGTGACCTAATCCAAGATGGCCGCCACATTCGCTGCTGACCAATAATGCCAAATGTCATTAGCCCCATATTTTTACACATTTCTACACCATTTCAAAAATGATTCTCATTTAGATACATCAGAATAGTTATATTATATGTTTTTTTGTATGTTTTCATTTGTAAATAGAATAAATAAAACCCAAAATGGCAACTTATATTCAATATGGCTGCCATAATTAACTGTTTACGATCAATAATTGAGCACATAAATTTCCATAAGTGTCTCCATTACAACGATGTGTCATCACTGAGATGCATACTAGTAAATACTTCTATGCAAATGTACATTACTTAATACTAAGTATATAACTATGTCATCAAAATAGATTTAATGACATTAATAATCCTATTAACTATCCACAAGTAAGTCACCTTTCCGCATGTCCTCTAACAAGCAAAACTGGTACAATTCCTCAAAGTCATCATCCTTAATTTCATAAATTGTTTTCTGGACATCATCACATAATTTCAAAATTCTTACTACAACTCCTTTTTAAACCCATTGTGCATCTGAATAACTATTTTCTTTACAGTTGTGTTGAACATTTAATCCAATTCAGAATCCTTTCTGTAGATTCATGACAGATTTTTGGAACTGCTCATGTTGCCATGCAGCTCTGAATTTGTGTCCTGCATGTTTTTCTAAGTCCACACACAATGCATCGACTAGATTTGGGAATGTTCCAGACTTTGTAAGTGTCACATTGCGAGATATCCTTTTGCACTGATACATCTCTGTGATTAAGTTCCACTCCTCCCACTGGACATTGGTATCCTTGTGTGTCTTGGACAACTCACTTAGTTTGTCTTTCAACAGCCCAACTCCACACTTAGGGCATTCACGGTTTATGCATTTTGGATTGTGATAATCACTTTCACCTTTGTCACACTGGGTAGAATCCAGGATATCACGTGAGGTCATCACATCATCCTTATGTCCATGGTCAACCAGGAACTTGTTCAGAGCTTTGCACTTCAGACCTATATTTTCACAGTAAGTGCAACAGCATACCATCCTGTTTGAAGTTTTCATCCGTTTGCACTGATAGGGTTTCAGCTGGTCAAACTTCCTTTGAGATATCTTAATCCCTGGATGCTTTTTCTTGAATGCACCATAGCCATCCTGTTGGGTAACGACCATCAAGTGCTTGTGCACTGGTCTGCGTACTCCTTCTTTGTCTTTCAAATAAATCACATCCTTTGCATTGGGCATTGGGCGACTTATTTCATTCAGATAAAACTGAGACAGTTTCCACATCATTGTCACTGATGGCATTGCCATGTTTTCCTTTGTTCCTGGACAGTTTGTGTCGTGTTAGTGTCCTTGCATCAACTTTTAGTCTCTTTGAAAAAGTCCCATGCTCAGATTTCCTCATCTTGCCTGCCAACAGACGGCATATATTTTTGAACATTTTCTTTTTCTTTGGATCACTTTTTGCTTCTAGCACACTATCCACAATTGTACTATCTACATTACTTTCCATGTTCAGCTTTTTGCGAGATGTTACTCCTCTCAGAACATCACTAGATCCAAATACACCCCGAGTCCTTGGTGAGGAGGTCTCTACCAGCTTCTCCACCAGTTTCACTTTTTTGGCTGGTGTGCCTGGTAAGTGGGCAGCCATTTTGCGAAATGCTCGTGATTCACTGCTGGCATGTTTGTATCCAGTTCCGGTGTCTGGGACAGTATCCTCTGTCTCAGGTCTGTTAGGAGTATGTAACCTAATCCGTAAACGATATCTCTGAACTCTGACACTGTTCTGCAAGCGCTGCCTATCCTTAGCAGTACTTGCTCTTTGTTTTTCAATAGTCCTTTCTTTGTGCCGCTGTCTGCGCCCTTCATGCTGCCACCGGGTTGACTGCGAACTGGGAGTCTGTTCTCTCTTCTTTGCCCGGTGACGACGGACACGTTCCTTGTTCAACTGCTTTTCAAGCTCAACTGTCTCTTTTGTGAGCCTTGGATGGGACTGGACTTTCTCTGCCCATTTCTGCCTTGCAAGCTTTTTGCGCTCTGCATCCTTCTTTTTTGACTTTGCATACAACTTAGAATTTGACTTTATCTTGTCTCTCTGATTTCTCTTTTTGATAGCTGCTTTGGTCATCGATCGCTCCATTGTAGGTTAATGCTGTTGGATTTTCTTTCCAGCCCATTTTATACCCGATAATGTGACATGTTTGTACAAAAACTGACATCTTCTCACTTCCCTACCAAATCCTGCCATAGGCAGGGTGACTGTTGTCATAGATGCTTGACTAAGGGGTGGCTTCCCTCCTCAGACCTGTCTTGGGCAGGGTAATTGTTGTCATAGCTCTCTAAGGGGTGGCTTCCTATCTTGGGCAGGGTGACTGTTGTCATAGATGCTTGACTAAGGGGTGGCTTCCCTCCTCAGTCCTGTCTTGGGCAGGGTGACTGTTGTCATAGATGCTTGACTAAGGGGTGGCTTCCCTCCTCAGTCCTGTCTTGGGCAGGGTGACTGTTGTTACAGCTGCCTGGCTAAGGCAGGCATTCCATACTTGACTGAATCTTTTGAAATGTGTATATTATGTAATGTCCGTCCCCATTATTAATATATTAACTGTGTAAATTATTTTCTATCAATATCATTATTCTACTTAAATTGTGTGAAGTATGAAACTTTCCAAAAGTAAAATGAATTAAGATGGAAGTGAAGACATTTTCATTTTTATCAAACGGCTTTTCTATCATATAATTCATCAAAAAATAAAGATTTCTATTATTGGTTTTGGTCAAACTGATAATTGTTTGAATGAGTATTAGTTCTTGTGCTTGCTAATATATGTTTTAAGTATTATAACACCAATATAGCATTATATAGAGCCATCTATGAGCATAGTGTCTCATAATGTGAAATGGGCATAATATGTAATGTCCGTCCCCCCTTAAAAGCTGTTTTTGGCAGTACTTAGTTTTCTAATCTTCCCAATCTAATATAAAAATTTCTTTCCTAGAGTGAAGTTACATCCATAGGCTACTAAAAAAACAACATTACTTTCTGTATATGAAACTTTTGTGGTCACAAAAGCAATTTTTTTCCTATTTTGGGTGTTATTTTAGTAAAATTGCAGTACATAACCATGATCTGTATGAAAATGACAATACAAGAGGACATTTTTTATCAAATAACATCTTAAACTTTGCTACCATTGAATATAGGTCTGCCTGTGCCATTTACAAGAGAATTTAATGCTGCAAGAGAGAGTACTAAAAAGGCTTCCAGGGGGGGACGGACATTACATGGGGACGGACATTACGGGCACTATATATCACTACTGGCTGAATTTAATTCTGGATATATCTAAACAACTATAGTTTTAATTAAGTCATATGGCACCATGGTATATATGCATAGTGAGAAAAATATCTGCATGCTTAAATTCTGGATATGGTGGGCTATGGCTAAAAGGGACGGACATTACGACCATGCAACTTTGGATACATTTTTTTGTTGACAGAAAGATATTCCACTTCTGGCACTTAAATTGTTGACATTTTCTTGTTAATAACTCCCTTAGAGAATATTTAAACCAAAAATAATGATTACAGGTCATGTTTAAACTTATTTAACACTCCTGATAACATATTCCCACTAAAAAACCTAAAAATCATTACAGAGGTCAATTTTTTTTTTTAAATGTGGTAAAAAATTACTAAAAAGATAGCCTAAATCTGAAAACAGTTTTAGAAACAAAATAAAATTATGCATGAAGTTGTATCAAAGTAAAAGACAAAGCTCCATCAGAAAAAAGAAATGTACAGCTTTGAAAAAAGTGCATTTTTGTGATGCTAACACCATTACGCCCTTTTTGACCCCTTTTTTGACCATATATGTGCCATTTTCTCAATTTTCGATATTTTTCCTCACTTTAAAAAGCTATTTTTCAGTTAGATCAGACAAAAACCTAACAATTTGAACTATAATTTACTTAAAACAAGCCATTCTTTAATATGAAAAGCCACCATTACAGGTGTTTTCAGCAAAATTGCGCTTTTTGCAGCAACAGGCCTTAACCCATTGTGCATCTGAATAACTATTTTCTTTACAGTTGTGTTGAACATTTAATCCAATCAAAAGCTCTGGTTTGGATACATATTTAGGAAGCTGCTCCTTCTGTCTTGCTATTTTGCGGCAATGACGTTCAGCAACTAATTTGGCAAAGTGCTTGGCTTTTGTCTGTTGGATGTTTTCTTCGACAACATTCATTTCAAAGTACTGTAAGTCAGTGGATGATTGTGTAGAGACTGGCAAGTCTGACAGCTGAATAATTTCCTTTAAATTTTTTGTCATAGCATCAACACTAAATCTTTCCCTTAACTGATTTTTGAAATAACTCACGCTTTCCCTTCACGGGCACTTTAAGTACATCACGATGGTATTGAATTTGGGTCCATAATGCATTTAATCTAGAAGTTACACCATTTATGTTCTCCATTCTTGTATCAATTTCTTCATCAGACAACCATACTCCACCAAGTTTTACAATGTCATTCGTAACACAAACCAAATGAGCTGCTGATTTCCTTTCCTTTTCTGCTTTTTTCATTACCTTGTCTTCCATTTTCTCAAGAATTTCTTTTTTGACTTGTTTGGCATCTTCTCTTGCCTTAGCTTCTAATTTTGGAGCATGTTTTCTGGCTTCTTCAAGGACACTGGTGCGTTTTGCAGTCTCTAACTCCTGAAGATACTGTGCTGTCTGTTTCTCCACTGTATTATTGTGCTGTTGTGAAGAACAGTGGCATGTGGTTTTACACGTATCAGCCAATCTAACTGAGCAAAGTCTCTCTCTGAGATAATGTTTGTTGCAGGACACATCATACTTATGTTCTTTAGATGCTCATCAGCATTGGTGTATTTTCCTCCAGGAAGCTGATCTACAGCTTGGCGCTCCAAGATCTTCAACATAGTGTGGGCAAATAGCTCAAGAGCCATCTTTGTGAAGATGTTAATCTCTTCATCATCTGGGGTATCAAACAGGTGAGTATAAATGTCATCTCTGTGAATCTCAGCATCAAATAGCACCATTTCTTCCTGTAAAAGCTCACTAGAGTCATCAGCCCAGTGGACTAATTTGGACTGTAAAACCTCCAAGTCCTGATTTAACTCCAGGATACGCTTGGAACTTGTCAGACGCCAGAATGGCCCTGTTATTTTTTTGTCCATAATGCCTAAAGCTCGGCAGCCAGCGAGGAAGACTTTCTGCCTGATGTCAAATTCCAGACACTTCACCATATTATTGGGTTCTGGAATTTTATTTATGAACTCCAGTATGTCAGAAGCATGATAATACAATGCCCCGCCTTGATAGAAACGGGTATTGAGTCTATCATGCAAAGTGTTGACAATGTAACTCTTCTTGTTTCTCTCTTCCATAAAAACTTTCCATAACCCTCCTTTACCAGACTTGTTACAGCCTTCCATGTGGAGCAGCTTAGGGGCCGTCCATTGAATTGAGTGTGGGATGAAAAAGGAAATTCACTTCCTTTTCTGTTAGACCCCCCCCCTCCCCCCTGGTATGCAACTTTCCAAGATGTCATCCCACACATTACATTTGTCAGTTTGGACATGTACATAAATTGTACCATGTTTTTTTTCATATACCGGTATGTGATAACTATGTGTTGTAAGTTAACAAACAAAGAAATACAATTTTAAATATAGATTTTATTTTATCTGGACACAATTCTAATGCATCATGATTGAAATACTTTTGGTACTAGATCTACTTGTCATCATCACGGTCATCAGTATGATCCGCATATTGAATGTCACATGAAATATAATGCTATGAATTATAATAACATAATGCAGTTATTAGCACTATGCAAGTCTTATGTAATCCTTATTCAGTTATGTCCATGAGATGCCCTGCTTTATGCTGGTGTCTCCTGAGTCCAGCCTTGGATGAGAAGTCACGCCCACAACCAGAATATTCACACACTGGGCGAATTCCTGTGTCAAGATGATCAGCACTACGTTTTTCCGCCCTTCGTTTTTTTGGCAAACTCTGATTTTCGCTCATGGTAGTGCACTATGAGGTCATGCCTTTCTCTGTCTGACTTTGATTGAAACACATATCTGCAGCCTCTGGGGCAGATAGGTTTTTCCCCATCTAGAGAGGGGCACCCTTCATCCAGATCAAGCAGAGGCCTGTTGAGGTCCCCATGAAGGAAGTTGCACTCAAGCCAGGTATTGTAATGTCCTGGGTGGGTGCTACTCTTCACATGATTATTCTATTGTTATATCTATACACACCTTGCTTCTCTGGACACACCGTCACCACAAACACACAACACACTTGAGACAGCTCTTGGTCTGAAAAAGAAAGAACAGGACCTAAAAAATAACCTAAAAATGTCTCGTTTACCAGCATATGTAGAAATGGGATTTGACTTTGATTTCTATAAAATTTTGTAGCATGCATGCTATTGAATGAGCAAAGGTTACAATAATATACAATTTTACACTGATCTTGCCAAGGGTGCACAGGCTCAGACACTGAAAAGCATTCTCGATTTACCGCCTAGTAATTATTGTGCTCGTTAACACCGCTGGATATTCCCGCACAATAATTATAAGGCAGTTTCAATAATGATAAATCGAGAATACTCCTAGTGGCCTCCTTGAGACATGACACAGCATGCCATTAACAAGACAGTTAAAATCCAATGCTCATTACTGGATAGCTTGCAACGCAACTTCATCAAGTTCATTTGATGTCAATGTAAAGCTGATATATATATGGCTTGAAATAAGAAAATAATTCTAATCAATTATAAGAACATTGAACAAGAATGAAAATTTTTTTTTTCTTTAATACAATATTTCAAAGTAAAAAAAAAAAATTCAAAGTAAATTTTTTTTTTAAAGTCAAGTCAGTAAAAAAAAAATTAAGTCAAGTAAGTTTTTTTTAAATTTAATCTTAAGTACAAAGATAAAAAAATATTTTATTTAATTCAATTAAATTATTAAATTTACTTAATTTCACTGTCTATTAGCAATCATTACCTATCATTTAAAGAAACAACTGAAGTATGATTACATTTCATTGAATTAAATTGAATTAAATTAAATTTAATTTGATTGAATTTTGATTTTCAAATCTGTGTGAATGGGTGAGGGGACCAAATAAACTGTCAATGAACACTCATGATCTATCATTTAATATTTCTGTTAGGAAGCCATTCATTGAATTAAATTTAATTAAATTTTTCTTTTTTTACAAGTTTTGAGGGGAGCTGGGGACCAAAGAAATAGCCTTATGTTGATAGATTATCCAGAATTTATTCATTTTGTTGCACTATTTTTCAAAATATTTCAGTTAGGAAGCCATTGATTGAATTAAATTGAATTAAATTAAATTGACTTTTTTTAACAAGTATGGGAGAAGCTGGGGACCAAAGAAATAGTCTTATGTTGATTGATTAACTATAATTTATTCATTTTGGTACACAAGTTTTCAAAATATTTCGCTTGGGAAGCCATCCATGTCCTCTTGCATGTTCAACACCATTAAATCTCCCATTTCAGTGGCAAAATCTTCACAAAATCTACAACAGACAATGTACAAATGCGTAAATATTACTCCCACACGAGATGGGAGGCTTACCTTTGATAACAATTGAGTAAAATAGCTGATAAAGTGATGCGAGAACGTGATGTAATATTCGGTTCTTTAAAGATGCTGCGATAGTCTGAGACATCCAGCGTTGTCATTTTCGCGCAAAAAGCGAGCCTCGCAAACTTAACTGAAAAGCGATTGGTGTGGGTAGCCGAGTCGTCAAAATATTAGCCAATCAAAATCCGTCAAACTCTACCGAAGCAGCCCGCAACACCAAAACAAGGCGGCGGCCACAAGCGGTAAGCGAACGACTGAATTTTCGATGTTTTGGGTCGATTTGTGCAATTTTGATGACACGAAATTATTTTTTTGACGGAGGAATCGATTTGACGGATTTTCCGTTCACGGATGTTAAATTTTGACGGAAATCCGTCTGGAGACGGAGGACCAGCACCCATGTCATTATTCTGAGATTGTTCTTCATAATTGATTTTCAGTAACTTTTCACATCATGATGCTTATATTGAAATGTCAGTAGAAATCGCTTTGTACTCCAACCTTCGGTACTTATGTCCTCTACACTCAATGGATTCATTTCAGTGTCCTTACCTTCAACATACCTTGTAATGTCAGTAGCACTAAGAGAAGGGCTCACATTTGTTATCTGGACCTGAAATGTCTCTGGGCCAGCCAAGAGCAGGTCTGAGTCATCTGCAGTACCAACTGCTTTCACATCCTTTTTATGATCTAATGCACTATTATTGCCTTTCTTTTTACCTCTATTTGGCCTTCTGTTGTTATTTGGCCCGACAGTCTGAAAGTTCTCACCATCTGTAGCTTCATTGCCACGCATAGCTGTCCCAGGTTTCGGCTGATGTCTTCTCGTCACTGCAGTGGCATACCTTCGCTGGGTACCATCCCTGTCTGTGTTCTGCACCTCCTCAGCACCAGGTGGCACTGGGAGGCCTCCATGCTCCGCATCATTTGGGGCTACTGTCCCCCTCTGCTGGCCCTGCTGCTGTCCTGCACCGCCAGTGGCCTGCGAGTCTGCATCAGAGACCCTTGGAGTGGCCCCCTGGCTGGAGCCCCCAACTGCACTGCTCGTACCATCCCTCTGAACGCTAACAACCTGAGACTCCTTCATATCACTTATATTCTTTCTGTATTGTGCCACATCACTAATCACACTTGTAAGAGTTTCCTGCAGTTTCCGTAACTGCCTCTGATGAGCGGATATATCCTGGTACATAGACATCATGTTCCCAGATTCTTCGGGACCACCTGGTATCCTCGCTGCATCATCGCTCACAAATCTAGGCTTTATCACTTCACTCTGATTGACATTGTCCAAAGCCTTAAACATGTCTAGGATGTCATCTATCATAACATCACTGGCTGGCCTATTTGGTGAGTCTTTTCTCCCATGAAAATACTGACCATCAGGGATGATATCCTTCACACTGTCAATCATAGCCTGTCTAGCCTCATCTACATCATCTGCTGAGAATGTACTCAGCACAGCTGATTTGATCAGCAGCCCAGCTGCCCTTGATCTGTATGTGTTTACATACATAAGCAGGCTGTTGATTACCACCTTTGCCTTGTTGTAGCAGTGCAGACATGCTGCATGGTCACTTGTCCTCAGGCTGGCCTTACACTCCACACACTTGCTGGTTGGCATGGCGCCCACACAGTCAATCAATACTGTTATGTAATCCACAAGTGACACAAAATCTTGCTAATTATCATTTATGATTGCATTATCTTTGAGAAAACTGACATTTTGGGTGCTCTGTAGATTTCATATATTGTCACTGTTTTGTATTGAAATGTAAGATGAACAGTTTCTTGCCCCAAATCATGAAAATTATTAAATATTTCTGACCGAAACCAACAAATGTGAATAATGTTACATGTCATCACCATTCATTGTTGATAATTATCATTTATGATTGCATCATCTTTGAGAAAACTGACATTTTGGGTGCTCTGTAGATTTCATATATTGTCACTGTTTTGAATTAAAATGTAAGATGAACAGTTTCCTGCCCCAAATCATAATTTTTTAATATTTCTGGCCGAAACCAACAAATGTGAATAATATGACAAACCATTATCATTCTTTGTTACTAATTATCATTTATGATTGCATAATCTTTGAGAAAATTGACATTTTGGGTGCTCTGTAGATTTCATATTTTGTCTCTGTTTTATATGAGATATAAGATGCACAGTTTCCTGCCCCATATCTTGATAATCTTTTGATATTTCTGACCGAAACCAACAAATGTGATTAATATTACATGCCGTTATCATTTATTCTTGCTAATTATCATTTATGATTGCATTATCTTTGAGAAAATGACATTTTGGGTGCCCTGTAGATTTCAAACAATGTCATTTGGTTGCTAACCGGAAGTGACGTCCGCACGCTCTCAAGAATATAGTGACAATAAATGAAACTTGCAGGGCACCCAATTTGTCAATTTTCTCAAAGGTAATGCATTTTAAAAAGATAGTTAGCAATAATGAACTATGAAGGAATGTTATATCATTCACAGACACAAAGTAGAACAAAAGATGTGGAAGGTCTTTGTTGATGGATGGATGGATGGACGGACATACGAAAAACAGCTACATTGTGCGAGTTTCTGTCCAATATCTTTGTTCGGTCCTGAAGATCAGAATAAAAGTACTTTGTGTGGACCATCTTCAGAAAATGACGAGAGCTACACTGTGGGGTTCCTGGCTGTCTGTAAAACCTTATGCAGTTATCTAACTGTAGAACCTTGTGCAGTTATCTGACTGTAAAACCTTATGTGGTCACTTCATTACTGTAGAGTCATACAACTGATACTTTATTCTCCCTTCCAGGTATTTTCAAGGTTTATTCCAGGTTTGAGTGCATTTATTCTTTACTTTTTTTCAAAGTGTTACTGTAGATACATCATCCTAGATTTTCTATTCAATTCCATAGTGGTTGGATTCTTAGATCATACATGTACAGATATTACCATAAAATACAAGATACTTTCTCACTCTTCATAAATTTTCATGGTTTTTGAAATCCAAAATAATTCTCAAAGGTTGAGGTAAAATTGCCACTATTTTCAAGGGGACAGTAATTTCGAGACCATGGATCTCTCCTAACCCTACCCTTTTGTATGACATTCTAAGGAGTTTTTATGGCACTAAATCCCGACACATAGAAACTCGATCATTCCATTCAAAGGCAACCTGTCAGATTACCATTTCTGTAATGCTCACCTACAATATGGGATGGGGTGGATAGTTCGACCGTAACCAGTTCAGTCCATTTCCGGGCCGTGGCGCAGTTGGTTAGAGTGCCAGCTTATTAGGACCAGTTCCTCTGTGGTGATCCAAAGGTCGTGGGTTCAAACCCCGGCCGTGCCGGGATTGAACTCATGATACAATTTCCCATATGAGCTGAGGCCCGTGCCTTAAGGGTTAACCCGTTGTCCTTGTAAATCTGTGACCGGGTGGGTTGTCATGTCAAGGACCTGCGACATGACAATTCAGTGAGGCAGCACTATATCTGCTACAAGTAGGTCTCATCACGAAATGACTGAAATAATGTTTAATTACTATCAACTGAACATCATTGTACAAATTACAAAAGTGATTGTACACTACAAGTCACCCAATGTTGAGTGAACAGCAACATAAAAAAATGAAACTCAAATTATGTGTTTACCATTACTTTTACCTTCTTTCCCACAATCTCTAGTTTCATGGTAATACAATACAGTGTTTTCACTGCCTATCTAACTTTGTTAAACAATATAAACTTGCATTAACCAGCATAACTACTAGCAACTGAACATCATTGTACAAATTACAAAAGTGATTGTACACTACAAGTTACACAATGTTGATGTCCGTGAGTTGCCATAGCATGTGAAAAGGCTAAATATGGTTGATTCAGTGCAGACTGTTGGTTGATTCAGTGCAGACTGTTGCTAGAAAACACACTTTCAATGTTTACTTGGATTTCTTGTATTTCCCAGCTGCCTTGGCTTTCTTAGCTTTTTGATTTAGATAACTAACTTTTTTCTTTATGTTGTCTCTCTTTTTTTTCCATATTGAACCCCCCTATTTCGAGATATTTCTTGTGCCTTCTCACAGTCTACATTACGGGGGCAGACCCCTTTTGCCATGAAGTCCACAAAGAGGCTCCTGAGCTCTTTGATGTCTTCACTAGTCCATTTTGAGATCTCTCCTCTTCTTCTCAAATACTTCTTTGGCTCCTCTATATCATCTTGATCTACAGGAAATGATAAATAATAAAAATGCTTCATTTCATGACATATTTCTAAACATTTAAGTAACAGTAAATACTGTATCAATCAAGACTCAAGTGGCAGGGTGTCCACTACTTAACGCAACTGAAATTCACCAAATTTTATTAATGTGAGTGTTTCTTATCAACTAAATACAAACCCAAATCTCTAATACGAATAATTTGTTCAAAAAACAAACTACCATACCTCGTTTCTCCACCTTACCAACAACGCACAAAGCGTGTCACCAAACCGGCATGTGAAGAATCTTCTCGCAGTAAAACCTCTCTAGCTGCTCTGAACAGACGTATATCCTTCCCACACTTAGTATTATACGAGAGAACAACCTTCTCCCACAATCTACCACCTCAACTAAACTCAACACTGGATGAAATTAAGAATTTCCAAGCTCAAAAGACGAACTCGTCCTTGTTCGTCCACGTCAAAATCAAATATGGCACGGAAGCGGGAAGATGGTCGATAGGTGTCGCTGTGGTAGTAAGGATACCCGGATGAGGGCAACGATGGTTTCTTTTTATTTATATTTTGACGTATTTTAACTGGCTAAAAGCTCAGTCCTAATGTCCATTTGGGTTTTGTATTTCATGTTGAAAGAAACTCCCTGACCAAAACAGTTTTTCCTTGACCCAATTATAACAAAAAATACAATATGTTTTTACATAAAATGACCTCCACGCACCTCTAATAGCCATCCAGTCCACCCACTTTATTCAAAATTACTGAAATTTGTATAATTTATAAAAGAAAGTACATGAAAACTGCCATAGCCATATGACATTAGTAAAATTCCCTGACTTTTCTGTAATCTTTAAGAATTCCCTGACTTGTATCTAAATTCCCTGACTTTTCCCTGACGTTTGGCCAGTCTGGAATTTCCCTGACTTTTCCCTGACCAGTAGACACCCTAAGTGGAATGAAACTAAACTATACTGAGTGGGCATTGGGGCAATAACCAATGCCCACTCCATCTCTAAGATTTAGCTGGCAATTAATTGCCAGCGAAACCAAAAACTGATCCAAATGTCATATGTGGACTTGCATAATTGACTCTACAGATTGTAGTTGCTCCAGGTGATAAAGTACCATAATACATGTGCACAAGTCAACTACTGAACTTTTGTTTATCAATACTTAAATATTCTAATGATCAGAAACATTTGAAATAATTCGCCAAAGAAAAAATGGTAGACTCATACTAAGTATGCACTGTACATTGTTGAAATTAAAACATTAGTAACATAAAAAGGAAAGTGTCAAGTTACCTTCTGGTTCATCCAATTTCTCAATTTGATTATAGAATTCCTCAGAGGGATCTATTCCTCCTTCATAATGATCTCCTGTTCCCTGTCCTAGACCACCAGAACATGCAATAGGAATGGACTCAGCTTCTGGCCCAGCTTCTTTTTCCTCTGGCCCAGCTTCTTTTTCCTCTGGCTGAGCTTCTTTATCCTCAAACACTAGGTCTGCAATAGAATATCAATAATAATAATTTGGTTGCAGGCTGAATAATTTCCTTGTAAAAACAATCACTGTAACTGCATGCTGGAAAAAGAATTGCTGAATTTTCATATAGTTTTGTGACAACTGCTATCTTCCAGAGATGACAATTAAGTTTAACTACTGGTAAATAAATTTACCCCTACTCCATAAAGCCAAGTATCTCCCAAGTGTTTTCTTAAACAGAACTTACCAGTAAAATTAATGTCCTCCAGTTTTTTGCCAACAAAACGTTTCACCATGTTGAGGTCTTGCATCAAGCACAGTTTCGCTATCTCTACCCTTTCTATTACACTTGATCGTTGTCAGTAATAGTTTAAATGCACATCCGAGGTGTGCCCGAGGTGATTGTACAACCATTTCTCTTGTTGGGTTGTCATATCTACCACCTAGAATTATTAAGAATAAAACATTGCACTGGGGGTAAATGACTTGTTATCACACAATGTTACAGACTAAACTTAATAAAACAAATAGCCCATCATCATATTACAGCTTTAATGAAATTAAAAATTATTTAATTTTCCTCTCCCTTCATTCAAGTTCATATTCATGACCACCATCAAAGTTTAGAAATGCTATTCTTACAGCCCAAATGTACAATAATGTGGTGCAATACAGCCAATACTGCTATGGCGATTCAGTAGAAATCCTGACAAGTTTCTGCATTTTGTGATCATACCTGTGATATGGTTGCCATATATTTTCTAAGGTTAACACTTGTGATCCTGCCTGGTGCCCTCAGGTCTGCTTCCGCTGCTATCTTCGTCAGTGCCTCGTACCCCCGCACGTACGACAAAGGATTTCCTTCAAAATAAAGGCTTCCATGTAAAACTTGTTAACATAACCAGCAGACAACAGAACCATTATTAGACAAGACCAATCAATAATTATGATAAAACATAGCCTAAAGGCTTATAGCAGAAATATCAATGGGCATAGTCAGAGTGCACGTGGTGGCAAATTGTCATGACATACGAGATCGGACAATTGCCTAAGATGACACTTTGCTTGCATAATTAGATAAACAAAAACCTTAACACCCGGAACCAGAAATCTGCGTGGCTTACTTAGAGCAAAGGCAGAAATATCCTATTTCTGCTAAAAATCTCAGTCCATCTGATTTCTAATTTACAAATTATACATATTTATTATATTTGATTGGTGTTATATAAATGCTGTTGTTAAATTCTTGTGTTATCTACATATTGTATTAATATTTACATTTTGTTTCTAGTCAATATAACGTTTTTGTTTTTACTATTTTGGCACTGAATGACCTCATTGTGTCGATGTGCCGTAAAGAAACCATTCATTCATTCTGATTTCTAATTTGTGGCAATCTTTTAAGACTTGACAAGGTGGTGCTGCTGATATTTATTGTACATTTAACTATTAGCACCACCTGGTGAAGTCTTCAACAGTGTATGTGAAATGTTTTATGCCAACGCAGAACATTTTTCTGACTTGAATATTAAACAGTAGTATTTCATTATGTCTAACACCAGACATTTCTGATGTCAGACTTCATTCTGGCCACCTTTCACGTACACTGCTACAAAGTGTCACCTATTTGAGACAGTTCAGTGAGGCAGCACTATATCTGCTACAAGTAGGTCTCATCACGAAATGACTGAAATAATGTTGAAAGTGATGTAAAACCCCAAACAAACAAACCTATTTGAGATTCAATCTATACTAGGACTCGTAGATGTTACAACCAGTAGATGTGTCCTTGTCACTAATTGCACAGCATGACTGGTGCTGGCGAGTAAAGACAATAGCCCCCCTTCCCAGAATGACCTAACAATGGACAATGGAAACAAAAGCGCACATCACGATCGGTCCGTGTTATTTTATGTATGATACACATTCAAATGTCATGCGGTCAGGTATGTAGATGATATCCGCCACCTCCCCTGTGGGTGCGGGGATTAAAGAATAGCCCCACTGCCCCCCATCATGTCGTAAAAGGCGACTAAAGGGGTCCCCATGTGGGCCTGGGGTTAGAATGGTCCTCTGATTTTTTTACTCCCTGGTTTTTTTGTCAGTTCGTATAAGGCGAACAAAAAAATAACCATGGCGCCTTGTTTGCCGTGAGGTGAGACCTGTAAGGGGAGGATATGGAGTTCTGCAAGTTGAGCACTGGACTGGTTTGGCAATTATACCGGTCCAGATGCAACACACCTGTTTGAACCCAAATATTCACCCTAGACATGGAGGACTTTAGGGCCCGATATTGTCCAACCGGCTTGTGGAATATAGCTCCACACTTTTCTCCATATCTAAAGTTCAGGTTTTATGAGGTTTAGGTCGTTTTATTTTAGATACATTATCAATGATAAATTCTACATGTTCTTAAGATAAAATGTATGGTATCATAAACAATTTTTTCAAAACAATTATTGGCATTGTCTACAAGTTTTAACATAACAGATGTTTGGAGCTTGACTGCTCAAACGGGTCAATCTGGGGTGCATTTTATGTATTCTCGAGTATATTGTCTAATGTAGCCGAGTTTTATAGGTGTGCTGATGGCTCTGCCCCATATCTATAACTCCCTATTTTTAAAAATAGGAGTCAGAGTAAGGCTTAGGAACATGGACAATGAACAATAAACACAACACATATGGCATCAAACAAACAAAAAAGACAAAGGGCTGATATGGAAACGGACTTGGATAACGATTTAAACACAAATGAAACAAGATGGCCAAGATTTTTAATAGTTGAAAGCACGGATTCACTACGCACCATAGATAAAATGTCTCCTTTTGCAATTGAAAAAGGTATTCAAGGAGTAGCTGGAAAAGTGAAAAATCTTAAAAAGATGCGTGACAAATTATTAATAGAAGTGGACAGAAAGAGTCATTCCAATAATTTATTGAAATGCTCTTTATTGGCCATTATCCCTGTAAAAATAACTCCTCATAAGACCCTAAACACCAGAAAGGGAGTTATCAGGTGTCCAGAACTTTCTGGTATACCAGAGACTGATGTTGTTGAGGAGCTATCTGATCAGAATGTTGTCGCTTGCCGTCGCATTAGCATCAATAAAGATGGCGTCAGAACTCCCATCAATACCTATATTATCACTTTTGAAACAACGCAGCTACCTCAATCAATCAAAATTGGATATTTAAACGTAAGAGTTAATATATATATTCCAAGCCCACTGCGTTGTTTCAAATGTCAGAAATATGGTCATGGCTCAGATAATTGTAAAGGGAACTTGACATGTCCAAAATGCACTGGCCAGCACAGTAGTGAAAATTGTGAATCTCAGTCTTTGAAATGCAATAATTGTGAAGGTGAACACCCGTCATATTCTCGGAATTGCCCCTCTTTTGTAAGAGAAAAAGAAATTCAGAGAATAAAGTACACAGAAAACATTTCCTTTCCAGAAGCCAGAAAACGAGTAGAAAGCAACAATACCCCTCAAAGAAGTTCCTATGCTATTGTCACAAAATCAAAAGATACTAAATCCATTTCAGTTCAAACAGATTTAACATGGCCAATTGGTGAAAACAACTATTCCTATATGAGCAAATCAATAACAGCAATACCAACACAGACTCCTGTATCTTCTACCCCTTTACTTACTCAATCTTCAATAAAACCTACACAATCTTCCATAAAACCTTCACAGATTCAATCAACATCAAGCACCAAAGGTGCAAATTCCAATTCTTCACAGCAGAATAAACCTGTTAATAAGTCTGACAAAAATGAAACTAGAGATCAAGGAAAAAATAAAATACAAAGAACAAAATCATTAGAAAGGATGGATACAAATGATCCTCCTGATATAAATAGCATTCAGGTGCACTCCAAGCATAATCGTAGTAGAATTAAATGATTATGTTTGACCACATTGTATTATTACTCATTATTTCAAATATGGCTATTAGCAATATTATACAATGGAATTGTAGAGGATTTGAGGCAAACAGACCAGAACTGGAGTTATTAGCCGTAAAAATTAAATGCATCGGTAATTTGTTTACAAGAAACTAAATTTAAAGATAATTCCACAACATTTAAGGGATATGTACTGTATAATAAAGTCGGTTCAATTGACATTATGGACCGAGCACATGGCGGAGTTTCTATTTTTGTTAAATCCTGTATACCCCAAACTAAAGTAATATTAAATACTAATTTTCAAGCTTCTGCTGTTAGGGTTACCTTGCACAATACATTGACGATATGTTCAGTATATTTACCACCAAGTGAACCAATTAATATTACAGATTTAAATAACCTAATAACTCAGCTGCCAGAACCATATATGCTAGTTGGTGACTTTAATGCTCACAACTATCTTTGGGGTGGCAGAAATAATACTGATGCCAAAGGACGTATAATAGAAGATTTCTTAAATAATAATAGTTTGTGCCTTTGGAATAACGATTCTCCAACATATTTACATCCTGCTACAGGCTCTTTAACATCAATAGATCTCTCCATGTGCACTCTAAATTTATTTTTAGACTATTCCTGGGAAGTAGAGGAAGATCAATGGGGTAGTGATCATTACCCTATTATTTTAAATAACCATTTTCCTCCACCAGATGAACGAATCCCCAAGTGGAAATTTCATAAAGCCAATTGGGCAAAATTTCAAACATCCTGTTTTAACAAAATAACGCCAGAAATTTTTAACAATGTAGATGATCCTCTTCAAGTTTTTACGGATACATTGTATGATATTGCTGATGGGTGTATTCCCAAATCAAAGCCAAATTCTAAAATTAAAGAAAAACCCTGGTTTAATGATGAGTGCAAAAAAGCTGTCAAGGAGCGCAAAAAAGCTCTGAAAATATTTAATCGACAGCCAACTCAATATAATTTGCACCAATTTCGTATAAAAAGAGCTAAAGCCCGTTATATTATTAAAATAAGCAAAAGAAAAAGTTGGAAAGATTACGTTTCTAAATTAAATACACGTTCACCAATTAAAAAATGCTGGGATATGGTGCGTAAAATTACTGGAAAGGGAGGTGGAGCAAGGATCAAACATCTAAATCATAATGGCCAACTAATTACAAATCCCACTGAAATAGGTAACACAATAGGTCAAACCATTTCCAAGAATTCCTCATCTGATATTTATTCTACAAAATTCCAACAAATAAAAAATAGAAAAGAAAGAAACCAACTAAATTTCATATCTAATAACTTGGAACAGTATAATAAGCCATTCACAATATCAGATTTAAAACTTGCTTTAGATAAATCCCATGATACCGCTCCTGGACCTGATCATATACACCTCCCTGACCAAACACTTGGGCATCTTTTGGATATTTTTAATAATATTTGGGAAAGTGGTAATTTTCCTCCTTCATGGAGTGAAGCCACTATCATTCCTATTCCCAAACCTGGCAAAGACTCGTCAGATTCAAATAATTATCGTCCCATTGCGTTAACAAGTTGTATTTGTAAATCAATGGAACGAATGATTAACGAGCGTTTAGTTTGGTTTTTAGAAACTGCGGCTTATATTTCTGTTGCACAGAGTGGCTTTAGAAAAACGCGAAGTACTATTGACCATCTGGTACGTTTAGAAACGTTTATACGAGAGGGTTTTATAAAAGGCGAACATGTGGTTAGTATATTTTTTGATTTAGAGAAAGCTTACGACACCACATGGAAATATGGAATAATGAGTGATTTATATGATATGGGATTAAGGGGTCGTTTACCCCTTTTTATTCAAAATTTTCTATCAAACAGACATTTTAAAGTTCGAGTGGGTGCATCACTTTCTGATGTTTTTGATCAGGAAATGGGTGTTCCACAGGGTAGTATATTATCAGTCACCCTTTTTATTATTAAAATTAACAGCATTGTTGATTGTATGAGCCCTGGATCAGATTGCTCACTTTTTGTTGATGATTTCAACTTAAGCTACAGGTCAACAAGCATGCATACAATAGAACGGCAGCTCCAACAACACCTAAATAGATTACAAGAATGGGCTGATAACAATGGATTTAAGTTTTCTTTGAAAAAGACAGTATGTATGCACTTTTGTAAAAAGTGGAAGGCTCACCCAGATCCTGATCTACACCTTGGCCAAACTCGAATCCCTGTTGTCGAAGAAACCAAGTTTCTTGGACTTATATTTGATAGAAAACTATCTTTTATCCCTCATATTAAATACGTAAAAAAGAAATGCCAGAAGGCATTAGATTTGTTATGTGTTCTAGCCCATACCGATTGGGGAGGGGACCGTAATGTTTTATTACAATTATATAGAGCACTGGTACGTTCCAAACTTGATTATGGGTGTATGGTGTATGGTATATGGATCAGCACGTCCATCGTATATTAAAATGCTCGATCCTGTACAAAATCAAGGGTTAAGACTATGCCTTGGTGCATTTCGTACCTCGCCTGCAGATAGCTTGGCAGTTGAGGCAGATGAACTGCCTCTTGATTTAAGAAGAGAAAAGCTTGCCCTTCAGTATGCTGCAAAAATTGCTGCTTGCCCAGACAATCCTGCACATGACGCTATATTCAATCCAAATTATGTTGATCTTTTTGAAAATAAACCAAATACAATACCGACTTTTGGCATTCGCATTAAAGAATCTTTACAATCTTTAAATTTAAATCCGAATCACGTAGCTGAATTTCAATATCCTGAAACACCTCCATGGACCTATGAAACTTTAAATATTAATGTAGCCATGTCAGAATTAAAGAAATACTCATTCGATCCATCCCTTTATATAAATAGATATAAAGAAATTAAATATATTTTCACTGGCTATCAGTGTATATACACTGATGGATCATTTGACGATGAGAAGGCTGCTGCAGCTGCTGTTAAGGGCAATCATATTTATTCAGAACGTCTGCCAAATAAATCATCAATTTTTTCTGCAGAACTACATGCTTTGTACCTTGCTTTGGATCATGTGGAGACTTCTCCACATAAAACATTTTTAATTTTTTCTGATTCTTTGTCTTGTTTACAAGCATTGAAAGCAAAGGATTGGAAAAATCCCTTTATTTACAAAATTCTCGAACGGTATCATAGACTCTGCACAGATGAAAATAAAGAAATACGTTTTTATTGGATCCCCAGTCACATTGGAATCCATGGAAATGAGGCCGCTGACCAAGCTGCCAAAGCAGCATTGGACAAATGCCCAATAGATTTACTTATTCCATATACAGAGTTTACGAAATATATTACTGTTTTTTTACGTTCTAAATGGCAGTTGCGCTGGAACGAAGCTATTTTTAATAAATTACATGAAATTAAGCCCGTTCTAGGCAAAACTAAAGGTGCTATTAGAATTAACCGTAGAGAAGAGTCTGTTTTAACCCGTATAAGAATAGGACATTGTTATCTGCTTAAAGGTGAAGATCAACCGGAATGTATTGGTTGTCGAAGGGCTTTGACTATTAAACATTTTAATTGAGTGTATCGATTTTGATATTATACAAACTCAATATTTTAATGTACAAGATTTACATACGTTATTTGATACTGTAGATACTTACGGATAGTATCGTTTTTAACTCACTTAGGACTTTATAATCAGTTTTAAGGGCAGAGCTTTTGTTTATTTATGTCATTGACTTATTTATCAAGAACTGCAAAACATCTTTTAAACAAATTATACATATTTATTATTTTTGATTGGTGTTATATAAATGCTGTTGTTAAATTCTTGTGTTATCTACATATTGTATTAATATTTACATTTTGTTTCTAGTCAATATAACGTTTTTGTTTTTACTATTTTGGCACTGAATGACCTCATTGTGTCGATGTGCCGTAAAGAAACCATCCATTCATTATCATTATCATTGGACATCCGCCACCAGGGATCAGGTAAATAGACACTGGACCTCCACTACGGTCAGATAGATGAATGACTGCACACCACACCAGCTCCCGTTCCTACCATGATAACATATTAGGTTTGACAGAGATATGTTAAATTAGTGAAGAACACATTTTTTTCTGGTAATAGTCCTTTTTGTCTGACAGAATAGAAGTCCTTTTTGAGCGACAGACAAAGGATGTGTATATATTTGTTGTTGCCTCCTACCATGCCGAGTAAGCAATGAATAAAAAGTCACGTGTCACCCCATCATGTCTCACATCCATCATGAATTACATGTCACCTGCATCACGAATCTCATCACTTCCATCATGTATCACATTTTACCTCCATATCAGCTCCATCATGAATCACATGTCACCTGCATCATGTATCACATGTTATCTCCATCATATCACCTCCATCATCATGTATCACAGGTCACCTCCATCATATCACCCCATCATGTATAACATGCCACCTGCATCATGTATCACGTGTCACCTCCGTCATGAATCACATGTCACCTCCATCATGTATCACATGTTATCTCCATCATATCACCTCCATCATGTATCACATGTCTGCATCATGTATCACATGTCACCTCCATCATATCACACCATCATGTATATCATGTCATCTGCATCATGTATCACTATGCTACCTGCATTATGTATCACATGTCACCTGTATTCTATGACATGTCACCTGCAACATCTATCACATGTCACCTCCACCATGTATCATGTCACCTGTATCATATGTCACATGTATCATGTCACCTGCATCATGTCTAATGTCACCTGCATCATGAATCACATGTCACCTGCATCATATATATAATGATGAATAAATTGGTAGCCCACTGTAGCAGTCTGCTTAGTTATTTTGTGCAATTCTCAGGTACTGACATGTTTGTAATCAAATGATTAATTGCTGACATATCATTCCTGCTACCCATTCCTCTATGAATGAATGAATGAATGCAGCAATACTTTTCTCAAAAACATAACTGTCATTTTCTGTCCATCTTTTGTACATTATTCAGTCTACTGTTCGCACGTCTCAAAGCCGTGTACACACATAGTTGGTGTGCACCTGTGGTTTACAAGGCAAGGCATCTTCTGTAGGAAACTGCGCACAAAACATGCAGACCATTTCTCGGCAATTTTCTCCCTTCCAAAATGCAATAAATCTTAGTTACATTATAAGAAATAACATAGTACATAAACTGCACAAAAAGTTTTAAAACACAAAGTAAGCCTTGTCCAAATAATTTCCTTGTCCAAATAATTTGAATTACATTTGTTCATATATTGCCACAAATCAGTGGGGGTTGACTCTACCAGTTTTCTTTCCATTTACAACATTTATATATACATCTACAGACACCTGAAATGTTTGATTGGTTATTCTACACTCAGGCTGATTCAGATCATACAACCAGGTCTGATGGCCATCGGGCCACCCTTGCTTTAGTCTCACGCATGCGCACCTCCCACATACTCAACTTCCGTGATGCCAATATGTCTGCCGTGGTTTCACAATGCTATCTTCTACCGTCTTGGTTTGGGCACATTTGTGGACAATTACCACACAAAATAACTACAAATTATCGTGCGGATAACACTTAAAGAGCTAATTAATCGTTTGAATAAGGTAAAGAATGGTTTTATTGCCTGTATTTGTGTCAATAAAGAACTTTAACCGCTAGTTTGATTAGAACGACCGGACATAGATTTCAATTTATTTTGACCGCCCCGTTACCCAAAAATTCAAATATTTCAGCTACCCCCGCCCCCGGATTTCGAATTCACTTCCCTGCCGCCCCTCCAACATATTTTAATGGAATAACCAGTGCAAAAGCATGAAAGACATAGTCTATATGCCGGCCATGCTCAGCTGATGCTGTTATTTCCTTCTTACTGCGTCATTCAATTTCTTTCCTCCCAAAACACTTTATACAGACAATCTTTGGTCAAAATAACGACTGCATAATGACCACGGATATGTGAAGAATTAGATTTACATCATGATTTTGAACAACTAACCTTTGTGAGGTAGGGATGCCGGACAATTCCTTATGTTAGTTAATTCTTGTGGTCAATATGGCTCCACAGAAGAGAAAGGAAGGCGCATGCGCGAGCGGGTGAGAAGCGACCTGACCACGCATGCGTTAACTTTTAGCGCGAAATTTAAACCTAGGTGGCGGTATTGCATAGAAAATGTCTGCAGCTTGTCTGTTTTATAGAAAAAAGAGGGTGGACATTGCACTGGACAAAGACATTGTGGGGTCTAATTTCAATTTTGCCACCAATACCCCACAATGCTCAAAAAACGAATTTCAGAGGTTTTCATTGTGGGGTTGACCCCACAATGAAAAAAGACCCCACAATGTACCAAAATTCTGTCAAAAAACCTCACAATGCGACTGCCATTAGGGCAGACAGACGAATGGATGGACACAGTTCTGCGCATGCGTTGAGAGTGGAATGGCAGCTTTCACTTAAGCTCCGATAAAATCGTCCTTCTTGGTCGATTTTCTGGAGTCTATTGCTAGTCTATCGTCTCACTTTCTCGCAGAGAACCCGGTCTATACAAAGGTCTATCTGATACCAGACTTATTGCAGGCTCTGACGGCAGTTTTGATTGGAAAACCGCTCGCAAGGGCGGGATCATACTGTGTTGTCTTTGCGAGGCACCGCGCTCACGAGTATCCACTCTTTGCTGCCAGTGTCGAGTGCTTGGTCTGATACCTTATACCCTCTGTATTCATAAAACTTGTTGCTCCTGGTGTCTAGAATCACCTTCAGACCCATCAGCAACATATTTTGAAATTACAGTGATCTTCGGACTTGTTCCGACGGTGGTTGTTGATACACAAACAAGGGGCTACTACCAGCCATTTTTTCTTGTTGTGACGCACCACCCGCTGTCCAATACACACTTGCAAGCAACTACGTAAGTAGTTCTTTCTTGCAATATACCTATTTATAGGTACATATACCAATCTAATTTGCACGCTATTCGTGTCTGGACACGTTTTCAGACGCTTCTAGAAGCAAATTCGGTATGTTGAACTGTTTTGCAGTGTTTTTCGGACTTGTTCCGACGGTGGAAGAACAGAGTACTCGATACCTGCTCCACCCGCTGTTCAAACCAACTAAAGTGCAAGCGGCTACACAAATAGCCCTTTCTTGCATTCACCCCCAAGGTATTTATTGCCTAAAGAAACTTTTAGCTAAATTACCCCAAAACTCTGCTAAAATTTCTAATATTAGTGCTATAAATAACTACTATATAGCATCGTTGACGGGCGGCTCACAGCGCCTCTACCGTTAAATCTCTAAGTTAGCTGGCCTCAGCGCCCCCTAACAGAAAAACTGCATATCATTGTACATGTATATGTCCTTTATTTTCTTCTGAATCTAACGACTGAGGAAAATAAAATCAAAATCCTTTATATATACACTTCATTGAGCTGAAGATTGAAAACTATTTCTTTTCTATTTATTATTACAATTACGATAGTAAGAATCTACCACACGTCAGCTTTTCATAATACGCTGACCCGTGATCATTATTGGGTAAATAATCTGCAATATACGTAGTTCAAAAACACAGAACGTGTCAATCGCTCATATAGCAGCTGACCCGTATATACACAAGAGATTACCTACCTGTTCAATGTCACACCATCATGGCTTTGTTTGTATTTGTTCGTGTTTTAACATATACAACAAGAATTCTAACACAAATATTGAGACTCTATCATTGCCTCACAATGGTATAGGGTCAAGGAAATTACTGTTATGTGATGATCATGCTAGCACGCTTAAGAAAAATTCTTCTCTGAGATATATTAATTTTAATATCATCTCATGTGCCCAATTTCAAACATTACAGAACATTGTTGCTAACTCAAATATTAATATATTCGAGTCTGAGGAAGAAATTGAACTGTTCCCCATTCAGTTTCGATGGGTACTCGATACATGCGATTACATAAAATTGAACACACTACTATCTGTACATGGGGCAAGCAAGCTAGATTGTCAGTTGAATTTTGTTAGATATACACAAATATCGCACCCAAAGGATCTTTTTTGGGAAAACATATTTATTCTGCCTCCTCGGCCACAAAAGCATAGACTGAACAACAAATATGTTGAAAGTCCATGCAATTCGTCAAAATCATGCAGTTTTGGCAAAATTATCATAGGTGGCGCTGCTAGTAGGAGCCACGAGAACAGACGAACGACCACAAATCGCTACCATTGTCTATCAGATCCGGAAACACCCGAATCACATCGGCTCGTGGAAACACGTGGTCCGAACGTAAACATAAACAATGGCAATACACATCCGTCTTCGGTTTTGACCAATCACGTCTCAGGGCCAGCTCCAACTACACGTGCTCGCTCTGCTCCACGTGGTCAGCCACGGATTGTGAATAAACAGCATTCTCGTATTAAAAATCCTAATAGAAACGGGGGGAAAACATTAAATATTGGATGTTGCAACGTACAGAGCATATCTAGCAAGATCCTGCCAGTAAAAGATTATTTTACTGAGCATGACCTTGATGCCCTGTTCATGACTGAAACTTGGATGCATGACTCAAAATCTGACAAAGTCAAGAGTGAACTTAAAGAAGGGTCACTTGAATTTGAGTCTTTTCCTAGGATTGGTCGCACAGGGGGAGGATTAGGGATTTTATACAAATCTGAACTCCCTTTCACAACCAATAGGGCCAACCAACCAGTAGTCACCACCATGGAGCTCATGGAGTCATCCATCACACTTAAGGGGAAAAAGATAACATTTGTGGTGATATACAGACCTGAACCATCGGATCGGAATAGATATACCTACTCTGAGTTCTATGATGAGTTCACCCAGTTGGTTGCACATTATGGTTCCTTTAGTCATGAGGTCATTTTCCTTGGTGACTATAACTTCCATGTCAACCTGCCCTTAAAGCCTGATGTCATTAAGTTTAATGACATCCTATCTACCTTTGATCTAACACAATGGGTTCAGGAACCAACCCATAGGTTAGGGAACACCCTTGATCTAATCATTACCTTTAGGGGTAATAAGTTCCTGAAGAGTCACCTGGTAGATGAATACTTATCTGATCATAAAATGATTAAGATTTACCTTGATATTATACCTCCTAAACCCCCCAAAAAATCTATCAAATTTAGGAATTTCAAGGGATTAGATCTTGAATCCCTAAGAAGGGACATCAAATCCCTAACTGATAGAGACACAACTTGGGAACATTTATCCTTGGAGGACATGGTAAATTATTATGATAGGGAACTCACATTACTCATGGATAAACATGCACCTATCAAAGTTGCCAAGGTCACCCAACGCAAACCTGTACCTTGGATGAGTGACCAATTAAAGCTAGAAAGATCCCTCAAGAGGAGGCTTGAGAGAAAAATGAGCAAGACTGGCTCTCAAATTGACAAGGAGCTGTATAACTCTCAGAGGAACAAATACAACTCAATGCTTAAATCTGCTCAATCAGCATAATTTCCAACCTGGTTGAGGAAAACAAACATGACCCTAAAAAGCTCTTTAGAGTCATTGACACAGTCATGCACAAGAAGAAGGACACACCTATGCCCCAATTTGACTGTGAGATCACTCAAGCTGAGAAGTTTAACACATTCTTTCTTGAAAAAATAGAGAGAATCCGCCTGGACATTGATAATGCTCCATCCTGCCAAACTTCGCCACCAGGTGACACTGCGAACAATAGTACTACATGTCTGGAAAGGTTCACACCCTTAACCATTGACGACGTACGGAAATTGGTCAAAAGGTCTGCAAAGAAGTCATGTGACCTGGATCCAATTCCAACCTGGCTCTTACTTGACCTCTTAGATGACCTCCTACCAATAATTACTTCCATCATAAATAAATCATTGATGGAATCAGTAGTATCGGAAAATATGAAAATAGCCATCATAACACCCCTGCTGAAGAAACTTGGTCTAGAACTGGTTGAAAAAAACTATAGGCCTGTTTCCAACCTAACATTTGTCTCTAAACTAACTGAGAGGGCGGTTGCAGACCAACTAGTCCCCCATCTTGTAAGGAATGGTCTTACTGACAAGTTTCCATCAGCCTACAAAGAATATCACAGCACTGAAACCGCTTTGTTAAAAGTGCAAAATGATATCTTGGGTTGTCTAGACAATAGAAAGGCAGTTATCTTGCTGTTGCTCGACCTTTCCGCTGCCTTTGACACTATTGACCACCAAATCCTGCTGGACAGGCTGAGGGATAGATGCAACGTCAAAGGATAGATGCAACGTCACTGGTCCGATTGTCATGCTTTATACATCAAAATGTCATATTTGTCATGTTCATTCCGACGCACATTACCATTCCATAGTGCGTCTATTTTTAGTTCTCACTCGTGAAACCAGCTCTCACTGCCCTGTTCAAAAGTCGGTCACAACTTGGTGCAACACTTACCCTCCTTGTTATTATTCTTTCAACATCAAACAACTCTTCAATCTCGCTCTGGTCCAATAAAGAAATAAAGTCAATCTTCACCCCCCTTGTCTTCATTTCAAAAGTGAACAATCTGTGTCAACTCAGTCAGCTCTGCTGGCCGTGGACGCTGGTATTTCTGGGATGAGGCTACAACTGGGTGCACATATACACCAGTCGTAACTGTCTACCAGTTGATCCAAAGTGACCCAAATTTCTTCACATGTCAAACAAAGACAAATGAATTTTGTACAATGTACTACTTCTCTGCTTCTACTCGTAGGTATACATAATTACTGGGGTGAGACCTTTTAATCCTTGATTTGGCTCATCAGCCTTCATTCTTAAGGAAGCAATCATGGGGCATTTCTGCATTATTTTTACAGGTTGGGCATTGAGTCTTGTCCAAGCCAGGCCACGGGCCGTGGCGCAGTTGGTTAGAGCGCCAGCTTATTAGCACCAGTTCCTCTGTGGTGATCCAAAGGTCGTGGGTTCGAACCCCGGCCGTGCCAAGATTGAACTCATGATACAATTTCACATAAGAGCTGAGGCCCGTGCCGAAAGGGTTAACCCGTTGTCCTTGTAAATCTGTGACCGGGTGGGTTGCCATGTCAAGGACCTGCGACATGACAATTCAGTGAGGCAGCACTATATCTGCTACAAGTAGGTCTCATCACGAAATGACTGAAATAATGTTGAAAGTGATGTAAAACCCCAAACAAGCTTGTCCAAGCCTCCTGAGCAATATAATGATACAATACCTTCTGCCCTGGCACATGAAGGGCATTTTCTTGTTAAACCCAAGCAAGCACAAATCTATATATCTCTTGAACAGCTTTCCATCCTAAATGGATGCTATTTCAAGTGCTTTTGTCCCAGAGCACCGACTGGCATACAATTATGATATAACATTTTTCAATTTGTGTGGAGCAAACCATGAAAAACGTCTTCATTTGTGATGTGTTTGAAGCAGTATTTCCTTGTGGGTGGAACGAAGTTGTTTTGCACTGGAACGAAGCTATTTTTAATACATTACATGAAATTAAGCCCATTCTAGGTAAAACCAAGGGTGCTTATAAAATTAACTGAAGAGATGAGTTTGTTTTAACGCAAATAAGAATTGGACACAGTCATTTAACTCATTGCACTATCTTCTTAAAGGCGAAGATCAGCCTCAGTGTATTGGATGTCAAAGAGCTATGAGTGTTAAACATGTTTAATTAAATGTATCGATGTTGATATAATTAGGACTCAATATTTTAATGTGCAAGATTTACATTCGTTATTTGATACTGTAGATACTTCTGTGATAGTATCATTTTTAAACCAAATAGGACTTTATAACCAATTTTAAGGGTGGAGCTCTTGTTTACTTAGGTTATTGACCTATTTATCAGGAACCACGAAACATCAAATGGTATTTAAAAGTCTTTTAAATTGAATTTATTTATACAAATTTATTATGTCTACAAATGATATATTGAAAGGATTTTGTTGATATTTTGTGTTGGTAAGATTATTTAAATATCATGGGTTTTATAAGTCAAAACGTTTGTTTTTACCATTTTTTAGGCAATGAATAACCTTAGTGGTTGATGTGCCTCTAAGCAACCATTCATTCATTCAACCTGTGAAGCCATCCCTAATATAGATCCTATTAAATTCACCCCTAAGACAGAACTGACCACCGTAATTATCTTCCCATTCAATGGCGTAAAATAATTTAAGTTTTTTTTACATTACATATAAATACATTGGGGAATAAAACAGTCACTAACATTTTTGAAATCGTAAAAAAGCCAATTGTATGTTAAAGGAATTAGACACAACTTTTGCATAAAAAAAAGTTAAAAATTCACTTATTGATGATAAATTTTATCCTTGAATAGTGCAATAGTGCAACCGATGGCTGAGAGATCACTGCTATGAATGCAACTCATGTATTGCAACTCAATATGTCATGGTGCTCAAACACAGATATGCTCTTTGTCCACAAATTTACAGGTTTAATACTGAATACCTTGTAAACAATAAAACAAGATGTTAATTATAGTTCTAAAGATTTCACATCAATATTTCAGCTAGTAATTCACTTACCGTGGGAGAAATGAACCTTTAAAATATGTCTGAAATCGTGAGAACAAGAGGAAGACAGTCATGCACGTATTTTATAGATTTTATAACATTTTGGTTCCAAAAACGACTGCAGTATTTACGGACAAGATGTTAATTACAATTTAAAGATTTCCCATTAATACCCCGGCTAATAATACTTACAGAAATGATTTAAATATTTATGATATCGTGAGAACAAGAGGAATACAATAGTGTGTATTATTAATGTATTACAAACGTGTGCGTATGCGGATTGGCGTGCATGTGGGAAGCAAAACTGAGCCACAACTGTCGTTCCTGCTTATTGCTTATCGAAACTTTTGGGAAATACAATTTGTAAGCATAAAATTTCTCTACATGTAAATAAATATTTGTATCGACACAGCTTTTTGGGACAGTCATGGTTTAGGATGCTTAACTGAGCTGAGAGCAATATAACTATCATTGCTCTCAGATCAGTAATATTGACACATGTTTGGGACCCCGGGTTTGGGACAAGCATATCTCCATTTAAAATCCATATTTCAGCTCTGATTTCGGCAACAATCATCTGAAAGTCATGCTGGTCAAAGTTGAATTACATTTATTTCATATAATGGTGCCAAAACGAAATCGTTTTTGAGCTGCGACATAACCGTCATTGCATTGATCACTGTGGTGTTCTCAAAAGGACTAAACCAAGCGCAGAACTGAAAACCTTTTTTTTCTTTCTTCAAATTATACGTTTTCATGATATAACAAGAATTAGCTCATGCTGAACTCTAAATGTTGGCATATGTCATAATGTTGAGGCAAGACTAACTCCCTTCGGCTCAGCTTGCGGTGAATATGGCTGAATGCAATCTGAGAGCAATATAGCTGCTCTATCATTGCTCTCAGATGCCGCAACCAATCTGACAGAGGCAATCGATGGACGGCTGGTGATGCGCGTTGATGCGCTATGTGTCAGTCAGAGAAATGTCTGCACATTGTAACCAATCTTTTATAACTTGAGTAATCCTCACAGCCATATAAGTGATCCATCGTATACATTTGTAAAATAAAACTGAAATGGAGACTGGTCCAGCGCCAACAACTTAGGGGCGATCCATTTGATTTTTGTGGGGTGGGGTGGGAGATTTTGGAGAAAAAAAATTATTCACCCACCCCATCCCAGAAAAAAAAATTATTCATTCACCCTACCAAAGAAAAAAAAATTATTCATCCACCTCCTTCCAGTTTTTCTATCTTCTATATGGAGTGCTTGAAATGAAGGATCAGAGTCTGGGGAAGCAACAAGAAAAAAAATTTATTCATCCACCCCACACCAGAAAAAAAAATTATTCACCCACCCCACACCAGAAAAAAAAAATATTCATCCACCCTACCAAAGAAAAAAAATTTATTCATCCAGTACTGCTGTCCCACCCCACCCCACAAAAATCAAATGGATCGCCCCTTAGCTGTCTAAATAATTTTCCGGAACCTGGTAAAAGACAACAAAAATGAATATCAGATTATTTTTGCGAGTTAGTTTTAAGAATTGTTTAAAAAGGTCTTTCCTTTTCAAAAAGATCAATTACAAACAAGGAATGTAAAATTCTCCCAAAAATATATATCGGTGGTGAGCCCCTGGCAGATCGAATGCGGCGTGCTTGTCTGAGCTTGTTCAGGACATTAACATTTTATGACGTGTTGCATCTATTTTTATCCTTGTAGTGGTGTTGCCCAGCTGGTGGGGGGCCTGATGGGTGTGCCAATATCTAGACTAGATTCCTTATTCTCATCATAACATCATGAGCCGAATTTTCTTACCTCCTTCTTTCATAGAAATACCCCTACCAGAAAGCCTTATGATAAATAATGATTAATCACAAACTATTTTAATATCAACATTAAGGGTTTTTCAATAAAATCCCTACAGTTCCTCTGATGAGTAATGCGTGTTGCAACATGTCTGCGAGGATCGAGAATGACGTCATTATCGGCCACTTCCTTGTCAGCAGTGTATATATACAGGCGAGGAAACCACAACATCAGCAGAACACAGCACTCACGGGACTGACATTATCCGTCAACATGACTCTCGGAAAGAGCGACGGAAAAGCCAACAAGAAAGCCACATTCTTGGAGAGAAGAAAGACGCAAAAGAAATTAGATGTTCAAAGGAAAATCAGAGAACGTAATGGCGGTAAAAAAAGAAATGATGTCCACAGCCGAGATCTTGGGCCACCAGAAACCTCGCCATACAATTATAATGCCTTTTTGAGGAGTTCAGAAAATGACAGTGGCAAGACAGAGTTGGGAAGTAAGAACTGGGTTGCCTATTTTAGTGAGTGCGAGGTTCCATCAGGAAATAAAAGGAAGAGAGATGATGGAGAGATTAACACATTCCCTCAACCACAGTTTACCTTCAGCGAGCCGACATGGTGCACGTACTGTGGGATCAACTGCCAACAGCAGAAAGAACATAATAGAATCAGAAAGAATTTTGAAAGGTTTGTACTTTTTGGATGTGAAAAACTAAAATGATATTAAATGCCACATTTATTCTTTAAGCTGAACAAATATTTGTGGCGGGGTCCTGGATCCTGTTATTCTTTTAAGTAATATTAATCAAATAAAACGAATTTACATTTTCTCTGTCATATAAAAACTTATGGTTATTTTTACTATATTTTTACAGATCTCTTGTGAAAGCAGTTGCCAGAAATGACATGGAACTGTCAAAAGACATCATCCGTGAGATGAAGGAACTGCAATCCAAGAGCGGTGAGGAGGATGATGGGGAGATGGGAGCTGCTGCTGCTGCTGCTAGTCCACCAGAGGATGCGGACAAGGCAAGATACAAGCATCTCACATCTGAGCTTCACTATGCCTTAATGGTGGCTGTTACCTACTGGTCCAATATTGACATTGTCAGGATGTTGCTTGAGAGCGGTGCCACTCCAGGATTTTACAACAATTGGGATTCTTATCCTATCTTGCTGTCAGCAGTAGATATTAATGCCACAGACATCGTGCAACTATTGATATCATATGGTGCCGATGTGACGTTATCGCGACCTGGCGCGACAGCCCTGCACATTGCGGCGATGAAGGGCAACATTGACATGTTACAATTACTCAAAGACAATGGCATGACCAATGTAAATATTACAGAATCTAACCAGGGAAGAACCCCCCTGCATGTAGCAGCACAATGGAATCGCTGCAAGGTCTTAACTTATCTCCTAGACCAGGGAGCAGATGTTAATTCAAAAGACAATAACCAACAGACTGCCCTGCATATTGCCACAAAATATGGACATAAAGCAGTAGTAGAGTGGTTAATAACTCATGGTGCTGACCTCACAGCTATGGATAATAATAACACCATGGCCTGGATGATGGCGCTCACAGAGAACTATAACAACATTCTGGAGTTGCTCATCACCAAACATGGCCATGACTTTGCTGATGAAGAGGGTATGCATCCCATCCATCATGTTTCCTGCTCTAAGAATGAGGGTTCCATCAAAATCATTTCATTCCTTCTCCAGCAAGGCGTCAGCATTAATGTCAGAGATGCTTCTGGAAGAACACCTTTGATGTGTGCCACAAGTGAGCACAATAGAACAACAATGACCTATCTCATTGAGCACGGCGCCAACCTGAACATTGCCGATAACGAGGGCAAATCCGTGCTGCTCGCCTACGTTGAGGAATGGGACGTTTTTTCAGACACGATTTGGCTCCTTGAGCTTGGTGCTAGTGCGAATGATGTGTCTAATGATGGAGACAATATCCTCCAAAGATACGTGAAATGTCTCCAGGATTCTGATAATCTCGCTCCTCTCAGTAAACTATTAGAGAAGAATATAGATCTGAGCATCTCCAGGTTTGAAGACTCAGATGGAACAACGCCAGTGATGAAAGCCATACAAAGCAAAAACAGTGATCTTGTCAAGACATTAGTGAATGCAGGATGCAGCTTAAAGAATGTCCGAACCTGGCTGGCGAGCGAGGAGTCTCGCCTGGGGGACACCGATGACTTTATGCCAACAGTTGTGTGGTTGAGGCAGAGGGTCCACCAACCCTCCTCACTACAGGAACTATGCAGATCCCCAATTCTGGCACAAATAGGCCATAACCAAGTGGATGAAAAACTATTAACGCTACCACTTCCAAGATTATTGAAAATGTACCTGCATCCCATGCAATTTCTCAAAATGAATGAAATAGACAATAATTGAAAAATTAAAATATATAAAGAATAGTTATGATATCTTAATATATATCAGATTGTCTTGATGAGATATAAGAAATATAATGGTTAACATTCCTAAAATTTATCATATTGAAACTTACATTTATTGTTAAAATAAAAGTACATAATATTATATCTCTTGTTTTTTTGGTGGATTTCAATGAGATTCATTACGGGGTCTAATAATTATGCTGTTTAAATCTACAACCTAAAAAACTATCCTGTTTGCCACAACATTGTATCAAACAACACTGTCACTATGACGGGCCGCGGCGCTGTTGGTTAGAGCGCCAGCTTATTAGCACTAGTTCCTCTGTGGTGATTCAGAGGTCGTCGGTTTGATCCCCCGCCGTGCCGAGGTTGAAATCATGTTACACTTTATCATATGAGCTGAGGTCCCTGCCTAAAGGGTTTAGCCATTGCCCTTGTAAATCTGTGACCAGGTGGGTTGTCACGTCAAGGACCTGCGACATGACAATTCAGTGAGGCAGCACTATATCTGCTACAAGTAGGTCTCATCATGAAATGACTGATGAACTCACACACCCACACCAATAGGGCACTCTGAATTCTGTAACTACTGCACGTCCAGATAAACCCGAAAGGACAATCTGATGCAGCACTTGAAAAGGGATCCATTCTGCTCCCTAGTGCATAATTGCCAAATAAAATTGATTTGGCAATTATGAACTCCCCGATGAACTGGAGGAAATCCAGGAGATTCCGGTGGATGAACCAATGCAAAGTAATTCCGAAAAGCACCTCTTGTCAACAAAAAGAAAATTATTTCTAAAAATAGTTTCTTGTCCATGTTTGTTTCAACCAAATCAGATTGTGAATCGTAAATGGAATACAAATGCCCAAAAGAAATGGGTAGAAAAAAATAAGGTATTTTATCCTAAAAAGATATTGAAAATACTAATCTTTATTACACACAAAAGAAAGAAGAAACAAGATCAATAAATTTGTTTAAAAACTGGACATTCCAACCCCATGCCGCGGCGATACAAAGTGCAAAATAAACGAAATAGTTCAGAGGCTTCAAGGGAGAGTCCTGAAATATAAAAACATTAAAGGGATTAAGCACCAATTTTGCCCAAAAAAACGTTTACAATTCACATATTGGTCATAAATGTATTTGTCTTCCACATCTTTTAACTTGTTAATTGATGCATCCCCATTAGTGTCTGTGAAATCTATTTGAACACCACCCTATTGCATAGCCCCCTTGTGGAGGCACACTTTTTCTTGGCGTCGTTTGTATGTGGAGTGTTATCATAGAGACACTGAAAGGTAAAATGACGTCATGTGGCTGAGCTCTCAATTTCACAAAATTGTAGAATTGATGCTTAATACCTTTAAATCAAGCAATCAAAACAGATTTGAATCGACAAAAAGATAGTGCGGAAAATACACAAACATACGTGGAACATGTTACAACATGTTTGTAACATGCACAAATAAGAAAAACTGGGGTTTCTATTTAGCAACTCTAAATCGGAATTGTGAGAAACCACTGACACCTCCACTCCGGAAGTGCTATCATTGAAGGATCAGCACCTCTAGAGGTGCCGGCACCTCCACTGGATCCAATATAAACAAGACTTAGAATAACATAGTAAGTCCTCATCCAACTAAAGAGATCAAATCAGATCGAAAACGTTGTTGGTATTGGCTAGGGACTGTGATCGTCGTCCAACTCTACATAGCAGACACACTATCAAGGGCACACGAGAGCAAAGAACCTCCATAGGAAGAGGATATAGAAGAGTGCATGATGTGAAGATTCACAGCATGATGGCCAGTGTGCCATTCTCTGATGCTAAACTGGAGGCAGTATGGAGAGTAACAGAGAAGGATGCAACATTGCAAAGTGTGATCGGACACTTACAAGACGGTTGGGAAAAACCCAAAAAGAAAATCTACAGTGGCCTAAAGCTTTACTGGTTAGTCAGAGAGCAACTACATTGCACACAATGTATCGTCTTCAAAGGAGAGAAAGTGTACATCCCTGTGGACATGCATCATAAAGTGTTGCACGAGGGCCACAAAGGAGTGTGTAAATTTAAGGCAAAAGCAAGAAAAGCTATTTATTGGCCAGGAATAAACAATGATATCAGAGGCAAATGCCAAAAGAACCATTTATTGAGCAAGAAATTCCACAATTACCATGGCAGATGGTAAGAAGTGACTTGCTGGAGTGGGCAGGAAAAGATTACATGACTGTTGTGGATTATTACAACAAGTATCCTAAGATCATGCCCATGAAACGCAAAACAGCAGCAGCTGTCATGGTGTGAAAGTTATCTTTGCACGCCATGACATTCCGGAAAAACTGATAGCTGACAATGTCCCATACAACCGTGTTAAGATGAAACAGTTTGCCAAAGAATGGGGAATGCAAATTGTGACAACCTCACTCAGGTACCTGCAGTCAAATGGACAAAGTGAGAGATATGTGGCAATTTTGAAAAACATGATAGCTTCATAGAAGCTTAAGAGTCACAAAGATGTCTAAAGAATATGAGGATTATCATATGTGAATCAGTGACTGTAACTATTTTATGTAAAGTGACAATTTACCCTATGCAAAGGAACATTTGAACTTTTTTTAAAGAACATTTTTCTTGGAAATGCACCATTTAAAAAAGGTAAAATATTTGTACAAGTAATTTCAGGTTAAAAAGTACATTGCTGAATTGGAAAAAAAAAAAAAGAGGTTGCAATGATATAGTGCTGCCACCTGATCTTTACTTATATGGATATCACCACCTGGTGTATACTACAGCATAAGAATAAATAGTCAGCCATTATAGAAGCCACACAAGTGTTTTTGTCTTAGTCCATCCCCATTATTTGACAGTTTAAGAATGGGAATGATGATGGCTTCACTCCATGAAGGAGGAAAATCACCACTTTCCCAAATGTTATTAAAAATGTACAAAAGATGCCAAGTGATTGGTCAGGGAGGTGTTTGAGGATTTAATAGTGTATCTGATCAGGTCCAGGAGCAGTATCATCACAGATCATCAAAGAATTGATTTGATATGTTGGCTGCTCCACCTTTGTTTCATGGGTACTCAGAGCCACTTGGCAGAGCCACCAGCAGTGAATGGAAACCACAGAAGCTGCTAAGCAATGGATATGAGCAAATCTGTCATAAATATATTGGTATACCAATTATTGGTATATAATCATATTTGTAATATACCAATAATTGTGCATCTTGCATCTTGTAAAGGGTTTACCTTTGCAAGATTCCATGCCTTGTTACTTTTTTGTATAAATCATTTCTGTACATATCTTATGAATTGAGATATGAATTGAGATATGAAGGCCATGGGCCGTGGCACAGTTGGTTAGAGCGCCAGCTTATTAGCACCAGTTCCTCTGTGTTGATCTAAAGGTCGTGGGTTCGATCCCCGGTCATGCCGAGATTGAATTCATGATTAAATTTCACACATGAGCTGAGGCCCGTGCCAAAGGGTTAACCTGTTGTCCTTGTAAATCTGTGACCGGGTGGGTTGTCATGTCAAAGACCTGCGACATGACAATTCAGTGAGGCAGCACTATATCTGCTACAAGTAGGTCTCATCACGAAATGACTGAAATAATGTTGAAATTGATGTATTTGTTTGTTTGTTTGGGGTTTTACATCACTTTCAACATTATTTCAGTCATTTCGTGATGAGACCTACTTGTAGCAGATATAGTGCTGCCTCACTGAATTGTCATGTCGCAGGTCCTTGACATGACAACCCGCCCGGTCACAGATTTACAAGGACAACGGGTTAACCCTTTAGGCACGGGCCTCAGCTCATATGGGAAATTTAATCATGAATTCAATCTCGGCATGACCGGAGTTCAATCTTGGCACGGCCAGGGTTCGAACCCACGACCTTTGGATCACCACAGAGGAACTGGTGCTAATAAGCTGGCGCTCTAACCAACTGCGCCACGGCCCGTGGCCACTGAAATTGATGTAAAACCCAAACAAACAAAATTGAGATATGAATATGAAATATTTAAAACTAACATTAACATCAGGTTTGGATGTTCGCAATTACGGCAGTCATTTTTGGAGTTAAAACATTCCATGGCCATCACACATCTATAAAATATTTTACCTTATCATTAAAAACAAAAAATATTATTGTTTATTTCTTATCTGTACTTTGGTTAAAATCAAAGGGCACAAAATGCCCTTTGTTTTCAGTGGCGAAGCCACCCCTAAGATACCTTGCATGTTTGGATGTTCAGAAGTCAACCCTAAGAAAGATTGCAAACATGTGCTAAAAGTGTTGAAGCCACCCCTAAAGCCACCTTGTAAAAGTCCTTGTAATGTAAGGCCAAATCTGTGATCAAAGGTTATTCTGTCATTGTTTCAACAGCTCAGCCCATGCAGTCTTTTATGTCTTCCCATCTGATAATAATATTCTGAAAATATTCTTTTATTGTCAGATAAGTTAGATATTTAAGTAATATTTTTCTGAAAATGACTGCTGTAATTACAAATGATATAACATATCTAATTATTCAATCAACAAATGATATATTTATCAAAATTAGTGTAACATTTCTGAAATCGTGAGAATGAAAGAAATAACCATTTTGATTTTTTAAATTGTATATTAATACATTGGGAATAAAACACAAAAAGAATTAACAATTCTTAAATCGTAAGAACAAGAAGACAATTATGTTTTAATGTTTTATGTAAATTTTATTATTTCAACCCAGTTCACATTAATATCTATTTGCACCAGTTCCTCTGTGGTGATCCAAAGGTCTTGGGTTCGAACCCTGGCCGTGTCGATATTGAACTCATGATACAATTTCCCATATGAGCTGATGCCCGTGCCTAAAGGGTTAAAACTGTGACCGGGTGGGTTGTCATGTTAAGGACCTGCGACATGACAATTTAGTGAGGCATCACTATACCTGCTACAAGTTGGTCTCATCACGAAATGACTGAAATAATGTTGAAAGTGATGTAAAACCCCAAACAAACAAAAAACACATCCATGGACAGTCTCGTCATAGACTTCCCAACATCCCTCTCATCACTGACGGATTCTGAGGGCTTCCCTCCTCGGCCAGCCCCCGTACTGGACCCAAGGTTACCCGTGCCACAGCTGGCCTCCAGCAGACACAGCATCCCTCCGGCAACCAGTCCGGCAGGTCCCAGCCAGACCAGAGGAAGCCCTCTAAGGCCGCTTTCCAGAAATATGGTCCTAGTCCCTCCGCCAGCTACCAATGCATGGACAACAGTACAGCGGATCCCCAAGGCAGGACCAAGCCAGTGCTTCCTGGTAAAGAAGTCAGCACCTGCTCCAGAGGTACCAGTCCCCAAGGAAACAGCAGCACCGCCTCCAACCAGGGCTCCTATGTCACCTCAGCGGACACCCCAATCTACACCCAGGAAGCAGTGCCCCCGCAGGAAGAGGGTTACCCCCACCAAGCCCCCGGCACCACTGACAGAGGACACCACCGCAGTTCCTCCAACCCCATGCCCCTCCAGGCACCGCCACCGCCACCGCCATCACCGCCCAGCCCACCAGCAGAGCCAATGGAGGTACCCACTGAAGCGCCCCCAACAACCGACACCGACCCAACCATGGCTGTCATTGGCCTATTTATCAAGAACCGCGAAACATCATATGGTATTTAAAGTCTTTTATATTGAATTTATTTATACAAATTTGTTATGTCTATAACTGATATATTGAAAGGATTTTGTTGATAATTTTTGTGTTGTTAAGATTATTTACATATCATATTGATTTTATAAACGTTTATGTTTTACCACTTTTAGGCACTGAATAACCTTAGTGGTTGATGTGCCTCTAAGCAACCATTCATTCATTCATTCCAACCATGGCTGCATGCCTGAAGGACCTTGTTAAGGTCAAGGACCTCCTCTCACAGATCCAGGGCATGATGGACTCCTTCGTCCAACTGCACCGAGACCAGCAGCAACAGCAGCTGATGACCTTGGTAGGTATGGTCATCCAGCAGAAGAACAGCTAGATTCGACAACGCCCCAACCGACGTGCAACGTTCTACGCCGACCAACATGTCAACAACACCGTTGCACACAACATCGTTGCACACAGAAACAGAAATGTTGCACACAGAAACAGAAACAGTGACAAATTTCGCGACAATCAATGTGCAGATAAGGGTGATAACTTTCACAACGACCAACATGCAGGAAAGGGTGACAACTTTCGCAATGACCAGCATGCAGAAAAGGGTTACAAATTTCGCAAAGACCAAAGTGCAGAAAAGTGTGACCAATTTCGCAACGATCCATGTGCTGAAGAATGACACCAATTCCCCAACGACCAACGTGATGGAAATGACCCACATCTGAGAACAACCCATGTGCTGTCAGATCGTCGTTTGTAAACGATCTCAGATGGTTCAAATTTGGTGTCAGATCATGACGAAATGACACCTGATCGTTACGAAAATTTGCCTCCTTTGCTAGCGACCTCAGATTGCTCAAATTTAGCATCAGATCAACCATGTTCTCCTCTCATGTCAACCATGTCACACCTTTCAGCACGTTGGTCTAAGTAAGTATTGCGTTCCAAGATTCACACTTTAATTGCTTCGTTGGGTATTGAACAACCTGATGTCATATGTTTACAGGAAACCCTCCTAAAAACTTCTATTTCTATTACAGGATACCAACCCTTCCACCACTGGGCAGACACCACCCCGCATGACAGAGGCCTGTCCACCTACATCAAAAACTCCATTATGGCCACCCACATCTTCTGCAGCGAGGACACCAAAGTCCTTGGAGTCACCCTCCACCTCAAGCAGAGCCCTCTTCACATCTATAACCTCTACTGCAATGCAAGCACCAGTGTACTCGAACTGGCAGAAGTCTTCACCAGCACGGAGTCCACTGACTCACAAGATCTGGTCCTCACTGGTGACTTTAATGCCACCGACACCACCTTGAACTCCTCCACTTGCTGCTACAACCAGAGAGGGAGTCACTTGATACATTTTTTGACAGACCACCCCTCCGCAACTCTTCTCAATGACGGAACACATCAGCGGGAGCCCCCTGGATCTCACCATAGTCACCTCCCACCTAGCCCAAGGATCCACCTGGACAGTTCATCCAGAGCTCTCCAGTGACCACTTCGCGACCTCAACCACACTCCAGACACAGACCCTTCCGTCACCACCACCTCCTCCCCCAAGATGGAACTTCAAGAAGGCTGACTGGAAAGAGTTTGAGGTCATCTGAATTCAACAAGTGGTCATCCGAATTCAAGCCAGATGGACTGGATCTCGACGCCCACAACGCAGCTATCATACAGGCCTTTCAGGATGCAGCTGACCACGCTATTCCACTCTCCAAGCCAGGAGGAAGGCACCACAAGGACCACTGCTTCTACTCCCCCTTGGTTGCAGAACACAAGCACCGGCTGAATATGCAACGTAAGATCTACCGTACGCCAGGAGAAGTGGTTCAAATGGTGCCAGAGCTTCAATGAGCACACCTCACTCTGAGACTTATGGAACAAGCTTCGGTTAGCATCTGGGAAGAAGAGATCCATCCCCGGAGCCCACCCACAGCCCCTCCAAGAAGCGGAGCGACTGGCTACAATGTTTGCCGACCATGCCAGCCGACTACGCCATTAGCGAGAATCCGCCGACATCCAGCCCATCCCCAAACCTAAGGAACCAACCAAGCCCAGACCTATCTCCCTCACCAGCTGCCTGATTTGATTTGATTTCATTGGTGTTTTACATCACTTTCAACATTATTTCAGTCATTTCGTGATGAGACCTACTTGTAGCAGATATAGTGCTGCCTCACTGAATAGTCATGTCGCAGGTCCTTGACATGACAACCCACCCGGTCACAGATTTACAAGGACAACAGGTTAACCCTTTAGGCACGGGCCTCAGCTCATATGGGAAATTGAATCACGAGATCAATCTCGAACCCACGATCTTTAGATCACCACAGAGGAACTGGTGCTACTAAGCTGGCGCTCTAACCAACTGCACCACGGCCCGGGGCCTCCAGCTGCCTGTGCAAGACTGCCAAGAGAATGGTCCTCAATCGCCCCTAGCACCTCTTGGGCCCTTCATCAAGTCCACTGGAACAGCCAAGGCCATTGGTACCCTTCTCTCAACAGTTAACTCAGAGAAAACCACCCTTTCTGTCTTCTTGGACCTGGAGAAGGCCTTTGAACTCACCAACCCCTCAGCTGTACTCGATTCCCTTGTGACCAAGTGGATCACAGCTAAGCTACTTGCCTGGATTGAGGAATTCCTCACCGGCAGACAAGGTAGGGTTAGATTCCAAGGTTCTACTTCCAGGTACCACAGACACCAGAACGGGACCCCCCAAGGCAGTGTGCGGAGCACAACACTCCTCAATCTCCTCATGGAGCAGATTGGCTCACTTTCTTTTCCTGCAGATACGCAAGTTCTCAGCTATGCCGATGACCTGTTTCTCATAGTCCATGGCAGTAAGAGGGTCTTCACCCACACACAATCGGCCTTGGACCTCATCACCGACCCATGTGCCAGCCTGGTGCTCATGATCACCACCAAGTCTCAGGCACTGATCTTCTGACAGACAGACCCAGCCGTCGCCCTCCACATCCAAGGACACAGCCTAGAATGGGTTCCTGCCTACCAGTACCTGAGGATCTAGATAGACAGCCAACTCAACTTACGACCCGAGAAGTTGCCTACCTTTGAGAGACAATTGGCAACCAACTCAACGTCATGCGATACATCACCTCCCTGGACCTGTGCGCCAAAGCAGCAGTCCTCCATACCTACTACGTAGCTGCCGTATGGAGCTTCATCGACTAAGCTGCACCGGTACTCCTCGTCACTTCCAACGCCAACCTACACAAGGTAGAGACACTACAGAACAAGGGTTGCCGGTTGATGCTTGAAGCCCCCAGATGGACGAAGGTTACCACCCTGAAGATGGAATGCAATGTCCATGCTCTCCCACTTCGTATTGAACAAGTGGTTGGTGTTATCTATGGAGGGAAGACCTCAGAGATCTAGGGAATACTCACTGGCGGTGATTTGGGGCCCACCTAGCTGCCTATCATACCTATCTGTGGGGATAAGAAGTACTGCAGACTCATATATACGGTGTACAATAGTCAGTGTTATTGGGGTGCACAACATGTATACATAGAGTCAGGCTAGGCTAGGCATTGCATGAATCAGATACGTGTGATGCGGATACTGCAAGGAACTCTCCTAGCCAAAGGCAGCACCTCAGATAATGCCGGTTGGCAACAGTATTCAATCAGGCCACAGACTGTCATGGATCACCTAGAAATATGGATACTGCACGCCTGGCAGCGGTTTCGCCCCATTAAGTGGGTATGTGTCTGTATCCATAATGTAGTTGACCTACTCCACTCATCCTTGATTGGTGCCTGATCCCCTGCGTCGTGTGAGATAACTGATGAGCATGCGTATTGGTGTGCTATGCGTCATCCATATTGTCTATGATAATATTGATGTCTCGTATATTTGCGTTTCTCAGACACAGTCTGTGTCCCACAGTCGGCACCTTAGCCGCAAAAACTCTACTGAGACCTACGCCCATCTGCCTCCAGAGGACCCTCCTAAAAGCGGCCGCAGATCCAAGACATGCCAGCCAAGCTGCCCACAGACAATGGGCCCTCTACGCCAAAGATGTCCTTTAGAGGTACAACCCCCGCCTCCTGGAAGCAGAACCTGACTCTGCAGACCCAGACTACAATCCCCTGCCACATTGGAGTGAGGACACACCTGCTGTCCACTACACCCCCCTCCCAGCACGGAAGTCTGACCTGGACCGTGATCAGCTCAAAATGGCAGCCCGGATGGACATGGACATCTTCACGGCAAAGCTGACCACTGTGTATTACACAGATGGCAGTGTTCACCCAGATTCAGGGAGGTGTGATGCGGGCTCCTGCACAGAGGGTGACCAGTTCTGCTTCAGAATGAATGATGACTCATCCACTCTCCAGACAGAGCTGCTTGCCATCTATCATGCCCTTAAGCATGCCCTCCTGGCAAATAAGTATACAGGTAACTCGATTTCACGCATGCTGGGGCTTTTGGGAATTTGTTGAGGCTCTAGGTGCCACGTAGACGTGCGCAGGCTTGTGTTGTGGCTCTAGGTGCCGCGCTGGCTTGCGTTGTCTTGAGTGGGTTTTCTTGTGCTGCAATGTCTTGTGACCGGGTAGGGTTTTCATCCTGTCTAGCTGCATCTGGGTTACTTCTGGTTCCAATCGTGTGTACCCTTAGTCGGCAAAATTAGGTCACTTCATTGTAAACAATGGTGGTGAAACATGTGGTTGTTGTTGTGAAGCCAATATCTTTGAAAATATATCTCCTATGGATTACGGAAAGGCATTTTCGGAAAGGTAAGGATCGGGAAAAGAGAATGTGTAAATATGAAAACGATTGTGCAATAAAAACATATCGCCATATGCAGTGATATAACTTGCTATAATTACAGTGACCGGCAACTGTCCGAAACCGGCAGATTAAACTCGGACATTTTTAACTCGGTCAAATATCGAGTAAAACTGTTCTGTACTAATTGCAATTGAGCTGAATATAGTGCCTCACACGTCATCTTGTTATTCCTATTCCTTTCAAAACGTTAAAAGTGTTTATTTGTTTTCACGGCACGACTGATTGAGTCACTGTCAAATGACGTCAGAAGTGGTGACGTAGCCAACTTCTCCGTATAAGTCAATGGAAACTCGGACAATCTGCAGGTTTCCTGAATGCGTGAATTTCCTGATAACTCTGTAAATATTAAACGTGTATCATTTTTACTCCACATGCAATTAAGACTGACGATCTTCTATTGACGTGAGCAGTTTTTATCCAGTTTTGAAAAGTTTTGTGAAAATCGGGAGTGAAAAACATGAAAGTGTCCGGATTTGGCTGCCGGTCACTGTATATAGGCACAGCTGATTAGCTCATTCATTGTCACCATGTATCACTCAACCTTCATATGGTCATATGGTCGATTCATATGGTCAGCGTCAGTGTTCGCCAAAAGTCGTCGGCCCGTCAGACAAAGCCGGCCGTTATTTCACATTGTCCGCCGATAATGACTGAAAACGGCGGCCAAATTGTCCGCCATTCTTTACCTGCGCAGTTTCTCATTGTAGTCGTCACAAATACGTTTTATTGGTTCGTTTTTCGGAGATTTTCGGTTGCCGCCATTTTGTAAAGTTTGAGCTATATCCGGGTCATTACGTTTGTCCCTGCCTGATTATTTCCGCTGTGTTCACTCCTGTTCAAAGGTCGAGCACGTTTTCGGGATTCATACTCATTTAACAATTAAAAAAACGTGCACACAAATCAAATGTGGTTCGTAATCTGGTCCCCTATCATTATTTCTAGTTCAAATTCATAATAAAAAACGTTACGTACTAGTCCAAACTCCACCAGAGGGCGACCTGGTGAACCTATCACCTCTGTACAAGGTGCCTTTTGGTGCTGGCTCAGCACATCCACCAATTTTAGTGCAACTGTCTTTCTAACTTATATTTTTGCTTAAGTTGTACTCAGATTGGCAAAATGTGATATATTTTACCCTTAATACAAAAGTTTGTGCATACATAAACAACTATTTAGAGAAATAAAACATGGAACTACTTTCTCAAATGGAGGAGCCATTTCCTGGGGTAGTAATGTGGCGCATACACAACAAAGATGGCCGCTTTGTTTATAATTTGAATTCTATTTTTCTTTATTCTTTTGGTTAAAACAAACCAACGGAAAATGTTCAAATGTTAACAAATGAACTCTAATACAACTCGGGACAACTTTATATTTGATATTAAAAGATGTTAGCATGTTAATCATATTTATTTAAGTTTGACAGTTCATAAGCACATGGCCAGTAAAAGTAGGACCGGATGAATACTAATCTGGGTTGGCCAGAGGTAATAGTTATGAAAGGCCATCCCTGTCATTGAACAACCAATAAGAACACTGGGATTTTTGCTAACGCGCTCCCAAATCTTACTTACGCGCTACCAAATCTTACTTACGCGCTACTTCTCAGCCAATCAGATTGCAGTATTAATTTCGAGCGCGCTCGAAAAAATTTCGGTCGCGCTGGGCAGAGCCAATCAGATTGTGTTTTACAGACCTGAGTAATGACATCAGCAATGTAAATAAACATCAACACGTGTCACTTCACATTCCATAAATGCGGTATATACACAAGGTAAGTTATCAAATTATCGGCCAAACTATCCCAGCCTGATAACTCAAAACATTACAAACTTTGTCAATTGACACTCAATATCTGTACCTTTCTGACGACATCGAAGATACAGTTTTCACATTGTTTCAATATTCGATACATTACCGACCAAGCAAGCTGGACGTGCGGGAAGATATTTCACAGTTCACAGTCATTTTTCAATTTTTTTTCCAAAAATTTGACGTTGCGTTACATTTTAATTAAAAAACATATGACGCAATGCTTCAATTCTTTTCAAATTTTCAGGGATTACTACCAGGGGATATATGTATTGCCATAAAAAATCCCAATGCAAACAAATAAATTTAAAGGTGATAAAAAAATTGTTGAAATTGGACTTTGAAAAAAAAACAATATTATATATTCTGCAAGTAAAAATAATTATGAGAGCTGTTCCTGGGGTCTGGGATGTGTCTGGAGTTTGACATGTGACTGTCATGCCATGTATAATGTGTCTGGAGTTTGACATGTGACTGTCATGCCATGTATAATGTGTCTGGAGTTTGACATGTGACTGTCATGCCATGTATAATGTGTCTGGGATTTGACGTGTGACTGTCATGCCATGTATAATGTGTCTGGAGTTTGACATGTGACTGTCAGGCCATGTATAATGTGTCTGGAGTTTGACATGTGACTGTCATGCCATGTATAATGTGTCTTGGATTTGACGTGTGACTGTCATGCCATGTATGATGTGTCTGGGATTTGACGTGTGACTGTCAGGCCATGTATAATGTGTCTGGAGTTTGACGTGTGACTGTCATGCCATGTATAATGTGTCTGGAGTTTGACATGTGACTGTCAGGCCATGTATAATGTGTCTGGAGTTTGACATGTGACTGTCATGCCATGTATAATGTGTCTTGGATTTGACGTGTGACTGTCATGCCATGTATGATGTGTCTGGGATTTGACGTGTGACTGTCAGGCCATGTATAATGTGTCTGGGATTTGACGTGTGACTGTCATGCCATGTATAATGTGTCTGGAGTTTGACATGTGACTGTCATGCCATGTATAATGTGTTTTGGATTTGACGTGTGACTGTCATGCCATGTATAATGTGTCTGGGATTTGACGTGTGACTGTCATGCCATGTATAATGTGTCTGGAGTTTGACATGTGACTGTCAGGCCATGTATAATGTGTCTGGAGTTTGACATGTGACTGTCATGCCATGTATAATGTGTCTTGGATTTGACGTGTGACTGTCATGCCATGTATGATGTGTCTGGGATTTGACGTGTGACTGTCATGCCATGTATAATGTGTCTGGAGTTTGACATGTGACTGTCAGGCCATGTATAATGTGTCTGGAGTTTGACATGTGACTGTCATGCCATGTATAATGTGTCTGGATTTTGACGTGTGACTGGCAGGTCATGTATAATGAGTCTGGTGGAAAATTGACAATTCTCAGTGCTGTGCATTAGAGTATATTGGATGTGATTTATTTATTTATTGTATTTAATGTAGACTGAGAACTCATCTCTTTAGGATGCATGTCCTGAACTCAGCGCTATGAACAGACTTGTCTGGTATCAGCGCTATACAAATTTTATGATTATTTTATTATCATTATTATTATTATTATTATTATTATTATTAATTTTCAGATCAGTATTCTAACAATTACAACCTGAACAAGACAGCTGGGTACAGCAGAGATCATCAAGCCAGACATCTAAGATCATCAAGCCAGACAGCTGAAAATTATCAAGCATAACAGCTCAGACATTCAAGCAGGAAAACTGAGAGCTTCAAGCATGACAGGTAGGCCATGTACATGTCTAGGATAGACTGGGATGTATATTGGGATAGACTTGGATGGATATTTGGATAGACTGGGTATGTATTGGGATAGCATGGAAGTTTATCTTTGTGTTCTGTATCAAGTCAACACAACAGGGAAGTATATTCCCTGTTGTGAATATAATTCCCTTTATTTCAAAAAGTGACAAAAAGAATATTAATTTCTTTTTTGACAAGATACTTTTTTAAGCAAAATAAATAGCTTAACTCAAAAAACATAATTCAATATTTCTTTATCAAAATTGTTTTATTTCTTCAGATTTTCAAATGAGCTGTGACATAGTGGAAGAGAAGTTACAACAGCTACTCGAGTCTTATACTCGAGTATTTACGGTAAAACGTAAATACGGTAAAACGTAAATACGATGTTCACATTTTCGAAATAACGAATATCAGACGTAGCAGATTGATTTTAATTGCTTTTAAATGATAAATAAAGGTATTTACCCAATATTATTGGTCTATTATTTCAAAACGCTTTGTTTTGACTTTGTTCTCACTGATTCCAATTATCAGCGTTCAGTTTTGCGTTTCGTCATTGTCTCCACTGCTTTGAGTCGTGTCTTCCCTTTTTGATTGCGTTTTAAATGATAAATAAAGGTATTTACCCAATATTATCACAAATTGTTCGAGAACAGAACAAAACCATCAATCCATTTAAAACGCAATTAAAATCGATCCACGTGTGAAAGCATTTCTGTCCAAGCGGGAAGACACGACTCAAAGCAGTGAACGCTGATAATTGGAATCAGTGAGAACAAAGTCGAAACAAAGCGTTAATTGCATTTCAAATGATCTGATAAATAAAGGTATTTACCCAATATTATCACAAATTATGCATTTCGTCATTGTTTCTACTGCTTTGAGTCGTGTCTTCCCGCTTGGACAGAAATTCGATGTGCGGAACACGGTAAATTTTATGTGCGGCAACACGAAGAGAAGCCAGGGATCCATCGTTGCGCAATATATTAAATTTTTCAATGCGAGTTGATACACTCCATTTGTTTTCGCGCCCAAAATAAGAGCTTGTCCCCATCACTCCCGCTTTTTAAAATGACGACCTCGTATTGCGTAATGCATTTAAATGGATGAATGGTTTTGTTCTGTTCTCGACTTGCAAGGCATATTTTGTGTTAATGTTGGGTATATACTTTTATTTATCATTTAAAACGCAATTAAAATCGATCCACGTGTGAAGGCATTTGTCAAGAAGGGAAGACACGACTCAACGCAACACGTGGTCGCAATTTTGAAAGGCGGAAGTGACGGGAAGAAGCTCTTGTTTTTAGCGCGAAAACGATTGTTAATATATTGCGCAATAATGGATGGTTTTGTTCTGTTCTCGACCTGCAAAACGTAATTTGTGATAATATTATGTATATACCTTTATTTAGGGGCGATCCATTTGATTTTTGTGGGGTGGGGTGGGACAGCAGTACTGGATGAATAATTTTTTTTTCTTTGGTAGGGTGGATGAATAATTTTTTTTTCTGGTGTGGGGTGGGTGAATAAATTTTTTTTCTGGTGTGGGGTGGGTGAATAAATTTTTTTTCTTGTTGCTTCCCCAGACTCTGATCCTTCATTTCAAGCAATCCATATAGAAGATAGAAAAAACTGGAAGGAGGTGGATGAATAAATTTTTTTTTCTTTGGTAGGGTGGATGAATAATTTTTTTTTCTTTGGTAGGGTGAATGAATAAATTTTTTTTCTGGGATGGGGTGGGTGAATAAATTTTTTTTCCAAAATCTCCCACCCCACCCCACAAAAATCAAATGGATCGCCCCTTATCATTTAAAATGCAATTGAAATCGATCCACGTGTGAAAGCATTTCTGTCCAAGCGGGAAGACACGAATCAAAGCAGTGGAAACAAAGACGAAATGCAAAACTGTGAACGCTGATAATTGAAATCAGTGAGAACAAAGTCGAAACAAAGCATTTCGAAATAATATGTTTTAAATGATATATAAAGGTATTTACCCAATATTATCACAAATTATTTTTCGCAAGAATTTCTCCACGATGTAGAACGTAATACGATGTACGTGACGTCCTTGATCTTAGCGTCAAAACTAACACGTGGTAGACTATTTCTTTGTGTATTATAAAGCCAAAGATATTCATTATATCGCTTTTAATTATTATCGTTTATAGCACTCGATCAGCTGTAAATCACCGTGATAATATTGGGTAAATACCTTTATATATCATTTAAAATGCAATCAAAATCGATCCACGTGTGAAAGCATTTCTGTCATAAAGGGTCTTCCCTTTTTGACATAATGCTTTCACACGTGGGTCGATTTTAATTGCGTTTTAAATAGATTGATGGTTTTGTTCTGTTCTCGAACAATTTGTGATAATATTGGGTAAATACCTTTATTTATCATTTAAAACGCAATTAAAATCGATCAGCTACATTTGATATTCGTTATTTCGAAAATATGAACATCGTATTTACGTTTTACCGTAATTACTCGTGTATAAGACGGCTAATATCTTATATTTTAAGCATATTTACGTTTCACTTTTAAAATGACCGCCAAGCTTCAGCTTAAGCTTGAATGGTAGCAGAGCCGATATCTCTTGAAAAACCAACTCGTCTTATATTCGGAAATCGTTTTTTTAAAGTAAAATAACCTCAATTTTGGGGGGTCGTCTTATACACGAGTCGTCTTATACACGAGTCGTCTTATACACGAGTAAATACGGTACATTGTGAGATGAGTACTAACAACCAGTGTCACTCATCGTAACCAACTAGTATGGACAGGTAGGTTGGGATGTGTATTGACTCAAGCAGGGATGTGTATTGGGACAGGCTGGGATGTGTATTGGGACAAGCTGGGATGTGTATTGGGACAGGCTGGGATGTGTATTGGGACAGGCTGGGATGTGTATTGGGGCAGGCTGGGATTTGTTTTGTGGTATGATTTGTAGGCCATGTATAATGTGTCTGGGGTATGCCATATTTGCTTATGTTAGTGAAATACCAATGCATATTCCAGTCTACCTCATGTCCCCATACTGCTGTGAATTTTTAAAAATCATTTTCAGAGTAAAAGTCAAAATGTCATTTTACACTTGGCCTTCAAGACATAGACTTTATTATTATTGACATAATTGATTTGTAAATTTGACATTTCTATTGGAGTAATTTACCCCTGCAATTTGCGTGTGATATTTGTGAATAAGGACACTTGAAATTGGTCCCAATGGAATTTTTACCCCTTTGCAAATTTCATCAAAGGAGTATTGTCAGAGCTTGTGCTGTCCAAATACTTGGATCTTATCAATTTTGTTGTCCTTGTACGTGTTGGTATATAATGAAATGGGTTCATACATTTTCTTTATTATAAAATCATGAATTACACCAATAGTATGAGATATCAGATAATTGTATTTCTCCTAGCCATAGTTTGTACTTAGTCACTGGGGATCATGTTTATATCTGGTACTACAAAACAAATAAAAAATATTTATGTTTGGTTACAAAAAATTGTCATTGACCTTTCTTAATTTTGTCTTTGCAGACCTAAATGATGTATATCGCAGACACAGGATATGTGTATTGCAGCCCGAAGGAAGACTTAAGAGATCCAAGATATGTGTATGCACAGATAGACACCATGCATCACTTATCGTCACCATGCATCACTTATCGTCACCACCTGGTATGGACAGGTAGACACCATGCATCACTTATCGTCACAGATTTTGAATAAAAAAAACAGTTGTGTGCAAAACCTACAAAATGGACTCAATTATCTAATGTCAATAATTGATAAGCCACTTATGTCCTTTATCTTTTGTAAAATAAATGTATAAACAGTTTGAAAAATAATATTTAGGTCAAGGTCAAAGGTCAAATCTTAAAGAAATGTATATGGTGCACAGTATTGAAGTACATTTTATTCACTTTAAATGGTTAAGATATTGCAGACATTTGGAATTCAAGGTCATTTTGTCAAGGTCAATGGTCACGTGATTAAAAAAGTATGACAAGGCACAGACCCAAGACTTTTCTATTTCCTTTTATTAGGTTGCTGAGATATGCTCTGAACAAAATTTCACCAAGGTCACTTGTGAGATGTCAGTTAATCTTTGATTTCTCATCTGACCATACCAATATCCATTTTGTAGTACAAGGTTGGCAATTGCAACCCAAACAAGACACAGTTTTCAAAATATTTGGTATTTCTAAAGAAATGTGATATTTCTAAAGAAATGTGATATTTCTAAAGAAATGTGATATTTCTAAAGAAATGTGATATTTCTAAAGAAATGTGATATTTCTAAAGAAATGTGATATTTCTAAAGAAATGTGATATTTTTCAAAACATTTGAAAATGAGGGAATTTGATAATTTTTTAGAAATTTGATAATTTTTTTAGAAATTTGATAATTTTTTAGAACTTTGATAATTTTTTAGAAATTTGAATTTTTTTTAGAAATTTGAATTTTCTAGATATATGTGAATTTTCTAATTAATTAATTAATTAATTGATTAATAAGATTTACACATTTGTGCCAAATTAACTCTGAAAATACAAGTTTAGAACTAGGCAAATGATAAAAACAGATTTTTACATAATGGACAAACCTAAAAATGAAAAGATTGATCATGACAAGTTGGGTACAAACAAATTTCAAATTCTTGTTTAACATGACCTTAGAATGACCTTAGTCTTTAATTGGCCTTAAATTAATAACATAATTATTGTTTGTCTGATATATTATGATTTGACTAGAATTTACCTACGCATGTTTTGCAAAAATATTGAGATCATTGCAACTTGAGTTACATGTGACATCATTCTGAATTAACTGCAACAATTGAGCATATTTTATGGAATTTGCAAGTTGAGTTTCAATATTGGCTTGTGTTTCCATGGTTGCCAAAGGTTTTTTTTTCATCTATGAATTTCAATGTATTTACATGAACAGTTCAAAGTAATTTTGAACAGATATTTGTATGGGACAAAAATGTTCCTGAATACAAGTTTAACATTTAATTAGATTTGTGTCAAGGTTTTCTTTCTTTAAGTATTTCTCTAATATGTTTATTACATAATTGTCAACTATGGTGTGTGTTAAATGTTGGGCAAATTCATTATAAAAGAAACATCTAAAATCCCATCTATTCAGAAAACTTTATCTTAACAAGCGCCATCAACTCTTAGTGATATCATAATTGACCTTGGTGCAGTTGACCTCAAGGTCAGACATTTTGTTCAGAGCATATCTCAGCAACCTTATAAGAGGAAAAAGAAAAGTCTTGGGTCTGTGCCTTGTCATACTTTTTTGGTCATGTGACCTTGACAAAGTGACAGCCATGATCAGCTGAGATCATCATGCCTGACAGCTGAGAAGATTAAGCCTGACACCTGGGATAATCAAGCATGACAGCTGGGACCATCAAGCCTGACACCTGTGCTCATCAAGCATGACAGCTGGGACCATCAAGTATGACAGCTGAGACCATCAAGCATGACAGCTTTTCAATTTTCTTCAAAATCTTCAATTTTCTTCAAAATCTTCAATTTTCTTCAAAATCTTCAATTTTCTTCAAAATCTTCAATTTTCTTCAAAATCTTCAAATTCTGCTTGAATGTTTATTTCATGATGTGCAATAAAATACAGGTAAAGCATGAAATGATTTGTGTCCTTGTTTTTATTCTGTTCCTCATGATGTATGACATTCACCAATAATACAGTCATTCGTCAAACACAGGCAAGACAATTACGATAAAATAAAATAAATGTCATGAAAAAAGATTATGCTAACCAGTTGAAAATGTACTTCCAAACAGATCATTCAATTATCTTTGAGAAAGGAACCATTTAACAGGTTTCAGAAGTTTGGTTTAATTATTTGTGCATTTTTGACGAAATTTGACAGTTTTGAAGAAATGTCAAACCCCACATCTCACGTCAAACCCCGCACTCATCATTTGCATAAGTCAGTTATATGGCTAGATGTCACATCCTGTATATGATGGCAAGATGTCATGTCCCGTATATGATGGCAAGATGTCACGTCCCGTATATGATTTAGGACTTTATGACATGTTTGATGTTAGATGTTGAGTGTTGCAGAAGAGAATAATAAATATTTGAACAGTTTGTTATTTGCGATGTGTGATGCTTGGTGTCCATCAGTCCATACTACGATGAGTGATGAATCTGGCAAATCTGAATAATAAACTGTGAATAGTAACTAAGTGACAAACTTCACATGCATTTCGTAACCTTTATAGCAACTGTGGTTAAAGCATTTACCCTTTCATTCTGAAAAGGTTGAAGTACACATCTCATCTTATCACATCTCATCCCAACCTATCTTAATGCACATCACAGTCTGTGAGTACATTATGCATGGTTGAAAAGACATCTTAAACCCGAGACACATCAAAGATAACCTACCAATTTCTTCAAAATTTGACAATTTCTTCAAAATTTGACAATTTCTTCAAAATTTGACAATTTCTTCAAAATTTGACAATTTCTTCAAAATTTGACAATTTCTTCAAAATTTGACCATTTCTTCAAAATTTGACCATTTCTTCAAAATTTGACAATTTTAAAAATATTTGATAATTCTAAAGAAATTTGATTATTTTCAAGAAATATGATAGCTTTCAAAACATTTGATATTTTTCAAAATATTTGTTAATTTTGAAGAAAGTTGAAAACATGGCCTATCCCAGTTATATGTCAAACCTCCCAGTCTATCCTAATATATATCCTAGTCTATCCCAATATACCTCCCAGTCTATCCTAATATACATCCTAGTCTATCCCAATGCATACCCCAGTCTATCCCAATATACATCCCAGTCTATCCTAATATACATCCTAGTCTATCCCAATGCATACCCCAGTCTATCGCAATATACATCCCAGTCTATCCTAATATACATCCTAGTCTATCCCAATGCATACCCCAGTCTATCCCAATATACATCCCAGTCTATCCCAATATACCTCTCAGTCTACCCCAATGCATACCCAAGTCTATCCCAATATACATCACAGACTATCCTAACATACATCCCAGTCTATCCCAATATACATTCAAGTATGATAGACATGTGAAAAAAAAACAGTTATGGGAATAAGATATTATGAATTTAATCATGCGTTTTACATGTTACAGATAACATTATCTATCAATCAAAAACAATATTCATTACAATCTTTATTGTAATATCTGTGGTTGTGATATGAAAAATATCATGTGTTATGAGCGCTCCGTTTTCTATATTTAAAATTCTTGTTTGGCATGACCTTAGAATGGCCATTATTTGACCTTAAATTAATAATATAATTAATATTTGTCATGAATATTTGTCATTTCCCATGAAAATGGTGACATGTAACAGCTCAGTTGTAAGGTCATTCAAAGTTACAGTGAATTCTCCCTATCTGCTCTCCCGGATTTTTAGCTGGTCCGTGAAAAAATGACGAATTTGGCACGAGAGAGCAGTGCATGACGGGAAAAATGTTGCGTTGTAAACTTCCGCCCGCCTTGCTTCAAGATGGGAGGGAAATTTCAGACTGACATCGTACATTGACACGCTAATGTCAGCACTAAAGCGTGTTTGTTGTGTAGTCGTTATATAAGTATATTGCAATTAACATGCCAGTTGATATGCTAGAAGAGGTTGCTGCTAACTTAGTAGCTAGATTGGGCAAAAGAAGTTATTGATAGCTGAATGTTTATGTACCACATGCTTGCAACATGTTGAGCACATGCTTACAACATTTTATCACAACATGTTCAAAAATGGTGTTTGTTATATATATGCTTCAATGCTCATGATCAGGAATCTGATGATCTGGTATCATTCCATTCAGGTAACATGAAGATTTGATCAGGCAACTTGATATTTTAATCAAACAATCCATTGATTTGATCTGAAACCATGACAATTTGGTCAGACAACCTGAAGATTTGCAAAGATTCTTCTTTTTTCATTTTATTTATTTGCAATGTTAGATATATTTTCAATTTTCTTCAAATTTTTCAACTTTCTTCAAAATTTTCAAATTTACATGTCCATACCAGCTGGTTACGATGAGTGATGCTTGGTGTCCACCTGTCCATACCAGCTGGTTACGATGAGTGATGCTTGGTGTCCACCTGTCCATACCAGCTGGTGATGATGAGTGATGCTTGGTGTCCACCTCTCCATATCAGCTGGTTACGATGAGTGATGCTTGGTGTCCACCTGTCCATACCAGCTGGTGATGATGAGTGATGCTTGGTGTCCACCTCTCCATATCAGCTGGTTACGATGAGTGATGCTTGGTGTCCACCTGTCCATACCAGCTGGTGATGATGAGTGATGCTTGGTGTCCACCTCTCCATATCAGCTGGTTACGATGAGTGATGCTTGGTGTCCACCTGTCCATACCAGCTGGTTACGATGAGTGATGCTTGGTGTCCACCTCTCCATATCAGCTGGTTACGATGAGTGATGATTGGTGTCCACCTGTCCATACCAGCTGGTTACGATGAGTGATGCTTGGTTGTTGCCTATCATCCTGCTATATCAATGCCCATTCTGTGGTTCAAGGTTTCTCTGAAAAATAAAATATTAAAATGGTATTAAACCAATTGTGATATACAGGGTGAGGGGTCTTATGCATGAAAGTATTTTTTTACAATAAATGATAGAAAGTAATAATCACATATATATACATGACCTTTACATGACCTTTGTAAAATATTTGATATTTTGAAAAATATTTGATATTTTGAAAAATATTTGATATTTTGAAAAATATTTGATATTTTGAAAAATATTTGATATTTTGAAAAATATTTGATATTTTGAAAAATATTTGATATTTTGAAAAATATTCGAAAAAGTTGCTAGGTCATGTATAATGTGTCGAAAAATATTGGATATTTTGAAAAATATTCGATACTTTGAAAAATATTGGATATTTTGAAAAATATTGGATATTTTGAAAAATATTGGATATTTTGAAAAATATTGGATATTTTGAAAAATATTGGATATTTTGAAAAATATTCGAAAAAGTTGCTAGGTCATGTATAATGTGTCGAGATTTACTCGAATATAACATGATGTGAGAATATATTAGCTATTAATTAATTAATATCCAATTTATATGTTTCAGGGCATAATATAATTAATATTTGTCTGAGTCTCTGGAAAATGGTGACTTGTACCAATTCAGTTGTAAGGTAATTCAAAGTTACAGTGAATTAATGGACAAGATGTAGTATTCTGAATTATCAAATAAAATTTTAAAAAACTAAAGGATCATGTGTGTAGTTGTGCACTGTCAGTTGTTTTGCCCTTGCATCCATTGACCTCAATGCAGTGAACAAATTTTGTGTGGAGCATTTCTCAGCACCCACTTACAAACGGAACTTCATATTTGGTATACAAAAAGTGTTAAAGATTTATTAGATGAGCTTAGGCCCATGCCTTAAGTGTTATCCTTGTAAATCTGAAGACCAATGTTCACAGACAGACAGAATGACAGAAAATTTCTCTCCCTCACTTCAGAAACTATACCATTCATAACAAATTGTGTAAAAAATATGAATGATGGAGTTATGTACAACTTGAACTGTGTTGAAAATGTGTCTTTTGAGAGTTTGAACAAGAATAAAAGTTTTGATTTAAGAATTTTTTTCCAACATCCTCTCCTTTCGAATAAACTTGCCCAGGAGTCATATCTTGCCATCATATACAGGATCAGGAGTCATATCTTGCCATCACGCTTGTGATGTGCCATGGAGGAATATAACAAGCCGTTATCATTCACTGTTGCTAATTATCATTTCAGATTCCATAATTTTTTTAGAAAACTGACATTTTGGTGCCCTGCAGATTTCATATATTGTCACTGTTTTGTATTGAAATGTAAGATGAACAGTTTCCTGCCCCAAATCATGAACATTATCATATATTTCTGACTGAAACAGACAAATGTTAGTGATATAACATTCTGTTATCATTCATTGTTGCTAACTATTGTTTTTGAATGCATTATCTTGGAGAAAACTGACTTTTTGGGTGCCCTGTAGATTTCAAACATTGTCACTGTTTTGTATAGGAATGTAAGATGAGCAGTTTTCTGCCCCAAATCATGAAAATTATCAAATATTTGTGCACAAAACCAACAAATGTGCATGATATAACCTGCCGTTATCATTCATTGTTGCTAATTATCATTTTTGAATGCATTATCTTTGAGAAAACTGATATTTTGGATGCCATGTAGATTTCATATGTTGTTACTGTTTCATATAGGAATGTAAGATGAGCAGTTTTCTGCCCCAAATCATGAACATTATCAAATATTTTTGCACAAAACCAACAAATGTGCATGATATAACATGTTGTAATCATTCGTTGTTGATAATTATCATTTCAGATTGCATAATCTTTGAGAAAACTGACATTTTGGATGCCCTGTAGATTTCATATATTGTCACTGCTATGTATAAGAATGTCAGATGAACAGTTTCCTCCCCCAAATCTGTAATATTATCAAATATTTCTTACCAAAACCAACAAATATGAATAATATAACATGTCGTTATCATTCACTGTTGCTAATTATCATTTCAGATTGCATTATTTTTGGATGCCATGTTGATTTCATATGTTGTTACTGTTTCATATAGGAATGTAAGATGAGCAGTTTCCTGCCCCCCCCCCCCCCAAATCATGAACATTATCAAATATATTTGCACAAAACCACCAAATGTGCATGATATATTATACCTCAGTGGTGCGCGTATTGATGCGATTTCGAATGAATACGAGCATGCCGATTATTTGTAACGTATTGATTAGTTGGAACTATTTTGCGTCGGCCATCTTTAGACTGGTCCCCCATCGAGTGTCAAGAACATCGTGTATATACACAGATGGTGGAAACCAGTCTATGACTGTACGCGCCATTTTCGGGTCACGTGACGGGGTCAAATGAGGTGCGCTTTGTTTACAAATGTTTTTAACGATAAATATCTTGTTTCATGTATCATTTTTTAAAAATACAGTAGTTGTCTGAGGTATAATAACAAAACATGCCTCGTCGGGTCAGCTGTGTGAGCGGATTCAGTTCGTTGGTGATGGCGGACGGATACCCTTCGTAGATTTCATATTATTGCCACTGCTTTGTAAAGGAATATAAAATTAAGTTTCCTGCCCCAAATCTTTAATAAAATAAAATATTTTTGCAAACCAACAAATGTGAATGTAAGAAACAATGAATGAATGAATGACAGTTTATTCTTTCTGGTATTTTTCAATCTCACATATCCCAGTCTACCCCAATATACATCCAAGTTTATCCCAATATACATCCCAGTCTACCCCAATATACATCCCAGTCTATCCCAATATACATCCCAGTCTACCCCAATATACATCCCAGTCTATCCCAATATACATCCCAGTCTATCCCAATATACATCCCAGTCTACCCCAATATACATCCCAGTCTATCCCAATATACATCCCAGTCTATCCCAATATACATCCCAGTCTACCCCAATATACACTGTACATCCCAGTCTATCCCAATATACACTGTACATCCCAGTCTATCCCAATATACACTGTACATCCCAGTCAATCCCAATATAAATCCCAGTCTATCCCAAGTATGATCCATATATCTAACAAAATTCTGGTGGTGATTTTGACCAATTTAAACAGAAGAAAACAAATCAAGTCATTGAAGAATTTCAGGGTCATGCAGGATCATTTGGGATAGCTACGGATAGTCTATAAGTGTCAAATTATCCTTCATTTTGCCACTTACCTGTTGTTTACGGTACGACACTTTGATTTCCCCTCTCACCAGCCTCACGGCCACGGTTGAACATGACAGCCACGGTTGAACATGACAGCCACGGTTGAACATGACAGCCTCACGTCAAACCTCCATACACATTATACATGACCAATCTCACAAAGTCATGAAATCTTCAAATATTTTGGTTCGATTTGAGTGAGCCATATGCAGACATACAAGCAGAATTGAATTGTTTTTGCAAATAATACTCACTGTACACGTGGAGATGTTTATTTGCACAATGCTGGTGCTACTCAGTTATCAATCTGTCAAATGCAATCTGGAACAAGTAGATCTACAAATGTATCAAAAATTGAAACAATTTATTTCATTTGACGCTCTGCTCAGGCAAAGAAGCAGACATCATGACGTGAAGTGTGCATGTAACAAGTTCAAAGGCAAATGTATCAAATATTGTAACAGTGTTAAGATTCATTCTTCAATTTGGTTAGCATTTGGAAAATACAATCATTACATACCTCGTAGCAGCCACGTGCTGATGTTTATTTACATTTATTACTTAGTTTTATGCTTGTAAACTGTATTCTGATTGGCTCTGCCCAGCGCGACCGAAATTTTGGCCAGCGCGACCGAAATTTTTTCGAGCGCGCTCGAAATTAATACTGCAATCTGATTGGCTGAGAAGTAGCGCGTAAGTAAGATTTGGGAGCGCGTTAGCAAAAATCCCAGTGTTCTTATTGGTTGTTCAATGACAGGGATGGCCTTTCATAAATAGTTTGCGTGTGCCTCTGGTGGACAGTGTGGTACTAGTCAAAAAGCCTGAGAAGAGCAGACGACAATTTTACAACTTTGGGTATTCTTAGCTTTCTTTAAATGAATATTTGATTAATTTTCGATTGAATGATCAGAAATATATATGTAGGTATGTTTGTAGATATTTATGTAGGTAGATATGTAGGTTGGTATGTAGGTTTTATAAACTGAATATGACGCCAGACCTAGTCTGATATAGCTCTATACAAATCATTATTATTATTATTATTATTATTATTATTATTATTATTATTATTATTATTATTATTATTATTATTATTATTATTATTATTATTATCTGTCACAAGCACGAAAAAGCCGCGAAATTAAAAAGAAAAAGTACACGTTGAAATGTCTGATGTTGAAGACAAATGTCTGATATTGGCTGGGTCAAAAAGTTTTGGCGAACACTGAGCGTGCATCACTCAACATCACCAGCTGGCTGGTATATACAGATGCTATTTATATTATATAGATTTTTGAACAATGATGTATTAAGTATTAATTTAAATATTCAAATTTCTGTGTTTTAGAGTTATATTTTAGAGTTAATTATTCAATTAAATTATTTTTTGATAAAGTGGGGTTTGGCTATCTTAGATCACAAATCTATGGGTCGGATGGGTTACCAAAGCAGCATTGGATAAGCGCACAATAAATATGCTTATTCTTGACACCAAGTTTACTGTTTTTGTGTGTTCCAAGAGGCAATTGCGCTGGAACAAAGCTGGTTCTAATAAGTTGCATGAAATCAAGCCTGTTCTCGGTAAAAGTAGAGGTGCTAGTAGAAAGAACCGAAGAGAAGAGTTTTAAGTCGAATAAGAATAGGACATATTCATGTGACACACAGCTATCTTTTTGAAGGTGAAGATCAGCCTGAATGTATTGGCTGACAAAGGACTTTGACTATTAAACATATTTTGATTGAGTGTATCGATTTTGATAATATACAAACTCAATATTTTAATGCAAGATTTACATGTTATTTGATACGGTAGGAATAATGGTCACTTCAATTTATTGCAATTTACAATCATACAACCATAAATATCTATATTTTACAGGGACATCTAAACATGCTGAAATATGATTTTTTTTTTTTACAAATCCATACCAAATATACCAAATTTTTTTGTTTCTATAAATTTGTTTTGGATCAGCTGCAAAATGTATGAGTATGATTCTCTTTGATTCTTAGCTTCAAATTATGAAAACATATTTAATGAGTGATAATAGGTAGTTTGCAGAATGCAAGAATAGCTTTTAATTTCCGAGAAACCCATGGGCTATAATTTGAAGAAAATGTTTTACAGGCTTGTCATAACCAATCTAACTAGAATGAATTTCACAGCTTGGTAACTTATTTGGTTTTTGTTTTATAACATTTGTTCATCATTTGCAAAAATCAAGAAAATGAGAAAAATGTGATGCATGACCTTGATTTTGACCTTAAAAATGTTTTGTTTTGCCAACATCAACTGGGGCCCCTCAGTTGTGAACATATTACATTTTGTCCTATTCGTATGTGATTTAGAAGTCTTGTACTTCTGTATTACTTCTACTTTTATTGAATAGCAAAACATAACAAATTAATTTTCCTCAGGGTTTAAAAAATAAAAAATAAAACATTCCCGTGATTTATTTTGTTGATGTCAGTGATAAATGTGTTTTTTTTCATATTGCCATTATAGTGAGACTTCCAGATCCAGATTTGGCCTGAGGACAAAACCATGGACTTATTTTTCACATTTTGGCTCTAGTTCCGAATATAGCAACATGGGAATGCCACAGTATTGATTTTATTAGGCTAGGGGTCAATTTGTTGGTTTGGAGTATTACATCACGTTCAACATTATTTCAGTCATTTTGTGATGAGACCTACTTGTAGCAGATATAGTGCTGCTTCACTGAATTGTCATGTCGAGGTCCTTGACATGACAACCCGCCCGGTCACAGATTTATAAGGACAACGGGTTAACCCTTTGGCACAGGCCTCAGCTCATGAATTCAATCCCGGCACGGCCGGGGATCGAACCCACGAAATTTGGATCACCACAGAGGAGAAGTAAAGGTCAAATATCAAACTCTAAAGACTGGAACTATATTATTATCGACCAATAACATTTATTACGAAATATTGTGATGCAACAGGTTTTTTTCTGCAGATCAACGCTGTCCTGTCTCGTTCTTCAACAAATTAGCCATGTTCAGTCATTACACAGTTGGTTAGAGTGCAGTACTATTAGCACCAGTATCTCTGTGGTGATCTAAAGGCTGTGGGTTTAATTCCCAACTCTGTTGGCATTGAATTCCTGATACAATTTCTCATATGGGAGGCCCATGCCCAAAGGGTTAACCCATTGTCCTTGTAAATTTGTGATGCCAATTCATTGAGGTATATCTGGAACAAGCATATTTCATGAAATGAAATAAATAGTGTTGAAAATGATGTAAAACCCCCAAAAAACCAAACAAATGAAAAGAGATAATGGATTGGCATAAAGAAGAAGAGAATAGTCAATATGCCTATCACAAATGAACTGTCAATTTATGACTGGAATATTATAAATTATGATTGATTATAGTTAAAATACCTAATCCAGTGATAATAGATTTTCAAACAAAATTCTAATGTCTGGTAATCTGGCATGGCACCAGATAAAAGAAAGGAAAATTTGTATCAATATTTTCATTTGTCATATTTATGTAAAGCTTTTGAACAAGATAATTTTTAGGACATTCTCTTCTTAGCAACAATTGAAATTACATAGACTGTATCAACATGCTCTTCAGGCACACACGACTGCACTGCATGTTTGAACTGGAATGGTCATAACATAGAGGGTATCACGTCCTTGTTAATGTTGGGCTGATATATGCATATCCTCTCCAAGAAGGTTAAGTCTAATAAGCTGCAAGTGATCAATGTCAATATGAGCCCAGTTTGGTGGAAGAATGCACTGTGTCCTTGTCTCAAATAGAGGTCATGCAATTATTGTCATATTTTGTCAGTCATTGCATGCTCAGAAATATTACAAAGTAAACTGAAAGCAGCTTTAAATACATATTAATTATTTAATGTTATTCTGTCAGATAGGGGCAATTGGCTCAATAAAAAAACAAAAACGGTAATAACTAATAACATGGTAATAAAACAAATTTTCAGAAGGTGGTAGTGGATATCCATGTTGTTTTTCCAATTGAAAGCTACAGACCTAAAAAAATATTTTACTAGTATAAAAAGTGTTCAACTCTCCTTGAATTAATTATTAATAATAGGGAATATCCAGGGGCCTTATGTTGTTAGAAATGCATTCAATTGTGCAAACTGAATGTATTAGCTGCATAAACCATTTCTGAAAATGTTAAGAAGGACAATTATCCCCACAGTTATCATATGTTATGTGATATTTAAAAAAGAATTAAGCCTATTTAAGCAAAACAAAATGAATTTTGTTGGTTATTGTTCATCTCAGATTATTGATCGTATTTAAATATTTAACTTTTTGTAACAATTTCAAAATGCCAGGAAGAAGATAATTAGGCCTTCACCTTTTCAAATACATATTGCATGGCAATACTGAGTTCTTCACCATTATGAATGCTAATAACTAAATTATTACCCTAATTGTAGTTAACACATAAAAGGTTTGGCCCTGTTGCTGTCTTCATTTATTTGTGTAATTACCAACACCATGACAGTCAGTTCAATAAAGCCGATATTTAGTTTACAATCGGGAAGGCATTTTATTGTTGTTCACCAGAACTGATTAATGCTGAGGCCTTTAGATATCACAAAAAAATGAAAGTTATCTTTATTCTGCTGCTTGGAGTGTGTAAGGCCAAAGATTATCTTGACTATTTGGATGATAAAAACTGCGTCTCTGCCCTAGTTGACGGTAAGAAATTGCTGGTTACAAATTGGTGGTTATGTATGTTTTAAGATTTACTATGTTTATCATCAAACCTGAATAATTGCCAGTCATTATATGCATTATATGCAGATAATTGAAACATGCTAACTAAATATTCAACTAAAAGTAAGCTTTTGTTACTGAAACTGATGCATATGGGCATTTTATGGTGTCAAGACATCAAATAAATGACAGAAAACATGTCACCATAAACCATGTCACTATAATACACTATTTGTGTATTTTGAGGACCAAATGTATTCAAAAAGATATTTGTGAAAATGTATCTTCTGAATTTTAAATGAAATACATGGATTGCCTATGATTCTGAATCATGGAAATGATGTTCTTATGACATATGTTGTGTGATTGAAGATAAAATCTAATTCTCCCTATCTGCTCTACCATATACGCTGCATTTTCAGAGCGCTGCGATTGTATTTGACCCAATTCTTTGCACACGGCACATCTGGTGGGGATATTTTCCCTAAAACAGGTTAAGATATTTCATCATTTCCCCTAAAACAGGTTACTGTTTTTCAAATTTCTCCTTAAAACAGGGATCACAATCCCCCTTTCCAAATCTCCCCCTTCTGCATCATCTCTAAATGAGGGTATAAAAAATCCAGCTAGTCCTAAATCAGGGTAAAATGTTGTTCATAAGAACAGAATCTGCAGCGGGTTTTGGACCCTTCATGTCCTGACCTTCAAGTACCTGACGGTTTCTCTGATTGGTGGCTGGACCGATCCAGCACAGTGAGGGTTTGTTGTAATATAGACATAAACTATTACATATAGGGGATTGTGATAGAAATGAAAATGCTAAATATTATCTTTGATCTTAAGAAACAAGCAGTGCTAAGAATAAAGGCAAGGACATTATAACATGATAAGTACTTTTATCATTTAAGATTTTGCATGAATTGATTTTCACAGATGAAAGTCTTATTTTTTATTCTGACTCACATCAAAGTTTTCATCATTTCACTGCCACAATTGTATGACCATGATCAGAAATACAGGTGAACTATTAATTTCACATTAAATTCAACAAATATTCTGTGTGGTTGAAATGTTCAGAGCCGTAAACATGAAAATCTCTTGAGTATATCAATCTTGTTTAATCATCAGGTTCATTTGAGGATTGTGAGGTCACTATCAACAATTTGGACATTCAGGGAGTATGTGAGATCAACACATGCGATGATAAAGTAAAAGTACTTCTGTTTGTGAGAAATAGGACAGATGAAGACAGAGTCATACAGCAAATTATGGTAAGTGATGTCAACTATTTCTTATAATTATGACATATTACACTCAGTGACACCACACGTTCCTGTATACAAAGCTCTCATTTATCAGAACAGAACCACCATCTTAATCTTCATTTTTTTACACTTAACAGAATCATATTGTGCTTGATAAGCCTTGTCGAACAATTATTTTAACATTTTGAAGAAAGTGTGCTTAAGAACTCCTACCTATGTGGCAGTGTGAATAGAGATGATCCATGATTCCGTGGTTCCAATCCTGGTTGGGCCAAGTACTTTGGACATGTTGTATGGTCTGGAAATGTAGATATCTTCCACTTTGTTGAAGATAAAATAAATACACTTTTCTCCTTTTATATTTTGTGCATTAGAATTCCTAAACTTTACATACAAATGAAATCCATAACATACTTTTGGTCAGAGGTAAAAGTTGTATGACCTTCCAAAGTTGTGACACAAGTGGATAGATGTTGGCAATATTTGTCCTGTCACATAATACTATACTCATGCTTTAAACAAATTTAGACCATGATATAAATTCTAATGGTGTATATTGCCATGGCAACCATTTTTTACACATAACAGAATCATATTGTGCTTAATAAGCCTTGTCCAACAATTATTTTAACATTATATATATATATATATATATATATATATATATATATATATATATATATATATATATATATATATATATCGTCCTCCACTTATATAACCAACAAAAGCACATATCGATGCGTGCTCGTGGGCCGGTTTTGTATACAGAGCAAATTTATCTCATATAGTAGGCATATTAGATATATTTGTATATTTTTGCCGGGAAGTAATTAATTCCTCATTTTATGCCAATATTCATTTATCAAAGTCAAAACATTCTATGTCCACGAAGGGCACATAGATGACATATTTGAAGCTAAATTATCAATAGAAATTGAATTTTAAACTATGTATTTCCTAAAGATTTGAAACAACAATTTAATTTGCACATTGTTGTTAATAACAGCTCCACAAGAAAATCAAAATATTTCAATACAAAGGCGGACATGACCAAAACTAGATTTCCTTTGAATTTGGTACATGGCTAGATGACCATCAGAAATGGACAAATCCTAAATATTTGGGCCGGCATATGTTCGTAACCATTTTCACCATCAATCCTTAGTAACAGGCTTTGGGGCTCTAAATTACACTTCTCTAACCTTATTTTTGGACACATTTGACCCAATCGTGCAGATAAATTTGTTTGTTTGGGGTGTAACGTCACTTTCAGCATTACTTCACCTATTCAACAAAAGACCTGCACCACAACCATTTAAGATATTGCCTATCAAAATTTAAATTGTAGTAATTTGAACACAAAATGATTTGTCATATAATTGTAGATGCGAAAAGCTTGTGATGATGCCCCTCTTGAGAAGTATGTCTGTGTGAAGATGAATACCACATACGTGAGATGCTATAATAGAAAGATACCATCAAATGGAGGTAATGAATAGTGTTAAATTAAATATACCATCAAATTGAGGTAATGAATAGTGTTAAATTAAAGATACCATCACATGGACGTAATGAATAGTGCTAAATTAAAAATACCATCACATGGAGGTAATGAATAGTGTTAGATTAAAAATACCATCACACGGAGGTAATTAATAGTGTTAAATTAAAAATATCATCAAATGGAGGTAATAAATAGTGTTAAATCAAAAATACCATCATACGGAGGTAATGAATAGTGTTAAATTAAAAATACCATCACATGGAGGTAGTGAATGACAGAGTAAGATAATAAAAATCTTGTAAAGGTAATGAATGATTAACTGTGTTAATTAGCTGTGTATCTCTGCTTAAATAATCTGCCTACATGATCTGATCTGAGTGATGCTTAACACATATATTTTTGTTAAATATGTTTGCGTATAAAGTATGACTGCATCAATTTACTTTAGTATTGCAAGTATGGTCACAAATGGTTGGAATGAATGAATGAATGGTTGCTTAGAGGCACATCAACCACTAAGGTTATTTAGTGCCTAAAAATGGTAAGAATGAATGAATGAATGGTTTCACATTGACACAATAAAGTGCCAAAACAGTAAAAATAGAAACGTAATATTGACTAGAAACAAAATGTAAATGTTAATACAATATGTAGATAACACAAGGATTTATCAACAGCATTTATATAATATCAATCAAATATAATAAATATGTATAATTTGTTTAAAAGACTATCAGTATGATGTTTTGCAGTTCTTGATAAATAAGTCATTGACATAAATAAACAAAAGCTCTGCCCTTAAAACTGATTATAAAGTCCTATGTGAGTTAAAAACGATACTATCACAGAAGTATCTACAGTATCAAATAACGTATGTAAATCTTGTACATTAAAATATTGAGTTCTTATAATATCAAAATCGATACACTCAATTAAAATATGTTTAATAGTCAAAGCCCTTTGACAACCAATACATTCCGGTTGATCTTCACCTTTAAGCAGATAACAGTGCGTCAAATGACTATGACCTATTCTTATAAGGGTTAAAACTGACTCTTCTCTACGGTTAATTCTAATAGCACCTTTAGTTTTGCCTAGAACGGGCTTAATTTCATGTAGTTTATTAAAAATAGCTTCGTTCCAGCGTGATTGCCACTTAGAACGTAAAAAAACAGTAATATATTTCTTAAATTCTGTATAAGGTATAAACATATTTATTGGCCGCTTATCCAATGCTGCCTTGGCAGCTTGGTCCGCAGCCTCATTTCCAAGGATTCCAATATGACTGGGAATCCAGTAAAAACGAATCTCTTTATTTTCCTCAGTACAGAGTTTATGATACCGTTCAAGGATATTTAAAATAAATGGATTTTTCCAATCCTTGGCTTTTAATGCTTGTAAACAAGACAAAGAATCAGAAAATATTAAAAATTTCCGATGTGGAGAAGTCTCCACATGATCTAAAGCTAGGTATAAAGCATGAAGTTCTGCAGAATAAATAGATGATTTATTTGGCAGACGTTCTGAATAAATATGATTGCCCTTAACAGCAGCTGCAGCAGCCTTGTCATCATCAAACGATCCATCAGTGTATATACACTGATATCCAGTGAAGATAGATTTTATTTCATTATATCTATTTATATACAGGGATGGATCGGTTGAGTATTTCTTTAATTCCGTCATGGCTAAATTAATATTTAAAGTTTCATAGGTCCATGGAGGTGTTTCTGGATATTGAAATTTAGCTATTTGATTCGGATTTAAATTTAAGGATTGTAAAGATTCCTTGATGCGAAGGCCAAAAGTTGGTATTGTATTTGGTTTATTTTCAAAAAGATCAACATAATTTGGATTGAATATAATATCATGTGCAGGATTGTCTGGACAAGCTGCAATTTTTGCAGCATACTGAAGGGCAAGCTTTTCTCTTCTTAAATCAAGAGGCAGTTCATCTGCCTCAATTGCCAAGCTATCTGCAGGTGATGTACGAAATGCACCAAGGCATAATCTTAAACCTTGATTTTGTATAGGATCAAGCATTTTAATATAAGATGGGCGTGCTGATCCATATATCATACACCCATAATCAAGCTTAGAACGTACCAGCGCTCTGTATAATTGCAATAAAATATTGCGGTCCCCTCCCCAATCGGTATGGGCAAGAACCCGTAATAAATCTAATGCCTTCTGGCATTTCTTTTTAACGTATTAATGTGAGGAATAAAAGATAATTTCCTGTCAAAAATAAGTCCAAGAAACTTTGTTTCTTCGACAACAGGTATCTGAGTTTGGCCTAAATAAAGATCAGGATCTGGGTGAACCTTCCATTTTTTACAAAAGTGCATACACACAGTTTTCTTTAAAGAAAACTTAAATCCATTATGATCAGCCCATTCTTGTAAGCTATTTAAGTGTTGTTGGAGCTGTCGTTCTATTGTATACATGCTTGTGGACCTGTAGCTTAAGTTGAAATCATCAACAAAAAGTGAGCAATCTGCTCCAGGCCTCATACAATCAACAATGCTGTTAATTTTAATAATAAAAAGAGTGACTGATAATATACTTCCCTGTGGAACACCCATTTCCTGATCAAAAGCATCAGAAAGTGATGCACCCACTCGAACTTTAAAATGTCTGTTTGATAGAAAATTTTGAATAAAAAGGGGTAAACGACCCCTTAATCCCATATCATATAAATCGCTCATTATCCCATATTTCCATGTGGTGTCATATGCCTTTTCTAAATCAAAGAAAATACTCACCACATGCTCACCTTTTATAAAACCCTCTCTTATAAATGTCTCTAAACGTACCAGGTGGTCAATGGTACTTCGAGTTTTTCTAAAGCCACTTTGTGCAACAGAAATATAAGCTGCAGTTTCCAAAAACCAAACTAAACGCTCGTTAATCATTCGTTCCATTGATTTACAAATACAACTTGTTAAAGCAATGGGACGATAATTATTTGAATCTGATGAATCTTTGCCAGGTTTGGGAATGGGAATGATAGTGGCTTCCCTCCATAAAGGAGGAAAATCACCGCATTCCCAAATTGTATTAAAAATATCTAAAAGATGCCCAAGTGATTGGTCAGGGAGATGTTTAAGGATTTGGTAGTGAATTTGATCAGGTCCAGGAGCAGTATCATGAGATTTATCCAAAGCAAGTTTCAAATCTTCTATTATAAATGATTTATTATATACTTCCAAGTTATGGGATATAAAATTTAGTTGGTTTCTTTCTTTTCTAGTTTTTATTTGTTGAAATTTGGCAGAATAATTATTGGATGAGGAATTTTTGGAAATGGTTTGACCTATTGTGTTGCCTATTTCGGTGGGATTTGTAATTAATTGGCCATTATGATTTAGATGTTTGATCCTTGCTCCACCTCCCTTCCCAGTAATTTTACGCACCATATCCCAGCATTTCTTAATTGGTGAACGTGTATTTAATTTAGAAACATAATCTTTCCAGCTTTTTCTTTTGCTTATTTTAATAATGTAACGGGCTTTAGCTCTCTTTATACGAAACTGGTGCAAATTATATTGAGTTGGCTGTCGATTGAATTTTTTCAGAGCTTTTTTCCGCTCCTTGACAGCTTTTTTGCACTCATCATTAAACCAGGGTTTTTCTTTAATTTTGGAATTTGACTTTGATTTGGGAATACACCCATCAGCAATATCATACAATGTGTCTGTAAAAACTTGAAGAGGATCATCTACATTCTTAAAAATTTCTGGAGTTATTCTATTAAAACAGGATGTTTGAAATTTTGCCAAATCGGCTTTATGAAACTTCCACTTGGGGATTCGTTCGTCTGGTGGAGGAAAATGGTTATTTAGAATAATGGGGTAATGATCACTACCCCATTGATCTTCCTCTACTTCCCAGGAATAGTCTAAAAATAAATTTGGAGTGCACATGGAGAGATCTATTGATGTTAAAGAGCCTGTAGCAGGGTGTAAATATGTCGGAGAATCGTTATTCCAAAGGCACAAACTATTATTATTTAAAAAATCTTCTATTATACGTCCTTTGGCATCTGTATTATTTCTGCCACCCCAAAGATAGTTGTGAGCATTAAAGTCACCAACTAACATATATGGCTGTGGCAACTGGGTTATCAAATTATTTAAATCTGTAATATTAACTGGCTCACTAGGTGGTAAATATATTGAACATATAGTTAATGTATTGTGCAGGGTAACCCTAACAGCAGAAGCCTGTAGATGAGTATTTAATGTTACTTTACTTTGGGGGATACAGGATTTAACAAAAATAGAAACTCCGCCATGTGCTCGGTCCATAATATCAATTGAACCGACTTTATTATAAATCACATATCCCTTAAATGTTGTGGAATTATCTTTGAATTTAGTTTCTTGTAAACCAATTACAGATGCATTATATTTTTAGGCTAATAACTCCAGTTCTGGCCTGTTTGCATCAAATCCTCTACAATTCCATTGTATGATATTGCCGATAGCCATTTTAAGAATAATGAGAAAAAATATATGATTCAGCATAATCACTTATTAAGTTTACGATTATGCTTTGAGTGCACAGGAGTAAAATTCACATCTGGAGGATCACCTGTGTCCATCCTTTCCAAGGATTTACTTCTATTTATCTTACTTTTTACTTGATCTTTGCTTTCTTTTTTGTCTGATTTATGTATTGGTCTATTACTATTGATACTTTTATTATTGGATGATGTTGAGGGAGTTTGTGAAGAGGGTTTAGTGGATGTTGCTGTTGGTTGAGGTATTACTGGGATAGTGGATGTTGCGGTCTGAGTAGATGTAGCTGAAGATTTTGAGGTTTTTGTGAAAAAGGAATAATTTTTGTCATCGATTGGCCATGTAATTTCGGTTTGAATTGCTATTGATTTTGTTTCTTTAGTTTTTACAGAGCTGGCATAAGATGCCTTTGTTGTGTTATAACTTTCTACTCTTTTCCGTGCCTCTGGAAAAGATATATTTTCAGTGTGTCGTATTCGCTGAATTTCCTTCTCTTTTAAAAAGGAAGGACAATTCCGCGAATACGATGGATGATTGCCTTGGCAATTGACACATTTTATTATATTTGAAGAACAATCATCTCCACTGTGCTGAGCAGTACATTTTGGACATGTTTCATTACCTTTACATCGATCAGATCCATGTCCATACCTCTGACACTTGAAGCAGCGCAGAGGGTTTGGAATAAATACATCAACTCTAACGTTCAAATATCTAACTTTAATAGATGTTGGAAGCTGCCCTGCTTCAAATGTCAGAATAAACGTATTTATAGGAATTTTGACACCGTCCTTTTTTATAAATATCCGCTTGCATTGAACAACATCCTGGTCTTTGAGCTCATCCACTATCTCCTCCTCAGAAACTCCCACTAAATCTGGGCATCTGATTACTCCTTTTTTATTGTTGAGAGTTTTGTGAGCTGTTATAATAACAGGAACTGTGGCCAACATTCGGCATCGTAGTAGATTGTCCGCATGGCTTTTCCGCTCAACCTCAATCAATAATTTATTTCCCATCTTTTTAACGGTTTTTGGTACCCCGGCAATGCCTTGTATCCCCTTTTCAATTGCAAAGGGGGACATTTTTGCCAGGGTATGTTCAGCATCAGAACTTTCCGCAATTAAAAATCTAGGCCATTTTTCTATTTTGTTTGAATCATCGTCGCTGTCTATGTCATTCCTTGGTCGTTTTTGTTTGTTTTGCGCCATGTGTGTTTTTTTATATTTCATCAGTTAGGTCCCCTACCCACCACGGAGCCCAACAAGGGGACGCCTTTCTGGGCCGGTAACTCCAAGCCCTGACGCCGTGAGGATACCCAACATGACATACTCTAAGAATAAAAACTCCACCCTTTCGGATTTTATTTATATCCCTCGATTGACCCAATCAGCAGTAATCTCCTTTCAGCAAATATTTATCAAAAATTTTAAAATTATTCCTAGATTTCAAACACTAAAATTATCATTAATAAAAATCAAATAGCCAGAATATATTAAAGGAAATATACCACAAGCCGGTTAAATCAGATCCAGGCCTAATCTGATCTGCCTGTCTGGTGAACATTTGGATCCAAGACAGGCGTGTTGCAACTGGACCGGTATTACTGCCAAACCAGCCCAGTGCTCAGCCCGTCAGGATTCCATATCCTCCCCGACACAGGTCGCATCCCACGGCAAACAGGACGCCCCTTTAGTCGCCTTTTACGACATGCTGGGGGGCAGTGGGGCTATTCTTTAATCCCCGCACCCACAGGGGAGCAAATGGTTGGAGCAGTTACTGTAGTATTCATAATTTATATAAAATGAATAAGATAATGGGATTTAAATACAGTAAAGAATTGGCTTTTATTCAAATTCACTGATTCATTTTTAAATACTCGACATTTAGCATTTATCTACTGAAATGTTATATATTCACATTATATTTCCACATTTATCAAAAAGGAACCAGAATTCTCCATTAGTTCAACAAAAATTATTAAAAAGGCTTCTTCATCCTACACGGAAATGAGTTTGGGGGACCCCCCCCCCATTTTTACATGTCATGAGCGAATTACTCCACAGAAAAAGCCTGAAACTTGCTCAAAAAGCATGATCAGGATAAACCATTCCTAATAAAGTTGATATAAAGCTGATATGAAGATCATCTTGATGTCACATTAGATTTAATACAAGACATTCAAACCATATTCAGTGGTGTCTTTTTAAAGGGTTTAAGAATTGTCGATATAAAGTATATATTGACAATTATTTTGTCCAAAAAAAAAGAAGAAATATTTCCCTTTTTACCATTCAATTTATGTCTTTGCTGATTCTGAGTTTATACTGCTGATATGTTCAGACTGCAGAACATGCAATTATTTTGTCACTGTTACTACAAACAACAAATGACTGGTATGGAGCTATGAATAAGGGATGTCTGACTGGCTGTGTCTTCCTCAACCTGAGGAAGGCATTTGACACCATTTCCCATCAGGTCCTGGTTGACAAGCTAACAATGTATGGTATTTGTGATCTGGAGTGTGAATGGTTCAAAGGCTATTTGAATGAAAGGAAGCAGGTAGTTAAGCTTGGTGAGGTAATGTTAGATACAATGGACATTGATGTGGGAGAACCACAGGGTTCTCAGTTGGGACCCCTGTTATTCTCCCTTTATGTTAATGACGTACCAAACTATGTGAAACACTGTATAGTAAACCTGTTTGCTGATGACATCTGCTTATACTATTCATCTCCAGATATCAGCGAAATACAAAACATGTTACAAAAAGATATGGACAATCTCAATGTATGGCTAAAGGAAAATAGTATAGTACTCAATGTAAAGAAAACAAAGGTCATGTTCATTGGAACATCTGCAAGACTGAAGAAGCAATGTATAGAGGTATTTTTTGATTGGGAGATGATACAACAGGTGGAATACTTCAAGTACTTAGGGGTAACATTAGACAGTCATTTGCAGTGGGATAAACATCTAGACACAATAGCTGCAAAAGCAAAGTACAAGATTATGTTAATGAGAAAAAACAAAGCATATGTAAACATAGATTTGTTGAAACTCATGTATATAGGACTAATCAGACCATGCATAGAATACTGTGGCTCCTTATTTACAGATCTAAACATAAACCAATGTAGAAGATTAGAAGGACTTCAAAATGACGCCATGAGGGTTATTCTTGGCAGAAGCAGAAGGGAATATGGCACCACAATGAGAACTAAGTTACAGATTCCCACTCTTGAATCGAGACGAAAAGTTAAACTTGTCACAGTTGTATATAAGGCAATAAATGATAACAGCACACAATATCTCCATGACACCCTACTGAAAAATGTGTATGATAATAAAACAAGAAGCAAAGGCCTGATAGTTCCAAAGTGTAAGATCGAAACATACAAGAGATCATATGATTATCAGTCAGTATCAGTATGGAACACAAAGGCAGCAAAACAGTGTTGAATGTTTCAAGACAAATGCTAGGAAAGAGATACTGACATATCACAGAGTAAACAAGTAACTTAAACTAATGCATGTGTATTATATGTGACATGATGGTATTTTAATGTATTTTATGTTCTTATGTTTTATGTTTTTAATTGCCATTTTAAAGGGTTTTAACTGTGTATCTCTAGTCATAAGTGTGAATGTATGTATGAGTGTGAGAGTGCTGGACGTATATGAAAACCAGTGTAAACTGATATGCCTTCCAGAATAAAGATGTTTTATAATAATAATAATAATGCAATCACATAACCTAAGTAATTAGAATAATCAATAAAAATAAGATTTATATACAACTGATTCCAGATAGTTCATATGTTCATATTTGTTACTATAGAGCTCAGAAAACTGATTTGAATGATTTGACAGAAATAGTATGCAACTATACAAAAGCACCTTACTATTTCAAATAGTCAGCACCTTGTCGCAAGTTTAGAAAGCAACATCTGATGATCTATCAAATGCTACCAGCTGATTGGCTGGATTTCTTTTTGTAAATTTTGCCATATAAGTTGAACACCAGCTCATATTTTCCTCCATTTATTCACCTGATAACTTGGTTAAAGTGTGGCATTTAAATCAATCCTTTTGTCGGTATGCTCTGATGCCTCAGTCAGTATTTGTTTTGTAAATGTGATCATTAGCAACACCTCCTCCAAGAAGACTTGTTAATGCCATGACTGGGTCAAACTCACATGATTTATTTGCTGCTTTCTTAACTTTCTTAATTTTGATATTCCCATTTAGTGGTTAATGAACGAAAACAAATGAGATTTCACTGAAGAGTATTCAGCATTTATGTTGTTATGTATTTTGTTTACAATGCAATCTAATGGGGCCCTGGGCCGTGGCGCAGTTGGTTAGAGCGCCAGCTTATTAGCACCAGTTCCTCTGTGGTGATCCAAAGGTCGTGGGTTCAATCCTAGGCTATGCCGAGATTGAATTCATGATACAATTTCACATATGAGCTGAGGCCCGTGCCTAAAGGGATCAAACCCACGACCTTTGGATCACCAAAGGAACTGGCACTGATAAGGAATATGTTTCTTTCTCTGTATAGTGTTAAGAACTATATTTCTGTTTTGTTTATTCTAAATGGCAATTATGCTGGACAGAAGATATGTTAAACACATTTCATGAAGGTAAAATGTGCATGTAGAATGAACAGTAGAATCAGTCTTTAGGCATATTAGAATAATATATCCCTATTTGACACACTGCTATCTTCTTAAAGCGTTAATCAGCTCGAGTGTAATTAAACAGCATTGAATATAAAATGAAATTTAATGGAATGTATTTTCATCAAATAAGGATGCAATATTTTAATGTACCAAATTTACAAATTTTATTTGATATTGTAGATACTTCTGTGATAGGATTGTTCTTAAACCAAATAGGACTTTATAACCAATAATTTTATGATAATTTTACAATAAATTATATTAAAATATGGACTGATATGTATTACTTTAATCAAACACAAAATGCATAATATCACTGTGATTAATATGTTTTTGTACAATTTCTCTGATTTAGATCTTACTTGGCCAATGGTGGATAGCTATCAACCTGACCCTCTAGTTGATGAACTCATGATTACCAAAATAGCAGAGGTCAATGTGGGAGGACAAATAACCAACTGTGGTTATGTAGATAGGAGACTGGTCCCTGTTCGTAAGTAAATTATCACAACTGAATAATCATTTAAAATTAAAGTTTGACTTTTTTACAAAATAAATTCAATGTATAAAATGAAATTAGTGGATATTACTTGATGGTCTCTAGGCCTAATGCCTTTGAATTGCATATTATATGCCCAATTATGTTCACCTTTTTGAAAGTAAACCTCATACAATACCAACCTTTGCCATTTGCATCAAATAATCTTTACATATTTTAGATATAAGTCCAAATCAAATAGCCAAACTTTAATATCCAGAACCACATCCATGGAACTATGCAACTTTAAAGATTAATGAAGCCATTTCAGAATTTAAGAAATACTCCACAGATCCATTCTATAAATAGATATAAAAAAATATATTCACTGTATATCAGTGTATATACATTGATGGATCATTAAATGATGACAAGGCTGCTGCAACTGCTTTTAAGGGCAATCATATTTATTCAGAATGTCTACCAATTAAATCCTCAATTTATTCTGCTGAACTCTGTTCTATGCACTTAGCATTAGATCATGTAAAGTCTTCTCCACATCAGATATTTTCAATATTTTCTGATGCTTTGTCTTGTTTCATAGCATTGAAAGCAAAGGATTGGAAAAATCCTTTTCATACAAAATCTCTGAATGGCATCATGGACTCTGTACACAGAAAATTAAAAAAAATTATTTTTGAATTCCCAGTCACATTGGAATCCATGGAATTGAGGCTGCCGATCAAGTTGCCATTGGACAAATGCCCATTAAATATTCTTCATACAGAGTTTGAGAAACATATTACTGTATTTGTGTGTTGCAATTAAGAGTATTTGTGTGTTGCAATTAAGAATATTTTTAATAGGTTGCATGAGAGTAACCCTTTTTCCAGGTAAGACAAAAAGAGCCAAAGAGAAGAGTCCATTTTAAGTCGTATAAGAATAGGACATAGCCATTTGACACACTGTTATCTTCTCAAAGGAAAAGATTATCCTCAATGTATTGGAAGTCAAAGGGCTTTGACTATTAATAATAATAATAATAATAAAATTTATTTAGTGCTGATACCAGACAAGTCTGTTCATAGCACTGTGTTCAGAACATGTTTTCTGAAGAGGTGTGCTTTCAGTCTGGTCTTAAAGGAGGTGACTGAGGTGCTAGTCCTAATGTCACTAGGGAGAGAGTTCCATAGTCGGGGGCTGACGGATGAGAAGGCTCTGTCACCCACTGTCTTCAGATGAGTCTTGGGAACTGATAGCTGAGTTTCACCATTTGATCTCAGGCATCTACTATCACCCTGGGCCTTCCAGGTCATGAAAAGGATTTTGAGACCAATCCTTGCATGAACAGGAAGCCAGTGTAATTCTTTCAGTTTTCCTGATATGTGATCAAATATCCTGATCTTTCCTACGACACGGGCCGCAGAGTTTTAAAGGTATTGTAGCTTTTTAATATCAGATCTTGGAAGACCTGCAAGAAGGCCATTGCCATAATCTAGAGTAGATGTAACAAAAGCATGGGATAATGTTACAGCCGTCTTCTCATCTAGACATTGTCTGATAGCAGCTATGTCCCTTATGTGGTAATAGCCCTTCTTGCACATTTTCCTGATCTATGCCTTCATGTCCATTTTGGATTGAAAGGTGATACCAAGGTCAACAACTGACTCACTGGGAGTGATATCAGAGTCCCCTACTCTGATGGTATCAGGGATAATGTCGCTGGTAGCAGTACTATACCTGTCAGTACACATCAACATTTCAGTCTTTCCATCATTTTTTTCATCTTGTTTGAGATCAGGAAGCTCCTGACCTCACTGATACATTGTTCTAGTTTGTGTCTGCTCATGTCAACTTGATGACTGGAAGTGTGGTCGACAGGGATGTAGATCTCAGTATAATCGTCTTAAATGCGGTAGTAGCTGCGACCTATTTGGCTAGAATATTAGCCAGAGGTGACATATAAATGGTAAAAGTATGGGACCTAGGACTGAGCTTTGAAGGACCCCATATTTTATGGGTTTGAGAGAGGACTTGACACACTGCATCTTGTTACAGAGATATGACCGTGTCCAAGACATGACCTTTAACATTGCATCTTGTCTCCAGTCTATCAAATAGGATTTGGTGGTCAATGTTTTCACAGGCTGCAGAGAGGTCAAGTAACAGTAGAATTACTGACTTCTTATCCAGATCATGCAAGAAATCATTTTGCACGTTCAGAAAGGCGGTCTCTGTGCCGAGATACTCCTTGTAGGCTGATATGAATTTGTCCGTAAGGCCATTCCTTACTAGATGAGAGATCAATTGGTCTGTCACTGCCCTCTCTGTTAGTTTAGAAATGTAGGTCAGGTTGGAAACCAGTCTGTAGTTCTTCTCAACCAGTTCTAATCCCAATTTTTTCAGCAAGGGTGTGATTTTTTAATGATGGCAGTAATTATTGGTAGGAGGTCATCCAGGAGGTCAAGTAGGAGCCAGGTCGGGATAGGGTCAAGCTCACATAGACTAGGTGTGTTTCCATTGTCTAGTGCCACCTGGTGACCGATTTGTGCAAGAGGGAGCATCACCCATGTCCTGGCGAATCCCCTCTATTTTATCAAGAAAGAATGCATTGAACTTCTCAGCTTGAGTGACTTCACAGTCGGATTGGGGCATTGGTGTGTCCCTGTTTTTGTGCATGACTGTATCAATGACCTTAAAAAGCTTGTTTGTTTTCCTCAACCAGGTTAGAAAAGGAGCTGGATTGGGATGACTTCAGCATGGAATTACATTTATTTCTCTGGATGTTGCATAATTCCTTAGCAATGTGAAGTCCTGTTTTGTTCATTTTTCTCTCAAGTCTCCTCTTGAGATATCTTTCAAGCTTTATTTGGTCATTCATCCAAGGTACAGGCTTGCGTTAAGTACCCTTGGTGTGTTTGAGAGGAGCATATTTATCCATATGTGAAGTGAGCTCCATATCATAGTAATTTACCATTTCATGAAGGGAAAGGTGTTCCCATGATGAGTTGGTACTAGTTAGGGATCTGATGTCATTGCTTAGGGATTGAAGATCCAAGCCCCTAAAGTTCCTGTACTTAATCAATTTTTTAGGGGCTTATGGGGGTGAGATGCCTAAGTATAGCTTAATCATGTTATGATCAGATATATACTCATGGCTCTTAACATATTTGTTCCCCTTGAAGGTGATGATTAGATCAAGGGTGTTCCCTAACTTATGGGTTGTTCATGTTGTTCTATTGGTTCATCTCAAAGGTAGATGGAATGTCATTGACATGAAAACTGTAGTCACCAAGGAAGATGACCTCATGACTAAAAGACCCATAGTACGCCACCAGTTGAGTGAACTCATTGTAGAACTCAGAATAGGTGTACCTATTCCTGTCTGATGGTTCAGGTCTGTAGATGGTTACAAAGGTGAACGTGTTACCCTGGATTAGCAGGGATGCTTCAAGAAGCTCCATTGTCTTTACAATGGGTGGGTTAAAGCTGTTGGTTTCAAAGGGAAGTTCAACTCAGTGTAATAGACCCAGACCACCACCTGAGCGTCAAATCCAAGGGAATGAGTGAAATTTGAGGGAACCCCTCTCAAGTTCATTTGTGACCCTCTCATCACAAGTTTCATGTAGCCATGTTTCAATCATGAATAGAGCATCAAGGTCATGTTCAAAGAAGTAGTCTTTCACATTCAAAACCTTGCCAGAGATGTTCTGAACATTGCATGAGCCAATTAAGATCTGGTTGCTAGGTTTGTATTGTGATGACTGTCTGTTGTTGTTTGTAGTGCCCCCTATTTATTATATTATCACGCGGAGCACGTGTTGTACTGGCCGGCAGCCCCAAGGATGCATTTCGAATGTGAATTGTTTACATACCTACCACGAACACGGGCTCGATTAGCTAAGGCTGGCTCGGGTGTATTGTATGCAGCGCCATCTATGTTAATTTTGCCGAAACTACATATTTTTGATGAATTGCATGGACTTTCAATAAATTTGTTGTTTAGTCTATGTTTATGTGCCCGAGGGGGCAAAATAAATATGTTTTCCCTATAAAGTTGTTTTGGGTGAGATATTTGTGTATATTTAACAAAATTGAACTGACAATTCTGCTTGCTTGCCCCATGTACGGATAGTAGTGTGTTCGACTTAATGTATTTGCAGGTGTCAAGCACCCATCGGAATTGGGCAGGGAACAGTTCAATTTCTTGCTTTGACTCAAATATATTAATATTTGAGACATCAATAATGTCCTGCAGTGACCTGAGCATGAGCATGTGTTAAGATATGAAGCATGTGTTAAGATATGTAAATTATTTTCCAGAGAGAGATTCTTCATGAAAGTGCCCATATGATAGTCACACAGAAATAATGTTCAATTTTCAGCTCAATGAGGAATGTATATATATATACGGGTCAAGCTGCTATATGAGCAATTGTCACGTTCTGCATTTTGAACTACAGTAATAGCGAATTATATCATTGACTGAGATGAATGCCCAACGAAGCAAATACGAGAAAAAAACCTTCGAGTTTTATATTTTAATCTGTATTTATTTAATTTGGGCAGCGATTAGCATTGATATGTATATGTTTTATTCTTTCAGTGTGTTAAAATGAAAGAAATGAATACTTATAGTGTCAGATATGTAAATATGTCAGATTTCTTGCAGTAGAGGGCTAGAATGCTACCGCTTTGACACTTTGATGATGAACAGCGGGTGAACAATACAACAAGAGATATGGCTGGTAGTAGTAGCTTGTTTGTGTTTTTGCAACCACTGTCGGAACAAGTCCGAAGATCACTGTAGGTATGAATACCTTGAAAAATAGGTATTCCGCAAAAGAGGGCTAAGTAGGTAGCCACTTGCAATATATATTGGACAGCGGGTGGGGGTTCACAACAAGAGATATGGCTGGTAGTGGGCACTTGTTTGTGGGTTGTAAAACACTGTCGGAACAAGTCCGAAGATCACTGTATATTAGATTTTGCTGCTATATGGTCTGAAGGTGGTTCTAGACACTAAAAGCGTGCAAAAGTGAAGATAACAGAGAGATATTGTAACAGTGGTTCTGTTGGTAGCTGAGCTTTGGGGGCATGGATGGGGATCAGGAACTATACTCGCTGGCGACTGTGAGCTGGGGCCTTAACCTAGCTACCTAATCTACCTATGTGATTTGGGAGGTAATAAGGACTGCAGACACAGCGTATACAATGCACAATAGTCGTCTTTATTCGGTGCTGTATACACTAGAGTCTGGCTAGGAAGGCATGGCAAGAGCGTGATATATGAAATATCCAAATGCTAATACTGACAGAGTCCTGAAGCTGGTTAAAACACCCAAGTCTATACAAATGGCTGTCACAAGACAGAATGTTGTGGATCTTCTAGGCAAGTGGTTTCTGCTACTCGGGGATACTAATATACTAATAAGCGTCTGCCTGCGTGGTTTCTGCTACTCGGGCAAGTGGTTTCTGCTACTCGGGGATACTAATATACTAATAAGCGTCTGCCTGCGTGGCTCCTCTGCAGCGCCTGGCATAGTTCCGGCTTGGACCATCACGTCATCTCTCTGCTGGGTGAGTAATGCATCTCATTAGCCTGCACTCGTTGGCCTCCACGTTGCACTCTGTAACCTCTGTGATCTCTTGCCAAATATCATAATTGTCTATACTTGTATATAAGAGTTTATAGATGGGTAATCTATATCCTACAATATAAGGTATCAGATCAAGTACTCGACACTGGCAGCAATGAGTGGATACTCGTGAGCATCAGAGCTTGCAAAAAGTCTGGTTTCAGATAGACCTCTGTATAGACCGGGTTCACTGCGAGAGAATGTGATGTTAGACTAGCAATAGACCCCAGAAAATTGACCATGAAGGACTATTTTATCAGAGCTCAAATGAAAGCCGCCATTCCACTTTCAACGCATGCGCAGAACATTAAACATGTTTTAATTGAGTGTATCGGTTTTGATATTTTTGGACTCAATATTTTAATGGGCAAGATTTACATGCGTTATTTGATACTCTAGGTACTTATGTGATAATATCGTTTTTAAACCAAATAGGACTTTATAACTAATCTTAAGGGTGGGGCTCTTGTTTATCAAGAACCACAGAACAACAAATGATATTCAAGTCTTTTTAACAATTTTTACATATTTATTTTATACACAGCTGATATCCTAGAATTCAGTGATGTGAGGATTGTTTATATATTATATTGTTGCACATTATTATCTAGTCAATATTTCTATGTTTTTACCATTTTTAGGCACTGAATGACCTTAGTGGTTCATGTGCCTCTAAACAACTATCCATTCATTCTTTTTTCAGATAGCAGTAGGTTTCCTGTAAAAATACAATATCATTATTTTGTTGCCTGATGTTTATTGTGGAAATGTGAAGTTTATTTATAAATTAGGTACAATACACCTGTTTATATTCTGGTTGGTATGCATTCTCCCTTATGGATTGGTCACATATAGACGGTCTTGTAAAAATAATTTCAAAACGATAAGATTTTTGCCAATTTTTCGAAATATTTTGAAGACCGCGGGAGATTTGAATTTACCCGCCCCCCCCCCCCAAAAAAATGCACGTCGACAATTGGACGATCCTATATTGTGTCCTGAACTTTAAAAATGGTTAGGGCTTGTTCAGGGTGAGTAAAACGACCAAAACTGTCAAACGGTGACAAACTTTACAAGGTCGGGTGGAACGGTGCCTGGACGGTGCTAGGACGATGTGTACGTGTGAAACGAGCTGTCAGCGGTGCCTGGGCGTGAAGATGTGTACGTGCGAGACGGTTAGAAGAAATCACGTGACGAGCCCAGAGCGCTTAAAAAGGTCTGAGCGGACCAACCGTCGCATCATTTCGAACCAGGTGCTTGAAGAGTACACATCTACACGTATAGGATAGCATTACTCTTGGATTACTTTAGCATGCCTCCCAGAGCAAGAGGAAGGGGCCGTGGACTTTCTAAATCCCCTTGGGGGAAGGGGAATAGAGGCAGGAGCAATTCTAGAGGCTGTTCCCGGCCGAGTTTCCAAGCTGGTGGAGAGAGGGTTTCTGCAGTTCCCACCCCAGGCACAGGTAAATATCTAATTCCCATTTTTCAGCCCTTGTTCTTCTCTGTTGTGTGTTGTAGGTTTAGGTCAATCTTTTGAAAAATGCAAACATGGCTTGCATGTTAATCATATGGTATCACATCGTATAAGGAAACTTTATGGTCAATATTTTGAAAAATGCAAACATGGCTAGCGTGGGGGTATCACATCATATAATGAAACTTTATGGTCAATCTTTTGAAAAATGCAAACATGGCTAGCATGTTAATCACATGGTATCACATGGTATAATGAAACTTTATGGTCAATCTTTTGAAAAAAAAAGATTATGACATGGCTAGCATGTTAAGCATGGTTTCATGATGGTCAATTCATTTAAATATACAAATGCAGTCCATTTACACGTTTTTCAATGACAGTATTTAATATTTGTTGTTCAATTGTGAGTTGCAGGTGCACAGTTGTCAACTGACAGCAGTGATTCATCAGATGGAGATGAAACACCACAGGCAACTCAGCAGGAAAGTCCTCAGCAGGAAAGTCCTCAGCAGGAAACTTCTCAGCTGGAAACTTCTCAGCATGAAACTTCTCATAAATCTGATGAAGACACATCACAGAGAAATTCACACAGATTAAAAGATGATCACGAAGAAGAAATGCTAATAGACTTTATCTCATACTTGGTGCTTCAAGAGGGTGTTCTGCACCTATGAGATATTCTTTTGCAGATCACCCCTCTGCCGAACTACTTTCGCAGATCACCCCTCTGCCGAACTACTTTCGCAGATCACCCATGTGCCGAACTACTTTTGCAAATCATCTTTGGTCCAAATGACAAGTGAGATCCTTCCACCAGAACCAACAAAAGAGATCTGTCAGGCTGAACAGTGCATGAACCCATGCTCTTGACTTTATCTCATATTTATCTACCGCAAATGGTTTATATACCAGACCAGTAAAGAAAATAACATGTGAGTGCAGTGTTCAGGCTGACAGATCTCTCAGGTTGGTTCTGGTGGAAGGATCTCAATGCCTACCTCTCAATGACGTCATTACATAGTAAAATATATGTTGCAATGACGTCATTGAGTGTGACGTCATTAAAAAGGGGGCGTGGCATTGTTTATGTTGTTTGACACACACAACATAGATCCACACATGCTGCAATGTTTTCCACACAGTTTTGTTTTAATTAATTGGACATCAAACCAAAACATTATCTCATACCTATTTGCAGGAGTTAAGTATGAGATTAAGTCAAGACCATAGGTTTGTGCAGTGTTCAGGCTGACAGATCTCTCACGTTGGTTTTGGTGGAAGGATCTCACAATATAGAGTGGCACTATTCCCACCTCTCAATGGCGTCATAACATAATAAAATATATGTTGTAATGACGTCATTGAGTGTGACGTCATTAAAAAGGGGGCGTGGCATTGTTTATATGTTGTTTGACACACACAACATAGGTCCACACATGCTGCAATGTTTTCCTCTCTGTTTTGCTTTAAATAGATTGGACATTAAGCCAAAACCTTTATCTCATACCTATCTGTAGGAGTAAAGTATGAGATAAAGTCAAGAACATAGGTTCGTGCAGTGTTCAGGCTGACAGATCTCTCTCGTTGGTTCTGGTGGAATGATCTCACTCGTCCTTCGGACTCTTGAGATCCTTCCACCAGAACCAACTTGAGAGATCTGCCAGCCTGAACACTGCACTCACATGTTCTTGCCTTAGGATCAAGGAGCATCCCTGTTTATGGAAGAAAGGTAACAAAGTTATACTGCAGATCACATTACAAAATGGTGGAAAGACATAAGAGACTGTAACACCAAACTGCACAGATTCAAAAGTGGTGATGGGGCAAAGAATTATACTGACAGAGAAAGATGGATCATGAATCAGTTGTTATTTTATGCACAGTCCATTTCACACCGAAGGGCCCCATTGAAAAGTGTAAGTATACAATCCCTTTACATTGTTTGAAAGGTCAATCTTTTTAAAAATGCAATAAGTGTTACATGGCTAGCATTTGCATTGGTGCCCTCTGCTGACTTCAGAATTGCTCCTCTCCCTATGCTAGTTGGAGATATCCTCTTCTCATCTCCTCTTCTGTTCTGCCATCTCCTCTTCAGGTTTCTTACACATGTTTTGCTTTTGTATACTTGCAGGTTAAAGCTGCTTTAGCCAGAGCCGGTGGAGACATGGAAACAGCAGAAATTGTATGTGCAGCAGACAAAGTGGCCCTGAAGTTTGCAGTTGATCCATCTGAGAAAGCTGTGAAAAGGAAGAAGACCAGCAAAGATAAGGACCCAGAAGAAGAAGGAATCAGGTTGGCAATTGAGAGAAGTTTAAGAGATTATGAGCAGTTGTCAGCTTTAGCCAAAGATGCACATAGCCCTGTAGCTGCTTATTTTGACTATTTAAAAAAAAATTTCATGTCAGCAACTGCAGCTGAGTTTCATGAATTCAATGTAGCAACTAATACTCTCATTTCCAAAATGGAGTATAGGAGACTTCAAGCTGACGCGCAGCAACAACAGCAAACTCAGCCAAACCACCCAACTCAGCAGCCTTCATATTCCCAGAATTGGGGATATACTCAGCAACTGCCAACAAGGCCTGAATCTGCACCACCATCATCAAGTTACAGAGGTTCTTCATCATCTCAGTGGCAACCAGAACCCCATCTCTGGTCTAGTAATCCCCCTTCTGTATCTGTGTGGGGTTCTCAGAATCAGGCTTATATGCAAAGTTATCATGCCCATGCTGGACATTCTTCACAAGTGTCTGCAACCTCTGGCACTCCAAATGCAAGTCTAAATGTGCCAGCTATGACAGTTGGTGATGTAATGATAACTTTAAGTTTGATGGTCCAATCACCACCATCTGTTTCTAGTTATTCACAATTTAATTTGAACATGTCTACTTTAACCACACCTGTTCATTCCAGAGATAATTCACTGGTCAGAAACACTTCAGACATGCCAGACAATACTTAACAGAAATAAACTTTAAATTATATTGTGGCTGCTGAGTTGGGAAAACATATTATTGTATAAATTTCAACATGTAACCTTCCATACTGTTTTAGCTTTAGTTCAGTCCTTCTTCGTAAACTGTAATCAGTGTAGATGGCATGTATAAATATTATATTTTCATAACAGTCATGCTCCTTGGTCCAGTCAAACTTATAACATTTAATGCTATTATATTGTATAAATTTCAACATGTAACCTTTTATACTGTTCTAGTTTTAGTTCAGTCCATCTTCGTAAACTGTAATCAGTATAGATGGCATGTATAAATATTATATTTTCATAACAGTCATGCTCCTTGGTCCAGTCAAACTTATAACATTTAATGTTATTATATTATTGTATAAATTTCAACATGTAACCTTTTATACTGTTCTAGTTTTAGTTCAGTCCATCTTCGTAAACTGTAATCAGTATAGATGGCATGTATAAATATTATATTTTCATAACAGTCATGCTCCTTGGTCCAGTCAAACTTATAACATTTAATGTTATTATATTATTGTATAAATTTCAACATGTAACCTTTTATACTGTTCTAGTTTTAGTTCAGTCCATCTTCGTAAACTACAATCAGTATAGATGGCATTTATAAATGTTTTTTCAGTTTTTTACATTTCTAATTATTCCATGGCAGGGAATCAACATTGTATTAGGCTGTTGAGCAGCACAGCACTAAAAAGAACTCAGAGGTTATCTGAGAAGTTGTAAACTTCCAAAATAAATTATTAAGTTTTACAATATTGCTTTTGTCTTTACCCATAGTGCAGTTTGTAGTATAATCACAAGTCCAATCCCCAACATTTACATTATCTTAAAATTACCCAAAAAAACTTCCACCACATTCTAATTCTAAGACAGACATACTTTGCATTGTAGTTTGCCACTATTAAAGGTAAAATTGTCCTTTTTGAGTAATACAATTTACTTTGGTTTAAATGGAATACAAATTACATTGATTTTACCTTTTTTTTTAGGATAGGACCACTCATAACATTTTTATGGGATTAGTTGTGAAAAAGAAGAACACAAGTGTGATATATTCCTTTACAGATATATAACATATATATTTATATGCAATTATTGTTAAATGCTAGTTCTGAAAGAACAGAACATACACAAGTGTGAGCATAAAACACAAACCATCAATATTAATTTACAGTGTACGAGTTACACAAGGTCCATGTGAATATAAAAGGTCCATGTGTTATTAAATCATATTTTGTTGCCAGGCAACAGAACCTGTAGGAGAATTACACCAATGTTTCAATAAATTTCTGAGTTTCTTGCCATCTTTGCTGGCTGTATTTGGACCTTGTACAAAACACAATCCCTCATGTTCCGGCCTTGTCTCCATTGTCCTGCAACAAGGTGGTGTCTTCTGTCCTCATGGTCAATGAGTCTGTTTTGCAACACAGGATATCTTATTCTCATAAAGTTGTGCAGAACCATACAAGTCTGGACAATAAGCTTTACGGTTGAGGGTTGATGTTGCATCTTATTTCTTAATGTTAAACTTCAATGTGTCATGATGTTCACACATAGATGTGCTTGTTACACACGAATTTACAGGTTTAATATTTAATACTTTATTACAGACAGAGACTCCTAACTGAATATAATGATTTATTCATCTCGTACCTATTTGTATGTGAATATAACAGGGTTCATTTTCAGATACAGGGTTGCAGGAAACATATATCAATTATCATGCATGATTAATGACCCAGAGGTGGGCACAGAATGTTGGATGTCAATATTCTCCAGACCATGTTCTTCCCCTGAGGATTACTATTCAGCAAATACATATTTTAAAGTTCAAAATAAATATATACACTCCAGCTTGATTATGCTGTAACAAAGATTATTATTAACATGCTTATTCATTTTCAGCTCCAAAATCTGCATATATGTTATGCAATACAGCTACCAGTTTCCCCTTAACATGTGATGCTGGATTCAAAATCGTGCTCCAAGAATCAAGTTTGTATTGTCTGGATGACATCTGCCTCAATATAGGAAGTAGATTAGCGACTCTTGCAGATTGGGCAGGGCATCCATGTCAAGGTAGACAGAGTTGTAACATGCAGAGACCAACTCTTTGCGGTGCTGATAGAACAGGAGGGCATGTAAATTACAAATGCATGCCCTAATGGATCAGACATGGACTTATTAAAGAAATAGTACAAATATGCTTATACGTAAATAATTTAGAATTTATGTGAATAATCTATTTCAAAATGACTAAAGGTATTTCTTTTAAGATGCCATTAAGATTCATACTCCAGTTAACTGAGGACGCTTGACACAGTCTACGTTTGTGTGAATCTTCAAATTCCACTGTAATCACTCCAAAATCTGTGTCTTGGTTTGAATGATCAACAATCATTGTTAGATTGCTACAGGCTATTCTCAAGACAGGGAAAAGTTTTCATTTAATTAGATATTATATTTTATATTATATGTTATATATTATATTACATTAAATTACTTTGCATTCTGGAAACAGAGAACAATGAAAGGCTAAGTCCATAATAACAGTCCATAATAATCTGAATTGGAGTTAATGTTCTACCCCAATATAAAAATATGCTGCTGACTGATAAATAGTTGTTGTTACAAAATTGAATGTACTGTCACTTTAAGAAACTTAAAGATCATATTTCAGACTATTATCTCTCATTACTGCATAATTTTATTTTTCATTTTAAAATACAATATATTGTAAATAAATTGTTTTTTAGACCCCTTTAAAACATTCATGAAACCACAGAGGTCACATGCAATTTTACAAAGCTTTGGGTTATGCTTAAATGATATGTGGCCATGAAAATGTGTTCTAATTTTTCTATATCACTAAAATCAACCAAAATACAATGACCATGGTTATTGTGTTTTGCTGAATATGCCAAGTACTGCCTGTACTCTTGTGACCACCAGGTTGCCACATGTATACAATCATGTGACCTCTATTGTGGTCTGTCAGGGTGTTTGGTCTGTACCAGTGGGCATACATTAATGGACAAACAGGGCTCTGTAAGCCAAACCACTCCATTGTCCCAATTTAGGGTGCTCCACTGTTAGAAAGACTTTCAAATGGCATAGAAATATATGTAGGGGAAATATGATGGGTTATTACTTGTGGTCGCAAAGTTTGGGGTATAAACATTTATGTCATGCAAGGAAAATGTGCTTGAAAAACCTCATTTCATGAATGCTTTAACTACATAACAGACCGACCAGGTCAAACCTTTAACCAGTATGAACTTGACCTCTGTTTTAAGTAGGATTTGAACTCACCACCTCCTGTCCTCCATTGAGGTGATAGTCACCTCCACATTTATCTTAGTATTATTAGGTTGAAAATACCTCCAGACCATTAAACTTGTATCATGATTTATCATGTTTCACTGATTCAAAAATAACTGTTGTATTCAATGAAAATTGCATGTTGCTATGTACATAATGATATTATAGATTTATTAAATAATCTATAAATACAATGTTGCTGTGATACACGGCAAACTTGTCTCAGTAGTTAAAACATATTTTCACTAGATTTATTCAAAACTTTTGTATGGAAAATAAATTTTCATTATCACTCACATGTGTTGTTATATCTTTACCATAATATTCTAGAGGTTTACCTTCAGTAAGATGGTAGAGTCGGGCAGATCAAAAAGAGCATGTCCATGATTATTAGACAAACTACAACCTCTGACAACCATGACAATGTACCATCCCTTCAAACCTTGTGTAAATATGTACACCATTTAACAGTCCGCATTTTTACTTTCAAAGTGTCAATTTGCGTTTCAATATGGTAAAAAATTAAATCTTCTGTAGAACTTTAGGTAAGTTTGATCTGGAAAATTCAGTGTATTCAAAATCAGATGTGAAAAGTTCATGAAGTATCCTCATCTAGTTTTCGAGTTACAGCATTTTAAAAATAATCTGTATCTCCTCATCTTTAACCTCTTCTTTTCTCTTTTCTCCTCCTCACTCAGTGTCTTTTGTCAAGGAATCTTAGTTTTCATTCACATGTTTACAACCTGGAAAACCCAAAAATCTCGATAACATTATTGAGTTTGCGAAAATGCTCACTGACTCAATGGAAAAATTTCAGATAGATATTGTATTCTCCATAGCCCTCTTCTATTATTTAAACTTTACCATGAACAAATTATACCACACCATTTCACAATTTAGACAGGTTCTACAACATAAAATACACTTATAGCTCTTGTTGTGGCATCAAAATAATCTATCGGTTTCATCTCAAACTGATTGTGATACCAAAATTTGGCCGTAAGTGTATTTTATTTCATATTTTACTCAAAAGTATCATATCACACATGTACCAGTGCATATAATTTCTGGTAAAACACTATCAAACCAATTATACACACCTATATGGTGTGGTTAGGCCAAAGATATGTATACTAGAACCTGTGGTAAAATGTATTTGATGACAATGTCTAACGGGGGCTACGGAGAATGCAGGGGCTACAGAGAATACATTTGTCTTTTTGGTGCTCTATCAAATAGTTTAATACGCTGCAGTATTTCTGTAGCAGTAAACCTTGATTGCCTATCAATGCCAAACCTATCATGGTATTATCAATCAAAGGACTGCTGATTCCTTGATTACAACTGGGGCTGTGGAAAATACAGGGGCTACGGAGAATACATGGGCTACGGAGAATACATTTGTCTTTTTGGTGCTCTATCAAATAGTTAAATAGGCTGCAGTATTTTTGTAGCAGTAAACCTTGATGGCCTATCAATGCCAAACCTATCATGGTATTATTAATCAAAGGGCTGCTGATTCCTTGAATATACAACTGGGGTTACGGAGAATACATAATTTTTTCAACAATAATTGTGCCAGATTCAGAAGCTGAACTTCTTCTTATCATTCATGATACTATCAAAAGCAGTACTTTTTCCTGAATAATGTCCACCTCTTAGTGTAAAATTATGTTTATGGGGTGTATTTAGCAGTTATAATGGATAATGGATGGGTTAGATAATGCCAAAGGAGAAAAATAATGGATTTGCATAATGCCAACAAGTGTATGTCGAGGATAAAGAATCTCATTCATCTGGTCTGTGTCACTCATCTACACCTCAAAATATCAAGTCAAATATGTTTAATAAACAAAATTAGCAGATATCAGATAGCAGTAAACACCCTTTTTTATATCAGCCTTGCTCAAACAAGACCTTTGTGGAAAATGAAACAACTATAACAGAGATTTTGTTAATTTTTACACCAAATTCTGGCATTTTCTCAATAATTTGAATAATATTTCACTTTAAAAAACATTTTTTTCCAATCATGTATTACAAAGACATTAAAATGTCCTCTTAAACACAAAATATCACCATAATTTCATTAAAAAAATGTGTGCATAACAATGTTTAAGTAGAAATGGACACCTTGAAAGAAAAAATGCCGAGTAGTAAAGTTGACAAATCAGTTCCAATGTGTGCCATGCCACAGACATCTAGTTGAACATCACTCTTAGCAGGCATGAGAAACATATGGACAATACAAGTTTAAGGCAGAATATTATTTGCAGTGAAATAATGCACTTTTATCATATGAATTCCAATGAATTCCACATTGTTCAACCCTACAGCTTTCATCAAACTGTGTGAATATATTCACAAAGTTGTTGACAAAACAATTCCAATGCTACAATTGCATGCACAAACAATCAGCCAACTAAAAGGTACATTGATGTGTGAAGATGACATAAATTGTTGAATCAATTTACTATGATGACACATTTCCAAAAATAGGTGCCTTTCCCAAAAAAGTGTCAAGTCTGACACAAAGTTGTATGTTATTCCGGCCATACGGCATGGGAATCACATCAACAAAAATAGTTGCAGTAAAATGATGCATTTTTATTAAATGAATTTCAAGTTGTATATGGTATATTCTCAATCGCTAATAAGCCCCAGAAAGACAAAAAATATGTTGGACAGCAATCCTACTAATAAGATACCTAGCTCTCTTGTCAAAGACTAACAGAAAAAATGACCAGTTTAATTCGTTGATGATTAGGTGTACTGAGGCAAGGAGACAAAAAGACACCTCTCACATGAGGTATCTACAATCCTTATAGATGATTCAGATCAGTGCTGAGTTCATCTGGTCATCCTACACCTGTCCTGTTATATATCCTTAGTTCAGAATAATTATCGGTGAGATCAAACATGGCAGATTCAATAGAGTACATGTTTCTTTTTTATTATCATTTTGGCATAAAGTTCGACAGTAATAGATCAAGCAGATATATTCTCATTGCTCGGATGGGCTATGTTGACACCTGTTTGAAATGCATATCAAAACAAGGAACCATTCGTGAAACCAAAAAAAAATGTTTTATTTTACTGAACTCTGCTCTTTGTACTTAGCTTTAGATTGTGTGAAGTCTTCTCCAGATCAGATATTTTTAACATTTTCTGATTCTTTGTCTTGTTTACAAGCATTGAAAGCAAAGGATTGGAAAATTCCTTTTTATACAAAATCTGGCATCATGGACTCAGGAAATTAAAAACAGATTTTCATATTGAGTTCCAAGTCACATTGGAATCCATGGAATTGAGGCTGCTGATCAAGCTGCCATTGGACAAATGCCCATTAAATATTCTTCATACAGAGTTTAAGAAACATATTACTGTATTTGTGTGTTGTAATTAAACTGGGTCAAGAATATTTTTAATAGGTTACATGAGAGTAAACCTTTTTCCAGGTAAGATAAAAAGAGCCAAAGAGAAGAGTCTGTTTTAAGTCATATAAGAATGGGACATAGCCATTTAACACACTGTTATCTTCATCAGCCTGAATGTATTGGATGTCAAAGGGCTTTAACTATTAAACCTGTTTTAATTGAGTGTATCGGTTTTAATATTATTAGGACTCAATATTTTAATGTGCAAGATTTACATCTGTTATTTGATTCAGAGATGTAAGGATTGTTTACTTGTTATACTGTTGCACATTATTATCTAGTCAATATTTTTATGTTTTTACCATTTTTAAGCACTGAACGCACTTTGTAGTTTATGTGCATCTAAACAACCATCCATTCATTCTTTCTTCAGATAGCAGTAGGTTTCCTGTAAAAAAACAATTTGTTACCTGATGTTTATTGTGGAAATTGTGGAAGTTTATTCATTAATTAATAATAATAATAATATAATAATAATAACAATTTGTATAGCGCTTTATCAGACTAGGTCTGCTCAAGGCGCTTTACCAAGATAGTGCTTTCTAAATAGATATGTCTTAAGTTTCTTCTTGAAAGTGTCCACAGTTTTACTGTTTTTCACTTCAAGGGGAAGGGCATTCCAATTCCTTGGCGCATATACCATGAAGGCCCTATCTCCATATGATTTCATATTAGTCATAGGTACTACATATTCATTTTTGTCATTAGATCGCAGTCCCATACCTAGCTGTTTGTACTCTAATAACTGAGAAAGGTATTTTGGGGCAAAGCCATTTTGCACCTTCCATGTCAATAAAGATATTTTGAAATCAATCCTAGCCTTAACAGGCAACCAATGCAGTTCCATAAGTTTTTGTGTGATATGATCTCTCTTTTTAAGTTTACCTACTACCCTGGCTGCAGCATTCTGCAATTTTTGCAGTTTGGCGAATTCACACCCAGGTAAGCCAGCAAGAAGCGCATTTCCATAGTCGAGGGTAGAGGTGACAAATGCATGAGCAAAAGTGTTAGCAGTTTTTTCATCTAAACAATTTCTTATGCGTGCTAAGTTTTTTACATGAAAGAAACCGTTTTACACATTTTTTTGATTTGTGATTTCATAGATAGTTCTTGATCTAGAATAACCCCTAGGTCCTTAACAGTATTTGATCTAGAGATTATGGTTTCACCTACTAAAATTTCATTAGGTACATTGATTATTCTAAATTCACAGCTTTTACCACATAACAGCATTTCTGTCTTTTCATCATTTATCTTCATTTTATTCTCTATAAGGAATTTTTTGACATTTATAATACAATTTTCCATCTCTTTACAAGCCTTATCTCTAGTTTCATCAGATTTGGGATCAATGGTGATGTATAATTGCGTGTCATCAGCATAAATATGATGCTTGAGACCATAGATGCCAATAATGTCTGATAATGGCTCCATATATGCTGTAAATAATAATGGTCCCAAAACTGAGCCCTGTGGGACGCCATATTTAATATTCATATTTTCAGATCTTTTACCATCTATTGTAACACATTGCTTTCTATTTGATAAGTACGATCTAAACCATTTTAGGGCAGTACCTTTAATACCACATATTTTTTCCAATCTATTCAATAATATATCATGATCAATAGTGTCGAAAGCCGCTGATAGGTCAAGTAGTACCAGCATTACCGTTTTACCATCATCAATATCTATTAAGATGTCATTTTGAACCTTGAGCAATGCGGTTTCAGTACTATGGAACTCCTTGTATGCTGAATGAAATAGACCTTGAATATCATTTCTTACCAGATGACCTACAAATTGTGCAGCCACAGCCCTTTCTATTAATTTTGATAAATAGGCGAGATTCGAGACTGGTCTATAATTTTTCTTCATCAATTCAAGACCTATTTTCTTAATTAAGGGTCTAATGATGGCCATTTTCAGATCATCAGGCATGTTTCCCAATGAGATAGACTTATTTATAATAGCCTTTAATAATGGCAATAAGTTCCCCATACATTCATTAAGAAGCCATGTCGGGATGGGATCCAGCTCACATGACTTCTTTGCAGATTATTTAATTATTTTCTTAACCTCAGAGTCATTGAGCAATTTAAAATTTTCCAACTGTGTATTGAATTTAGTTTCTTCATTTAATTGTTCAGAGTTTTTATTATTTTTGTCCATAGTTTCTCTAAGATTTGCAATTTTTTCCAGAAAAAAATTATTAAATTCTGAGGCTAACTCTTTTTTGTCGTTATGTTTAGGGAAGGGAGTGTCCTATTTTGTGTGTAATAAGTTGTTTAATATTTTAAACAATTTTTTTGGATCCGATTTATTTGAATTTATTATGTCCGAGTAATAATTGTTTCTAGAGTCTTTAATGATATTATTATATTTGTTCTTCTGTATCTTAAATTGTATTTTATCTGAGGTAAGACCAGTTTAACTGCATTTCCTTTCAAGTTTTCTTTTCTTTCTTTTTTCGGCCCGAATATCATCAGATAGCCATGGAGCAGGTTTTCTATTATTTATGGTTCTCTCAACCTCAGGAGCATGTTTATCCAGTATAATTGTCAGTTTGTTGTATTTCTCTAATAAGTCATTGAGATCAGTGTCTTGATAGGTTTGATTTCCATTAAACATTTCTTCAATATCTCTTTTAAAATTATTTATATTCATTTTTTTTTAAATTTCTATATGATACCTTTTTCTTGATGTTTATTTTAGTCTGAAGATTCAGAGTGAGTTTTATTATATTATGATCTGATATTTTTTCATCTACTATATGTTCCTTTACAATATTACTATGTATGCCTAGGTACAATAAACTTTATATTTGTTTATATTATGTCTATATTCTGGTTGGTATGTACTCTCCCTTACTGGTGGATCTGATGTATCATTTCTTAATGCCTTCAATTAAATTGTCTGCAATGTCCATGGGTCCTTTTTATTAAGGTGTACCCCTGTCATGTCCAAGGAAATATACACATCTGTGCATACTTCAGAGTTTTATTCAGTGCAGTGTCTTTATCAATGAAGTATGCCCTTCATTCTGTGATAATTCCTGGAGCATGATGTTAAGTTTTTGTATTTGATGTTTAGCACTGTTGACAGTTTGTAGACGAGGTGGAATACTGGAAATCGCAATCACAGCTGCCTGCAGGGTGTGCAATTGTATGTGCTCCAACTCCCTCCACATTCACTCTGCATACTGCCTCTGCTTGTTCAATGGGCTGCTCTGTGTCTGCTTTCCAATGATAAGTGTCTAAGTGCACAGCAACTATCTTCACCTGTTCTAGGAGGAGCTGAATATCTCCTATCAGGTCATTCATGTCTTGTCATTGTCAGTACATCTGTCTGCATTTTGACCCCTTTAAATTGATTAAGCACCAATTTTGCATACATACACACATATATATAAAGGTGACAATTTTATTTGTGGTACATGGCTATTGACTTTTTTGATTGAAACATCCCCATGAGTGGCAATATGCTTATGACGTCATGAAAGGTATTGTTTTTTAATAGTGCCAGAATGACATCAAACATTGCTACCAAGCTTTGAGCCTCATTTTAGGTAATAAAAAGTATACACTACCTGTGTTTACCTGTTAAGTGTATGTCTGAGGAAGATCTCTGCTTAGAGTGTAACTTCTATGTCTTATTGCAGCACATCTTATTTCTTAATGTTAAACTTCAATGTGTCATGATGTTCACACATAGATGTGCTTGTTACACACGAATTTACAGGTTTAATATTTAATACTTTATTACAGACAGAGACTCCTAACTCCATCTTGCGCTGAATATAATAATTTATTCATCTCGTACCTATTTGTGAATATAAAAGGGTTCATTTTCAGATACAGGGTTGCAGGAAACATATTTCAATTATCATGCATGATTAATGGCCCAGAGGTGGGCACAGAATGTTGGATGTCAATATTCTCCAGACCATGTTCTTCCCCTGAGGATTACTATTCAGCAAATACATATTTTAAAGTTCAAAATAAATATATACACTCCAGCTTGATTATGCTGTAACAAAGATTATTATTCATTTTCAGCTCCAAAATCTGCATATATGTTATGCAATACAAAAACCAGTTTCCCCTTAACATGTGATGCTGGATTCAAAATCGTGCTCCAAGAATCAAGTTTGTATTGTCTGGATGACGGCTGCCTCGGTATAGGAAATAGATTAATGACTCTTGCAGATTGGGCAGGGCATCCATGTCAAGGTAGACAGAGTTGTAACATGCAGAGACCAACTATTTGTGGTGCTGATAGAACAGGAGGGAATGTAAATTACAAATGCATGCCCTAATGGGATCAGACATGGACTTATTAAAGAAATAGTACAAATATCCTTATACGTAAATAATTTAGAATTTATGTGAATAATTTATTTCAAAATGACTAAAAGTATTTCTTTTAAGATGCCATTAAGATTCATACTCCAGTTAACTGAGGACGCTTGACACAGTCTACGTTTGTGTGAATGATCAACAATCATTGTTAGATTGCTACAGGCTATTCTCAAGACAGGGAAAAGTTTTCATTTAATCAGATATTATATGTAGATTAATATTACATTGAATTACTTTGCATTCTGGAAACAGAGAACAATGAAAGGCTAAGTCCATAATAACAGTTCATAATAATCTGAATTGGAGTTAATGTTCTACCCCAATATAAAAATATGCTGCTGACTGATAAATAATTGTTGTTACATAATTGAATGTACTGTCACTTTAAGAAACTTAAAGATCATATTTCAGACTATTATCTCTCATTACTGCATAATTTTATTTTTCATTTTAAAATACAATATATTGTAAATAAATTGTTTTTTAGACCCCTTTAAAACATTCATGAAACCACAGAGGTCACATGCAATTTTACAAAGCTTTGGGTTATGCTTAAATGATATGTGGCCATGAAAATGTGTTCTAATTTTGCTATATCACTAAAATCATCCAAAATACAATGACCATGGTTATTGTGTTTTGTTGAAAATGCTGAAGTACTGCCTGTACTCTTGTGACCACCAGGTAGCCACATGTATACAATCATGTGACCCCTATTGTGGTCTGTCAGGGTGTTTGGTCTGTACCACTGGGCATACATTAATGGACAAACAGGGCTCTGTAAGCCAAACCACTCCATTGTCCCAATTTAGGGTGCTCCACTGTTAGAAAGACTTTACTAAGCAGGTGCTTGCACAAAATCACTGGTCAGCTAAACAAAGTTTGTTGACAAAGTGCCCAATAGATGATTTGGATTTTAGCAGAAGACTCGTCCACTTTCAAATGGCATAGAAATATATGTAGGAGAAATATGATGGGTAATTACTTGCGGTCGCAAAGTTTGGGGTATAAACATTTATGTCATGCAAGGAAAATGTGCTTGAAAAACCTCATTTCATGAATGCTTTAACTACATAACAGACTGACCATATCAAACCTTTAACCAGTATGAAATTGACCTCTGTTTTAAGTAGGATTTGAACTCACCACCTCCTGTCCTTCATTGAAGTGATAGTCACCTCCACATTTATCTTAGTATTATTAGGTTGAAAATACCTCCAGACCATTAAACTTGTATCATGATTTATCATGTTTCACTGATTCAAAAATAACTGTTGTATTCAATGAAAATTGCATGTTGTTATGTACATTATGATATTATCGATTTATTAAATAATCTATAAATACAATGTTGCTGTGATACACTGCAAACTTGTCTCAGTAGTTAAAACATATTTTCACTAGATTTATTCGAAACTCTTGTATGGAAAATAAATTTTCATTATCACTCACATGTGTTGTTATATCCTTACCATAATATTCTAGAGGTTTACCTTCAGTAAGATGGCAGAGTCGGGCAGATCAAAAAGAGCATGTTCATGATTATTAGACAAACTACAACCTCTGACAACCATTCTTTGCTCACTTGTGTGAGTAGGAAACAACTCAGTAGCAGATATTCAGCCTTTAAGATCATTCAGCATGGTTGTAGTTATTTTATGAACACGATTCAAACCCTGGCATGATTCCTTACCAATTGCCAATGTACCATACCTTCAAACATGTGTGTGAAGTTCGTTACTTATTCACTGTTCACAGTTCATGATTCAGATTGTGTTCAAAATCGATAGATCAGCTTGCCAATATGTCATATTTGCAATATTGTGGTCAAAATGTCACTGGGTTGTATTTTGTGGCACTTATATTAAAAAATCCTGAAAAACAACATAATCAACACATTATACAAGACAAGTGGAAGAAAAAACTATCAGAGGTCAATTCAAAGGTCACCAAATTTTGTGTGAGGGTGGAGGGGTGTCCAAATATGCTAGCCATGACATATTTTCCCGACACAATGGATGGGTAAAAGGTGGTGCTGTGTACAATTTAAAAATTATCAATGTTAAAAAAATCTATTATCTAATATTCGAAGTTATATAAAACTAGCGCAGGTCAATTCAAAGGTTACCAAATTTTGGATGAGGGTGGAGGGGTGTCCAAGTAATATACCCAAAAAATATTTTCCCGGCACAATGGACGGTTACAAGATGGCACTGCGTACAACATTTAAATTATCATTATTTAAAACATTTTCGCTTTTATTAAAAAGCGAAAAATAAATAACGCAGGTCAATTCAAAGGTCATCTATTTTGGTATGAGTGTTGAAGGGCGTCCAAACATGCTAGCTATGAAATATTTTCCCGGCACAATGGACGGTTACAAGATGACACTTCATACAACTTTTTAATTAACATAGTTTTAAAAATTCATATATTTGAAGTTAAAAAAGACTAGCGCAGGTCAATTCAAAGGTCACCAAATTTGGCATGAGTGTTAGAGGGGGTCCAAACATGCTAGCTGTGAAAAAATTTCCAGGCACAATGGATGGTTACAAGATAGCGCTTCATACATTTTTTAAATTATTGTATTTAAAAAAACTTAAATTCTCATATTCAAAGCTAAAAATAAATAGCGCAGGTCAATTCAAAGGTCACCAAATTTTGTGTGAGGGTGGAGGGGTGTACAAATAATCAACCCATAAAATATCTTCCCAGCACAATGGACGGTTACAAGATGGCACTTTATAAAACTTACTTCATTACTTCATCGCACTTTATAAAATTACTTCATTTAAAAAACTTATATTCTCATATTCAAAGCGAAAAATAAATAGCACAAGGTTACCAAATTTGGTACGAGTGTTGAAGGGGGTCCAAACATACTAGCCATGAAATATTTTCTCAGCACAATGGACGGTTACAAGATGGCGCTTCATACAACTTTTTAATTAACGTAGTTTTCAAAAATCTTAAATTCATATATTTGACATTAAAAAAGACTAGCCCAGGTCAATTCAAAGGTCACCAAATTTGGTATGAGTGTTGAAGGAAGTCCAAACATGCTAGCCATGAAATATTTTCCCGACACAATGGATGGTTACAAGATGACGCTTCATACAACTTTTAGATTACTTCATTTAAAAAATCGTAAATTCACATATTCAAAGCAAAAATAAATAGCGCAGGTCAATTCAAAGGTAACCAAATTAGGTATGAGTGTTGAAGGGGGTTCAAATATGCTAGCTGTAAAATATTTTCCCAGCACAATGGACGGTTACAAGATGGCGCTGCTTACAATTTTAAAATTATCATTATTAAAAAAACTTACCTTATAATATTCAAAGTTAAACAAAACTCAATTCAAAGGTCACCAAATTTTGTATGAGGGTAAAGAGGTATCCAAATATACTAGCCATGAAATATATTTCCGGCACAATGGATGTTTGCAAGATGGCGCTGCCTACAATTTTTAAATTATCATTATTAAAATAATTTACCCTATAATATTTTAAGTTAAATAAAACAATCGCAGGTCAATTCAAAGGTTATCAAATTTTGTGTGAGAGTTGAGGCGTGTCCAAATATGCCAGCCATGAAATATATTCCCGGCACAATGGACATTTACAAGATGGTGCTCATACAATTTTTAAATTATCATTATTAAAAAACTTAACTCCTAATTTTTTAAGTTAAACTAAAGTAGAGCAGGTCAATTCAATAGTCACCAAATTTTGTGTGAGGGTTGAGAGGTGTCCAAATATGCTCGCCATAAAATATTTTCCCGGCACAATGGATGGTTACAAGATGGCGCTAAATACACCTTTTTAGTTAATGTAGTTAAATAAAACTTAAATTCAAGTATTTGAAGCTTAAAAAACTATCACAGGTCAATTCAAAGGTCACCAATATCTGGAGGGTTAAGAGGTGTCCGAATATGCTGACCATAAAATATTCTCCTGGCACAATGGAAGGTTTCAAGATAGCACTACATACACCTTTTTAATTAAAGTAGTTAAAAAAAAATTAAATTCAAATATTGGAAGTCAAAAAATATTTTGCAGGTCAATTTAAAGGTCACCAAATTTTGTATGAGGGTAAAGAGGTGTCCAAATATGCTAGCCATGAAATATATTTCCGGCACAATGGACGTTTACAAGATGGCGCTGCCTACAATTTTAAATTATCATTATTAAAAAAATTTACCTTATAATATTCAAAGTTATACAAAACTACCACAGGTCAATTCAATGGTCACCAAATTTTATGAGAGGGTTGAAGGGTGTCCAAATATGATAGCAATAAAATATTTTCCCGGCACAATGTACGCTTACAAGATGGTGCTGTGTAACACTTTTAAATTATCATTATAAAAAAAACTTAGTTTATGATATTCGAAGTTAAATAAATAAAACGTTGGTCAATTCAAAGGTCACCTAATTTCATATGATGGATGCTACCCAGATATGCTAGCCATAAAATATTTTCCCGGCACAATGTTCTGTTACAGGATGGCACTGTGTAAAACTTCCATAAGTCTGATTGTAAATCAACATCTGTTTGTGATTTTATCTGTGATAATGATATTAATTCAAACATGGCTTTTTATAACAAATGTGACCCACACTGTCATGATATTATTGATAAAGCAGGTAAATATGGTTGTGCATGTGATGACAAAAAGAGTTTTATAATAAATGATTTTAACATGAACAAACTGACTCGTAAGAAAAATAATTTTTCGTTCCCTTGCCTCCGCAGTCAAAATAAAATGAAAAATAATGTAAATCTTAATATAAACATCCTCTATAGTATTATATGAAATAATTAAACTCAAAATCAACTCAGAAAAAAAAAACTATGCCCAAGCAGTAAAAGAAAATCCACAAAGGCATTAATAAAATATGAACCATTATAATGATTCACATGGAAAAAATGTGAAGCATTTATATAATAATCAAATACAAGACATATGAATTAATTGGCTAAGAGTTAAAGTATTTAAGGTGAAAGAAACAGCACCTGAGGAAACTGCCTCTTATAGTCAGAGATTAAATGGAACGAAATGTATATCGATACACATGGTAAGTATGAGATATTAGCATTAAACTAATCTCAAACCGAAAGTTACAGAAACAGACTTATATAATAGCAATTATTCCAATACTAGGAAAACAAGGAGGTGCCAACAAGATAGGAAATATCCTATAGCCTTAATTCAATATCGCTTAGCAATTACATGACATTGAAAATGCAAAATGAGCCAAATTTAATAATTTTACATGAAAAGTAGAAATGTTGAATCCCACAGAAACACATCTTAAGATAAGGCAGTCACATCCAAAAAGGGTGGACGGTTGAGGGCACTAAAACCTTGCATGCAACATGGAAGGTTCATCTCCAAGTGTTCGAAGTATTGGGCGAAAAACCTGGTAACCATCCACAATCTAAAACAGAGTAATATAACATAGCTTAGTACATCAGTATGTAATTGCAAGACAAGAACATTATGAAAATACAAATTTAAATGACAAATTAAATAATAAAGTGGTAACGAATTTTAAGAACAGTCATACAGATACTCATCGTATTGAACTAGAAGATACATGACACACTCAATCGGCATCTTACATTAAAAATTGCGAACCATGCGAATTATAAAACATATAGATGCCAACGGCTTACTCGTAAATGTTGCAATACCTTGTTTCTGAATAGCATATTAGCTTACTCCAGTATCTTTTGACATTTTTCTCATTCGAAGATAGGATTAAAAAAAAATAAAGATCAAACCATAATTATAACCCAAGGTTACAGGGTACATGTCAATGGAACAGCAGATCCACGACAGGCACTGCAATACAATACATATACATAAGTTGGTATGTGATATTTATAAGCTTAATATCATGCCACAAGCGTACCCAAGACGGAGAGCAGAGAGCAGAGTTCCAATGTCAAATCTGACACGTAAAGATAAAAAGAAAGAGAAGAATTTGGGTTTCAGATTTCTTTCCAACAGCAGTCAAAAGAAACAAAGTACAACATGACAAATCAAGGATGTCCATTATTTTTTTATAAATAACTATCTGAGGGACGTGGCTTACAGAATTTTACTCAAACAGGAGGAAAAAGAAACAAAATATTGTGTTACCTGAAAGCGAGCGATCGAGGTAACGGAAGATTGGTTGCAGAAATAACAATCAGATCATCCTTATGGGACGATACATACCATGAAACGAAGTTTCACAAAGACTTTTAGACCTTCTAATGGCAAATATACAGAATAAATTTACATACATAAACCATATGGTACAAAACAAAAATCTTATCATTAATTAAAATAATTAATCTGGGTAAACAGTGTGAAATTGTAAGATAGCAAATACACAATATAAGTCCAATTATGAATGATAACCTATTAATGGTAGTAATATACAATATTATTTGCCAAAGACAAGAAGGCAAAGATAAAAAGAGGAAGAAGAAGAAAAAAAGGAAGAAAAATCGAAAGAAAAGGAAAGAGGAGTAAGTAGCAAGGCGCGAAGAGTCGCACATAATGAGATCGATTTAGATTACAAAAGAAAAAATGGGAATGTGATGAAAAGTCACAGTCTTAGAATAAAAAGGAAACTGAGAAAATGATGACATGGGTGGACAACCATACAATTTAATTAATATATAGTCACAGACAAATGTGACAAAATGCTATATGAGGCATTCATTCTGATATCGGTAAATTTCAAGAACACTTGCGAAATATCGAAGACGAATCAAAAGTCACGTATGCAGATTCCGCACACATGATGCTCAACGATCCTTTAAGGATGACAAAATCAACAAGTTGAAAGAGACTTTCAAGGGACCGCCACGAGGTGGCGAACACGAAACGCCAGGAGGCAGCACTGAGCCTATGGCATACAGTGAAGAATGAGAAACCAAGAAGGGATTTGAATGGTCGCGCGACCCAGTGACGCCACAGGGACATATTTGGTCACACGCCACGCTGAATCATGCAAAAATGTCAGGTGATGGTCAGGTCAGGATAAAACACAGTAAAGTTTGGCAAAACAGCAAATTATGAAAAGACAATGAGCATAAGTCATCGTCGATGAAGGATACAATAGTCATTATTTACAAATTACAAATTAAATATACATGGATAGTGAGAAAAAGGTCGTTGGAAAGGACAAAGCGGGAAAGGATGGCGACAGCCACTGGATGTGGGAAAACCCATAACGGTCAAACCGCGAGGGCCACAGGATGTGGGCATAAGAAGAAGGAGAAGGCGGCAGGGCAGCACATGAAACTGACCAAAATCAAGGTAATGTACATAGTTATGAAATTTACAGACAATTCTGTCATCTTTATCATATTTCCAACTTTAGCTATGTTTTAGGCACAAAGTAAAAAGTAAAAATTAATATTCACAACAATATGCAATCACCATGAGTACTGTAACTGGCCTAACATTCATTAGCCTAGTGTATGTCGTCAACCAATATATGGTATCTTGTATTATGGCACGGGAGTGAACATTCAAAACCACATGCTCGTTCTTCAGCATATCCATAAATAGAGGACACGAGAATGACCTCGGATAGCTAGCCATACGCGGTTGATCCTAGAAAATAATTAAAACTCCACAGGCCAAGCACGAGGCTACGGCACTTGGTACGCAGACGGCAAAAGCCTGTATATATTTGTTTTTGGTATATGGCTATTTGACAAAGGCTGGAAGGTTATTTCATCACAGCACGCCTGACTGAAAGGAGATTCTAGGAAAGCACGAATGACTGAACAACACAGACATAGATGAAGAGCCGATAGGGCACGTAAGGCGGGAAACAGTGTTCTAAGGACTGTTGATTGCACTCTCCAAATGAAGTTAACTGGCTTATCGGTGTGTCAAATGTAAAAATTTTGACATCAACTGCACAAAGACGATTCAGGTGGTGCCAAGTCAGACATAGTAGATATGTCACAGGCTAAAATGTCAAAAAATATTCATTTTTTTCTATTACAGGGCCGGTAAGGATGATGACAAAGATGAACGATAAGTTGCGTATTACTCGTAGCGAGAAGAATCAAAGGTGAAAAGGAAAGGACAGAAGAGAAAAAGAGAAGAGGAAGAAGTTAATTGCGGACATCAACAGTGTTACAATACATATGTAATATAGAGTCGACATTCCTCTCAGTGGATGCGTTTTTGCACAACAAGGGCGTTTACATTTATGAACTCGTGTCTGAGGTGACAGACTTTTACCGTTACATGTGATACAAGCAATTCATTTAAACTTCCCCTATACTCAGAGGATACATGTACAGGTTTGGTGACCAACATAGTTCCAGCTTATCAGGTAAAGAAATTATTATAATACATGGTAACTTTAAAGATCATAACCAAAAATGTGAGATTACATCATTATAACACAATTGTATTTTTGCTACATACCATTGTGGATGGTTGGTGATTCTGTGAGAAAAAAAATATACAAGAATTAATGTGGTTACATAACATTGAATCATTGAAAATAAGAACCATTTAGGTTACCTTACACAGTAAAATATATGAACATAGAATTCCATTGTAACGGAACAATTTTCAACCAGGTGGCGCCAATGGCGGTTAAGCATAATCATCATACATATACCAAGTTACACACATGGACGCTGTAGTACTACAGGCAAGGGCAGCACTAGAGTGCTCCAAGCGGAATATAGTGTTAAACATTAAACATTAATATACTTAAACAGCAATACACTTACTCATGAATACTTAATAATAGCAATCAAATACAACAATTAGAATTAAAATACCATAAAGACACTCAACATGGGACTTAATCCACCATGATATAATTATAATTACCACCTACATATTTCCACACGGTATGATACAACCAAACTACATACTTGAGGTGATATACAACATTAAAAAGAGCAACGCTACAAAGGTTATCAAATAGTTACTTCAAAACATGAAATATGGGCCCATTTTAAAACAAGTTAGCTAAAGGCATATGTGTACAGTAATAGCAAGCCTGGAATTTTTGGTTCAAGAGCTGTATGACAGAAACCACTCTAAAATATGTGACCACTGGAGATAGTTGAAAACTGAAGAGTCAGTGAGATTAGGCAAATGTGTTTATTTATAGAATTAGGTAACCAGCACAGTTACAGACAAGCATGATGAGGTGATATCTGGTGAAGAAGTAAGAAAAGTGTTGACTATTTCAGGCAATTATAGAACTGCAGGGTTAAACAGCCCAATATAGATATGGGGTAAACCACAAATATGACATATCTTTCAAATGCAGAGCACGTGTAATAAGCTATGTGCCATGAGTACATAAAGAAACTCTAATTTTCATCCCAGATACAGGGACAATTGATCAACTCACAATCAAATCCAGGTCATAAATCAATGCAGAGCACATAATATTGTATTATAAAAAAGAGCCTTGAGATCAATAATGTGGATTTCTCATGAAGGTAAGTGTCACAACCATGGTAACAAAGGGCAAGAAACCACAATGACCATATAGATTTGTTCAAAGAGATGGACTCCACCAAAATGGCAGATGAGAGTGGAAGTGCAGAAAAATCCCACTAGGGGTCAGACAACCAACCAAAACAGGAACAAGTAATGAGCAACTCCCTTGTCCAGGAAGATTTGAAGAATTAAATAGAAAAATTAGGGGAACAGGATTATTCCTGCCCAAACAAGCTCAAGACAAGATTTCGCAAATTGACAAGCTTCTTTCCTGAGAGTTATAGGACAAACACAAAAATGGGCAAATATAAAAAGAACTTTCTCTTGTGAAAGTTGTGTGGCTCATAAATTAAGAAGTGACCTAGTAAAATAATAGGGATTTCACTGTAAAGGTCCAACAAGACAGATGAGTCCAGAGAATAAGTCTGAAACACACTCTGGAGGGAGACAGAAAAGATTTCGGCTTTCCTGACATGGTCATGAGCATATAGTAATAATCAATACATTTACTGCTCATTCCCATGTGAAGAAGTCTGGGATACGCAAAAGCAAGTTGACAAGCCTAAGGACAAAAAAAAACTGGGAAAACAGAGCTGAGGCACAACTGTAAAAACTCTGCACTCTCATCATCGTCATGACTGTACTTTATTTATCATAAAAGTTAAGCACAGTCATGACTGTGGAGGGAAGGCAAAACAATAAAAGAAGCTATATATGGATAAAGGTGTAGACATGGAGCAGGAGAAAAAAAATAAGATATATATATGTGGCAGTGGCCTAACAGATCTGAAAAGAAAGGAGTTCACCTGAGAGACAAAAAGATCTCGGGTTTCTCAACCTGGTCTTGAGGGTATTAGCAGCAAGCAAGCATTGTCACTCTCGAGGGCTGGTAGAGAAGCTGGGGTATCGAAAAGCAACTTGTCAGCATAAAGATAAAACATCAGGAAAACAAGATTGAGGCATCACAGCATAGAACCTCTGTTCTCCCATCATTGGTGTGGCTGTGTTGTAGTAAGCAATAAAATTATACACAGTCATACCAGTGACGAGAAGATTGAGCCGTATAAAAAATGTGAGCCAATGGACCTGGAAAATCAGCAAGACCATTTGCAAGTGGCAGACTCTTTTAAAAAAAATCCAACAGACAAATGGGGTCTTTTAGTTGCTCTGGGACAGACACAGATACAACCCCCTATTAGTTACCCTCTTACAACATGCAGGGGATACAGTGGGTATACTCTATTTCCCCAACCACAGGGGTTGGCTCAGGGGTGGGATTTTTTTTTATAGCAACCACCCTGATCAGTGAGTCTACACATGGGAAACATACAAAAGTGTGGGACAAGAGAAACATACAAGAGAAGGTGACACATCGTTGTATCAGCAAAAACGAGGGAACGTTTGTGATCTGTCATCACGGAAATCAATCTGGATGGCAGTGCAAAGGAGATCAGACTCGAGGGGTCGTCATGGGGCATGTTGGAAAAACAAACCAACAAATTTGAACACACGGTTCAGAGAAACAAAACTCTCACACATGAACGAGAGAAGAAGACATCCAGAAAAATCAACTGGCATAGCCTATAGAAATAGGGAGCGTCAAAACTGCAAAAGTGAAGGATTAATTTGAGGGACAATCTGGACGTAAATATGTCCGGGGAAGAGAAAGGGAGGCAAAAGAATGCGTACCTATGTGCGAAGAATTAACCTATTTCATGATAACACCGGGAATAACCCTCGTGGAAGACGAATTGGGTCGGCGGGAGGCCGTGAACGACAACTTGAAGGGGTGAGGCAAGGGACCATATTTGTACGTTGGAGTGTGGGAACAGACAGAATGGAATTTTCTGACGACGTAAATCAGGAAATAAAGTAAACAGAACAGGTCAAAATAACATGGAACAGAACGATCCGTCGTGTAGAAAGACAAATATGATCATTAATCAAGAAAGAAGGACATCTCAGACCAAGACGTCGAGCGCCGCCAAGCAGCGAGGACACGCGCACCGCGCAGGTGCGAAGTCAATGATGGAGCAGCTACCAAACACAGAAGACATGTTTTGGCGAGCCCGCGGCCTCTTCCGTCTATTTATGGACGGAAGATGGTCGTGGGCGGATTTCGCCCATCTGATGGTTGACGTGGCCGTCTGGGGCGTCCACGTAAGTACAAATTATATATTTCCAACTATTTGTCAGAGAGATTTAGCGAACACAAAGTCAGGTGTGTATGAGCGCTGAGGGAGAAACTATGGCGCCGGCACAAGATCAACAGTATAAGATAGTAAGGGATGCAGGGATGGTTCAAAATGACCGGTGGTCAAAACACAAAATAAAGTAGATAGACAGATAGAAAAATATCCGAGGAACGTGTTAGCGATAAAGAAAAGGTTGACAAGACACAAAATGGGAAGAAAAACAGTGGAATACGGAACAAGAGTTAGAACAAAATGGGGCAATTTGAAACTGCCGGTCGGGAAACTTTGATGAAAAGTTTACGACGACGGCGGGGGCGTGGCTTAGCAAGCTCCTAGCTGACTCGAAAAAAAACCGGTCGAGCAGACAGATTTGGGCAAATCTTAAAAGTTGGTGTCTGTATATCAATTATGGTAAACAATTCAGTGAGGCATGAAAAGATACGGAAGAGAGAGATTCAATCAAAATCCAGATTAGATAATGTCAACTGACACGAAAACCCAAAAGCGTAAGTGACAGAGATCAATTTTCAACCTGCATAGCAACCAAGAGTTGAATCTGAAAGAATGAACAACGTAAAATAGGGAACGGAACAGGGGAGGGTGGTTAATATATAGAGGGACAGGCACGGGGAATCAAAGGGGTGAAGGGAAAGATGGTAGCAGACAAAAAGGGTGGGGAATATATATATATATATGGATAGGAAGGGCAACAAATGATAATCACAGAGATAACTTGAGAAATAGTAATATGTCTGTTGTCTTTCAGCTGTACCACGAATGGCAAGAGCGCCGGGCGGCCAGGCTGGCCATTTTGAGAGAAGAGGTGAGAGCAGTGGGGATGGAGGAGGGACTCGGGGGGGGAGGAAGATTAGATTAGGCATGGGTAGGGGTAGGTAGGTAAGTGGGAAGGGAATAGCTTAAGTGGACATATTTTTTTCACTTTCGGCTTTTTCTGTTTAATTTCAGGGGGTTTTTAAATTTCCTCTTGTGAGCGGGGTAGGCAGCACTGTGATTAGTGCAGCAGTGTGATTAGTGCTTAATCAATATGGTTTTATCCAAGGTAGTTTTTAAGCGTTAGTGATAATGATTTAAAGTAGGCAGTTTCTTGATGTACATATGTTATTAAAGTAGGGAACTTATTGTGATTTTCATATGCATGTGATGATTCGCCTGCTTTGCTCACAAGGGATGCCATGACGTAGTTGTATTTTTTTCTATGTAAAGGGTATAAGTCCAAATTGGGGATTCCAAATTCTAGTTCAAAATTATCTCAAAGTTTTAGAAATCATTCTTCAAAAATGGGGTCACATGTTTATAATGATTTTCGGAACTTTGGTGTCAAGTATTTTCGGATCCCATCATTCAATTTTACGTAAGGGACGGCTGATTGTTTAAAGGTACCCAACCTTTAAACAATTACTGAGAGAAGAAAAAAATAAATAAATGAGGTAGAGTAGATTGACATGGATCAGTGGGAAGGGCCTCCAAGAAGACCAGTGCAGCACGCTGTCCACCAGTGCATAGCACCAGCCGGCAATCAAAGGCCGAGAGACTATAACCAACCTTCGTGGCGACAGGTGGAGAACTGCTGCGGGCGGCAGTGGGTTGTGAACAGTCGTTCCTGCAATTAAGTCTACCAAGTTGTAAAAAGTCGGGTGACAATACAGCCGTAAGGAGAAAATGGCTTAGCAGAACTGTAAACGGTGTGAACCGTAAGGTCAAATAACAACTTCGATGTGGTCATAAACACAATACGTCCGATGAAAGGACGTACGAGTAGATGCCGTGAAGTGATAAGGACATGGGACGATGCGAGTCCAGGCATCGTCTCAGATGAGTGACGGCAATCAAGGACCTCAGTATGACAGAACAACCCGAATTCAATTAACATGGACGGCTAGTGTGATAAAAACTGATATAATATTCAGGAACTGTGAATGGAGCATATGTGATAACTTGTGACAACAATGTGCCATAAAAGCCAAACAGAGACTGGTGCCAAGGCAAACCTGTGATATTATCAAGGCCGTAATTTAGTATGTGATTGTAAAGCACAGAGTGATAAGGTGGACACTTATGACGTGGACTTATGGTGAACACGTGAGACATTAAAAGGGTCATGAAACAATTATGAGCTGTGAGGAACCATATGGACAATGCAAAAATGACTGTGGTAAACAAAAGAGGGTAAATGTGTAAAAGGTACAAAGGGGTAACTGGGTAACTTTACTGGCCTAATGCCAGAAGGGGTAGTGGGTAATGGAGGGAAGAGAAAAATATCCTAACAAGTCAATAGCAATGTGTGATATAACTGTATGAAACAGCTGTGAGAGATAATAAAAATGATGTTTGTGAGAATAAATTTTACATTTCCAATAAATGGACTTATTTTTGAATGGGGGGAGGGGACGGGGAAAATGGTCGGGATGCACAATCAAAACATAATGGTTTGCGGGAAGCGTGGAATGGCCAAGAACGTAGTGGGGGTCCTAAACACAAGGGCCAAGTCTTTGGGCGGCGTATACTACTATGGGAACATGGCTGTGGGTCTGGGGATGGAGGAGAGGTGTGTAGAAAAGAAAGGGGCGTGTCCACATGTGCTGAGGGAAAAACAGGGGTGTGATGGAGTGATTTTGAAAAGGTATGAAGAACATTTTTAATAAATGATGCGTCTGAATCACTAAAAGGGGAATCTGAAATACGGTTATTGCAAACAGCATCTGGGAGGGGACCTGAAGGGACAAAAGGTAAATAAAAAAATCCATAATCACCAAATGAGGGGTCAGGGCGGGCAGTTCGATAAGTGGGCTTGGGAGAGAAGATTTTTGACATGGGCAATCGGTCTAGTAAATCAGCAGATAAAACAACAGACTGTGACTCAATGCTTGGGGGAAGTGAATCCGAAACATTGTCATGAAATTTCAAAGGGGTCCAAGTAAATCCCAATACAATTCGGGGGGATTCATCAAGACATCGCTGAGGATATCAGGCAACGGGGCCTGCTTACAACAGATGCAGTCTGACAAAATCCCATGCACTATCCTAATGAGACCGGGGAAGTATGCAAAATGGCATACTTCACTGAGAGTCATGAGGAACGACTTGTGGGTGCCACGGGAAACATTATAGAACCCTAAACCACAAGAAGTGTGTATCTCTAAAACCACAAATTTAATTGCACGAAAACTGTGGAAAAAGAGCACTCTCCGGTCTGGGGCGTACTCTCTCGGAATATCTATAAACCGGGGAAGTCGCCTGGCGGATCCCGCCAACGCTACATTGCCATCTCTGTGAGAGATGACAGACTCAAAAGTCAAGTACCGTTCCATGGGAAGCTCATCCACAGGTACGCTACAAACCTCAGAGAAGAAATGCTCGCGCCGTGTGGCATGGCGAGTTGTGAAATCAGCGGGGTCCTGGAGGTATACCATCTGAAACAGAGCGTAAAACACAACACATATCATGCAAGGTGTCAAGCGCTAAAAGCAATCTGTCATTGATTGAAAAAAAACCTGTATGCTAGAAGTGCAGGACGCAGTAGCAAGTAAGTGCAAGGTATTAATACATGAAATAAAGGGAAAGAAACACAAGCAAAATAAAACCACACATAGATGTATATAACCCATAGTCCAGAAGCATTAAGTGATTAGCATTATCCCACAGCCGGGGAGGGAGTACATGCAGGGTCTAAATTACTGGGAGCGTGGAACGCTGTATAAGATAACCATGGGTCCAGGGTAGATAAAGCCATTAAATATTTAGTAGAAAAATGTTCTCTGCCTTCCAAACGAAAATATGATAGAGCTCTACGAATCACTCGTTCAGCAATACCCCATGACATAGGGTGTGACCAATGGAATAATTTTTCCAGGCACGGAGCACCACAAGGTTTATTAAACTCAAAGCAAGTGAGACATGTGGCGTTATCATAGCATAGAAAGTAATAGGCTAACACACCTGTCAGGGCAGAGTTAGACCTGACTTTGAGGAGAATTTGTGAGATCAAGGGGAGGGGGAGAGTCTGTGTGGGCGTGTTACATACATAGGCAGCAAGATGCTGCAATTCTAGTAAATCAATTTTGAATTTCGGGCACTCCATGGATACAACGTGTCCACTATGTGAGGGAGAACTCACCTGAGGCTGGGGTATGTTGTCAGCCATACTTACCAAATTTTGAGTTCTTCCGAGAAGAAGAAAAAGGGAGCGAATCTCGGATAGTTAGGGCATATCTAAGTCTGAAAGGGAAACTGGAGGGTGAATAACGCACCTCAGAGGCAGGCGCCATCTATATTCAAATGATTCACAGCTGTCCGTCCAGAGTGATTGGGATTTTCCCGGGCATGCTTTCAGTTCTGGCATGATCTCCCCACCTGACTTTCTTGACAGGGGGTTCGTGGAATGTCAGACAAGGTGATGATTTAGCAGGGGTGAGAATACCCTTAGGGTGAATGGCTGTGGTGTCAGAGTGTTCTTCTCGTAGCTGGTCAAGAGATGAGAATGTGGGGCCAAGTGATTCATTGTATTTTTTCCTGTAGTGTCCACGGGGGTCTACGGGGGAGGACAAAGCCTTTCGGCTAAGAGGGGTGAGCATGTTGCCACGTGGTCGTAGAGGTAGGTCTGAGGGCAGGGCGTGGAGGATGTAGTAGCCATCGCATCTAATTAGCAGATTTAGTGCGTGAGAGGAGGAGGACTGTTTTAGTGAGAAATCTGAGGTGGAGTGGAACACTGATAACAGAAGGCATATGAAATTTCAGCTCACGGTGAGTGTCTTGTAACATGGTCATATCCCAATCAATGATTAGATGAGTGTTGAGGCATCCGTTTGAAAGTTCAGCGTGAGGCATTGCCTCGCCAGGTAGGACCTTGATACAGCCAGGGAATGTCAGAATTTCTGTTACAAGGTGGACGACACAGGAGGTGCCAGAGAAGAGTTCCAGGAATACACTCGACCGGGGACACTTTGTCTCTCGATCAAACACACGCATGACCTAGGACAGGTCGTGCCTGCGGCGATATATGCTGTAAATTTTCTGGGAGATGAACATAGTGGCAACGAGTGATAAGGTGGCGAGGCCAACAAGGTCAAACAAATGCAATTGTGGGAGGCTGGCAGAAGTGGGTAGGGCATCTGTGGCGGGGACCTGCCTGAGTTGGTATAACAGAACAGTTTTCTGAAGGTGGGCATACTTTCCATGTAGGACAAACAAACAAATTGCACAACCTATGGATAGACCGGTGCCGGCAGTATGTAGAAGGCTAAGCCAACTCACACCATCTTGTGCGGTAAAACTGTCCGGTAATGTCCAAGAAGGGTCAACATATGGCACCTGAGCATCTTTCCATGCGGATGTAGTGCGATTAAGATCAGCAATAACCATACCTTGTCGTGCAACAAAATCATCAACTCCTAAAGTAAGCAGATCAAGATCAGGGACATCTAAACTTGGGGGCTCGGGAAACAGCGTGTCTGCTGTCATGCCACGTGTGACAGATTCATTGTGGAACAGGGAGATAAATAACAAGTTCGCTATGTATGACTTAGCCACACGTGTCATCACCTTTTTGTCACAATGAGTGAGGCTTGGCGGAATGTATACACCAGAACTAGACAGCATACTACAACCACATCCAAGTGTTAGTGTACAAAAGGAACAAGGTTCCACTTCGGTGGGGGTAACGTCTAACTGGCACGTGACTAGCCAAGGTTCGCTGTGTCCGATGACTAGGAAGGAAGAGTTTTTCAAGTCCCTAACAACACAAGGTGGGGACTTCAATTCCAGGAAGTCTACCTGACAATATGACATGATGTCACGGACCACGCCTGTAAATATAGACAGGGCACATGACGGAATGTCAACAGGAAATTCTGGGAAAGTCCTGTAGCAATGGCGAACACCAGACCCGAAACACTCGGATAGGTCAGCTCTAGACAATTCAATGTAAAACCTTTCATCCCTAGATATGCCAATAAAGTCTGAGAAGCCTGAAATGCGTGTAAACTGATTGGGTTTCTTGCCTCCTGTCGGTATAGGGAAAGATGATATCTCATAGATGGTAAGCACGTGCTTCTGATTCTAACAACGTCAACGCCTGAATGTGACCAATCTCAGAAACACTAGCATACGTAAAATCAGCCAAGGATTTCAACAAAAGTCGTTGTGCATCTGTCTGTACCTGAACAATTTCCAATCTGCGGAACATCTCTACACTATTCTGCAAAAGTCTAGCAATATTCATGGTGTTGTTAACCACACCGTCAGAAATAATATCCAATCGTTCATTCGTAACCCGGACCAATGATGAAGTCTGATCGTGCAGGGCATTAAGATTCAATTGCAAGCGTTTGGAGTTGCTCTCCACAATACCAACCCTTCTCATCAACTTATTTCGTTGTTTATCAGTGACTAACCCAAAGGCAGAACCAAGAAAGGAGCCTACAAATGGTAAAAATGAACGTTTCGGCCTTCCACCTCTGCGGGGTGGGGGTTGTGTAACCGGTTGGCCGGTAATACAGACCTTTGGGGAGTAGGTGGGGCCTACCGTTCACAGAGGCGAACTGAGGGAGTGGCACAGGGGGAGCGGTAACGACAGGGGGTGATGCTGTATGCACAGGGACTTCAGGAACGGGGAATGATGCTTCCTCAGCCTCAAAAATATTAGCCCACAAACTCTTATCATGGGGAAGTGAGTCTAAAATGTCATTAACTTCCTCGTCCGAAAGAAATGCAAATGAAGATTCGTCAGGAAGGGTGTGAGAAGAGTCTTCAGGAGTCATGACAGGAACATAGTCGTCTCACCTGAAGGGTGAACGATTAATTATTAGTCACCAGAGACGTGAATGATTAAGAGGAGTGAATCAAGTAGTAAGATGAGGCATCAAGTTCAATTTTTCTGATCTACCAGTAGTCATATTAAACTCAATAGGAGGTATTAAACTGTACAACTAATTATCTGATATCTGAGTACGAACCACAACATTACTGGTCGTGAAACTAGATTAGGATAACAGAACATTTTTACAACCTCGATAAGTAACCATCAGTCAAGTATAGCTCAGTAAAAGGTCAGTAGTCTCTAAATCTGAACAAAATCTAGTAACAAATCAGTGGAGTGCGCAGCCGATATGAGAGGATAGACAGGCTCTGTTAATGCGGCTCTAAGTATAAACATCACTTAACCAATTATGTCGTATGAGTTCAATCGTTTGAGTAAACAGATAACGTAACGACAGCATAAGATGCGCACTAGAGAGACTTAAAAATTGAATTTTAGCCAGGTCAGACCAACAGTCGTCATGTGTGTCACCAATAAACGAAGTCAAAACAGCAGTTGTATCCGTCACTCTGCATTAATACATGTCAGCCTAAGTATATCATAATGCAATCCATCCATCTGAGGAGTGCACACAATCATCGCGTCTTACATACCTTTGCGTGGAATATATTTCACAATAAAACGACTATCAAAGTGAGTAACAATCATCATCATTGCGTCTTACATACCTACCTTTGCGCGGAATTATATCTCAAGTAAACGACAAAACAACTAGCAAAGCGAGTAACAATCATATATCAATAATCATCGCGACTTACGTACTTTGGCGCGGAATACCATAACAACAACCATAGCGAGTAACAATATCATCGCGTCTTACGTACCTTAGCGCGGAATTATATTTGAGTCATTTAGGCTAATCCACATATTTTTAGCAAGAGGACCGTAAAAATTTACCTACGTAAGGATACAATCAACTAAAGTCATCAAAGTCTAGTCAAAAGTCAGTGTATAATCAGAGACACAAGTATTACTTCATCAAAGAGGAACCAATATAAGAAACAAGAATACTCACGATTAATCTGTATAAGGATTCAACCCAAAGAACTGGCCAGTCAGTAACACAGAAGTCAACCTGAGATACGAAGTACGAAGACCACAACGAAGGAACGAGGTACGCAGGACGTAGTAGGAGGCAACACTAAGGTGCGCAAGCAGATAGTGTCTGGAATGTCAGCGAGAACCGCTATATCACCCAGTAGCACACGCACACACAGCCACCAACCTGCACACACAAGTCACAAAACGGCAGTCAACCTGTCATGAGTCATGTGGTAAATGGTGAGTGACACACACAAACAAGCAGTGGGGCCAATTTTATGGGACCCAATTAATGGAGGTCTACCGGTCACAGAAAATAGAATATCGATGACAAGGGACAAAGGTTCACATAAAATGTGAAAGGCAGATGGCAGTAATACACAATCAGTAACAATAGTAGCTACAAATAATCTCTCTCAAAACATTACTCAGTGGAACCACTCCAGGCACAGCGGAGAACAGTATTAAAAGGTCAACTATGATCATAAATTTAAACAAGACTCAAGACTCAAGACTCAAATTTCATTTATTCAGGCCTTTTTAAGATTACAGAAAATCAGTTACATAATACGTTTTTACATGGAAATTATATGTAAAGGCCAGGGAGACCCCGTTAAGGTGGGTTTAAACACCGCTATCACTGGGGCCACCCTGTTATAGTAATAGAAATTCAGTACACAATATTATTATCCTGATATACAGTGGACATGAGTTATCAAAAAGTATCTGAAGTAACATACCATTTGTTTAATGTAGTAAAAATTGATACTAATGTGTCAGACATAAAACTTGTAAACTATATATGCGTATACAATGACATGACTTATTTAAAGTCTTCAAAACAACATGACATATAAGAAACACTTGGCTAGAGTGCTTGATTAAGTCCTCCACATACATAACAATTATCAATAGTACATTTGTCTTTATACCGATTCACAAACAAATTCTTAATGTATTTTGAAAAGCCCTGCAAGCTATGAGTTTCTATTTTGTCTATGATACAGCTGGGAGTGTTGTTAATAGTATCTGGGACTGAATATCTGATATATTTTCTAACATATTCATGTTTAATTAAAGGGACTCTCATTTCGAGTTCATTTCTTGTACAGTGATGATGTATTTCATTTATTTGTATCAAAGGCAGCTTTTGTAAATAAGATGGAAGTAAATTGTTTTTGAATTTATAATAAAACTTCAATTCTTGCAGTTTCAGGATATGATCAATTCTAAGCAATTTGAGTTCTTTAAAGCATTCATGAAATCTGGAAGGTTCCAAACGATTTTACAGTGGTTTAAGGTATCTGAAAACAATATATGATCTTAAAATTGACATACATACAGGCTATCTGTCTGAAATCCACAAAGGAACATCTGCCCTGAGAATTATGATTTTTTGTGACCACCAAGTACTGCCAGTACTAAACAGGAAGTGTGTTGTGTGACCTTGACCTTTGAACTGTCAGGGGGCTCCGTAAGTCACAGGAGGTGTTGTTTACCAATTGTCAAAATTGGAGCAACACATTTTCGGGCATTTTTTTCCACTATTTAGAGATTGAATTGGTAGATAACACTCATCATGATGATAGTGCCTTTTCTTGGCTTTCTTTTGGTGGTAAAATTATTAAAAACGGATGAATATTTATGAAGTTATAAATGAAGAAAAATCATTATTTTTTATATTATATATGTTTGCAAAAAAAAGTTAAAAAAAATTCTATACAGCCCAGCTTTTAAGGTGGAATCCATGCAGCCTTTGTTGTCTTCCCATTCAGTGGTGTGAAAAACCCCAAATTTCATCAAAGAGGGTCAAATCATAAATTTTACTGATACCAATTATCACTGAGCATTCACAGCTTTGCCATTCAAAGTCCTTGTGATTTAAGGCCAAACCAGTGATCAAAGGGTTTAATGTCACTTTTTCAATATCACGGCTTTTAAGTTAAGGGGGATTCCATGCAGCCTTTGAGTCATGTCTTCCCTTTTTGACAGAAAGGTTTTCACATGCATAAGATACTTTTCAAATAAATAGTATACTTTTCCCATAAATGATATATCTTTCACAACCATAAGATATTTGTCACAACCATAAAATATTTGTCACAACCATGAGTTATTTCATTGATTCAAATAATATTAAAATAATCTTATGTTGTTCTGAACTATACTCCTGGCAATAAATTGATAAATTGTACAAAACATCTCCACCCTGTTTCCCAAGCGGGACAGGTGCCCAACTGGTAACTCATTAGGTGTTTACACTAGATCACAGACCAGCTAAACAAAGCTTGTGGACAAAGTGTTCAATTGCTGGTGTAGGTTCCAGCAGACGACTGATCAACTTTCAAGTGCCACAGAAAGTTGTTAACAGGGAATATTTTGGGTACTACTACATAAAAGCACTGTTTAGAGTATAAACATTCATGTTATGTAAAGAAAATGTGTCTGAAAGTCAGGTTTCATGAATGCTTTAAAGATTGGCTCAGAGTGAGCATTATATTTTCCTAATTTAACAACCTTTTTTTGTAATCCAAGTATGCGGCCACATTTTTGACCCCAAAGAAATACACCAAAATTTAGGTGAGAAAAGATAAGAGAATTATATATCAGTAACTTTGCCTTTTCAGGAAAAAAATGTTTTAAATTATTTAGAATACCAATATTTCTTGATATTTTATTAGCAATTGTATTGATATGATTTTCCCAGGTTAGATGCTCATTTAATGTAATACCTAAAAAATTGAAATGTTTGACCCTTTCAATAGCAGTACCATCTATTTTCAGATTAAGCCCATCAACCTTTCTCTGGGGTGTATGAAACATCATATATTTAGTTTTTGGTACATTTAATGATAATTTATTTAATTTTAGCCATTCACTGACTTTGTCCAGTTCGTTATTAATGGATAAGCTATTGTTTGGTTGAGATGATTTTTTTGACATCATTTCTAATGTTCCAGATAATGTAGTATCGTCGGCATATATTATGAAATCTAGTGATTTACTTGAGAGTGCAATATCATTTATATAAATCACAAACAAAAGTGGTCCAAGGATTGAACCTTGGGGAAGACCTGTTTCAATATTCACAGTCTGAGAGGTTATGCCATCTATTTCAACATATTGTTTTCTTTCGTGTAAATAATTTTTCATTAAGTCAAGGGCAATTCCATTTATTCCATAATAACTAAGTTTCTCCAAAAGAATACTGTGATCTAATGTGTCAAAAGCCTTAGATAAATCAATATATATATTAATTGGAATATCATTTTTATCCATGGAGGTTATAATACGGTCTACAACTTCCAAAGCTGCGAGCTCTGTTGAATGTTGGTTTCTAAAACCATATTGACTGTTATAAAACAGCTTTTTAATTTGAAAGAAATGATATATTTGTTTAAAGATAACCTTTTCAAAGACTTTAGACATAGCTGGTAATAATGATATAGGCCGATAATTAGTGAATCTGGTTTCATCATCTTTTTTATATATTGGACATACTTTCGCTAATTTTAATTTGTTTGGAAATTTACCTGAACACAACATCTGATTGATAATTAAAGTTATGGGTTTTAAAATGGTATCTTGAGCAGTTTTCAAAAGTTTGGTTGATATTCCATCCCAACCGGAACTTGTTTTTGATTTTAAATTATTTATAATCTCTTTAACAGTTTTGGTGTCTACATTTTGAAATTTAAATTGAACTTTGTGTTTTGTGAGTAGATACGACTTAAATTGCTTGTTAGTTGGCATGTTTATATTTTGGGCTAATTTGGGGCCGATTTCTGCATAAAAATTATTAAAGTTGTTGGCAACATCAATTTTGTTGACAATGATTTTCTCCTCATCCATGAAAAAGCTAGGGAGTGTTTTCTTTCTTTTAGTTTTGTAAAGTACTTTATTTATCACTTTCCAAGTATTCTTAATATCAGATTGGTATTTCTGAAATACTTTCTCATAATAAAGAATTTGTGCCAAACGTATGCTCTTTTTAAGTTTTTTATTATAGACTTTTAACCTATTTTTATATATGAAATAGCTGGGTGATTCAGGATTTGTCATCTTAAATTTTCTATATAAGTTATCTTTGAAATTGACAGAATTAATAATACCATAAGTGATCCAGGGGGACTTCTTATGCTTCGACTTTCTAAACTTAACTTTCTTTGTTGGCATATGTTTTTGCTTTGCTTTTTGTACTATATCTGACAAAATATTATAATTTATATTTGGATCTTGATCAAACTTTTGATTTAAAGGTGTTTCTTTTAATAAATTATCAATTTCAGCCTGAAACTTGTTCACAGATATAGGATCATTTTTTCTTATAGTAATATGCTTGATAGGTGGTTCTTTAGTACGGATGTCATTTAGTGAAATAAAGTATGGTTGATGATCAGAAAATTGGCTGAGCAGGATACCTGATGTTGTATCTAAGGTGTTACATGATAATTTACAAAATATATTATCAATTAGAGTTCCATATTTATTTGAAAATCGTGTTGGGAAAGTAATCTTGGGATAAAAACTTTCATTTGTCAACATATCAAAATAATCTGCAATAACTGATTTATCATTTATCTTCAGAAGATCAATATTAAAGTCACAAGTTATAATAATCTCATTGTTTCTTGGGCCTAGATCAGATAAAATTGCACTAAATTCATTAATAAATTCTCTGTAATCTTCAATCAACTCTCTAAGTGGTCGATAGAAATTTCCTATTGTAATAGGTTTCCGTAGGTTTTCACCTTTCTTTACCTGTATAACCTGGCCTTCCCAGTTATTATACTTATTCAATTTCATTTTGGATACATATTCAAATTTCTTGTTCAAGTATATTAACAATCCACCTTTAGAAGTACAAGAATAACCCTGGGGTATCAATTCATAATTTTCTAATTCAAACAATGATGTATCACAATTTTCTGGCAACCAGGTTTCCTGTATGCATATAACACTGAACTCAAATCCTGAATCCATCAGACATTCTACAAATACATTGAGTTCACTAAATTTGGCTCTGATTGACTGAATATTTGTACTAAGAATAGTAAATACATTTGTCTTGTTTTTCAATAATGAATATAACATTTCCTTATCATAATATGGTGAAAGTTTTATAATCTCAACATCTTCCTCAGCATCACTGGCCATGTCAATTATGTTTAAACAGGCTCACCAGAATGGCGTTTTCGTTCATGAATCAATACTCAGCGAACATAATTGCACCAGGCTTATTCGCAAAAATACAGAATGTGGGTCACCATAGAACTAAGAACACATGTATACATAATGAAGTAACAGAGCAAAACGCTTCAAATAGCGGGAGATCATGAATAATAAATGTGGAATAAGTGAACATTGAACAAAATAACAACATTTACAATTATAACAACAACTACTTTTTTCGTTCCCTAGCATTTGGAGGGGGGTTGGCAAGCACATCTGCCTGGGTTCGTTTGCCCAAAAAGGAGAAAGGCTCCCATGTGTTGTGTTTTGCACTATAATCCTTCCATTTAATCAAATATTCCATCTCTTGGGAACCTTGCCGCTGTTTCAAAATACGTTCAATCTCATATTGGGCGTCAGACTCGTCATCTGCATCTTCGGCGTCAGACTTTTGTGAGTCATGGGCCTGGGCGTTCTCGTCGTTATCACGAGGGCCTGCCAGGTCATTTTCTGGCAATAGGTCGGAAGGCGGAATTGCGTTACCCGGGAGATCATCACCTGGGGGAGCACCGTCTTCAAATTGAAGCGGGGAAACAGGGCGATCAAAGTGCGTAACACAAGGGCGGAACCTGTTAACGTGAATAGAAGAGTTGGGTTCCACGTGTGTATCACACGCACGCACTTTGAAATTGAGTGGGGAGGTTTGCTCAATCAAGTAATATGGACCGCTATAAGGGGACTTGAGTTTACGACCTGGGACCTTGGTGGCAGGAGAATAGATCCACACTTTATCTCCAACCTGAAATTTCCAACCTTTATTTCTGGAGTCATGATAAGACTTCATCTTCGCCTGCATGATTTCATTGTTCTCTTTCGCCCATTTGCGCGTGGTTTCTACACGCTCAAACATGTTTTTCACATAATGGCGAACAGAGGGGCTGGGGTGAGTTGGGTCAGTCAAGGACGTCTCAAACGGATGTTTGGCGTCACGGCCAGTCATCAAAAACAACGGGCTGTACATCGTTGCTTGATGCACTGACGCTCTCATGGCGAACAAAGCTGAAGGCAAGAATAGATCCCACGATGTCGGCTTATCATGGCAAAGACGTGTAAGATTTTTAGAGGTAGACTGAACGCTTCGCTCGGCCATGCCATTACTGCGGGGGCAGTAAGGCGTAGTCATGACCTTTCTAGCCTGCATCAATTTACACAGTTCCTCTGCGATAACACTGGCATAACACCCACCACGGTCACTAAGAATAGATTCAACATTTCCCCAACGGCACCAAATGTCCTCAAAGAGGCGTTCAGCCACTGAGACGGCCGATTGATCAGGGAGGGGGAACGCTTCAGGAAAACGTGTGAGAGCGTCCTGAAAAACTAGAATGTATTTATTCCCTCGGTCTGTTTTAGGTAAAGGGCCTATGAGATCAGTGTGAACCCGTTGGAAGGGGCGCGAAACAGGGATAGGATGCAAGGAACCCTGCCTATTTTTCGGGAGTTTGCTGGTCTTGCTACAAACATGACAAGATTGAACCCAATTCATGATATCACTATGCATTCCTGGCCAATAATATTTCTGCCGTATTGTAGAGTAGAGTTTGTCAGTCCCTAAATGAGCACCCATAGAACTATCGTGGAAGGCTTCGAGCAGAGCATGGTGCAAAGTGGGTGGGATAACTAACTGTGTTTTGCATCGGTCTTTCGCCGGACCTTTACCTGGTGTAACATACAAATGGAACAAAACATCCTCTCTCAGATAATTATCATCAACCTGTGCGAGAAGTTTGCACGCTTCACGCTGAGTGGAGGGGAGATGTGCATTCTTGACATATTTGATGATAGGTTGGAGGGAGGGATCTGCTGACTGTTTCACACTAATATCATCAAAGGTATACGTGGTGCCAGTCGACTGATTGAGATCTGTCAAACACTGGTCATCCACGGCAGGCGTGACAGGGTGTGTCTTGAGATCGTCAGGCAGGTCAGAGACAGCCGCTAACTTAAGCTCTAACTCAGGGGTGGGATCAGATTCTAACGGGTACGTGCGACGGCTAAGGCTGTCAGCATGCGGGATTGATTTCCCTTGTTTGTGAACAATTTCGTAACGAAACTGCTGTAGGGTCAACATCCATCTACCTAAACGTCCCTTTGGTTCTGAACGAAATAACCATTGCAAAGCAGAATGGTCAGTCACTATGGTGAATTTCTCATATTTGAGATAGGGCTCATGTAACTTGCAAGCAGATACTAAGGCATTCCCGTTCAGTACATGTATAATTTTGTTCAGCCGGATTTAGGGCGCGACCTCCATATGCTATGACCCGTTCAACGCCATCTTGCATCTGACTTAAAACATTCCCAATCGCAAAAAGGCTGGCATCTGTCGTGATGATGAAAGGGTTATCGGGCTCAATCCGGGGAAAGGCCAAAATCGGGGCCGAGACTAACTTAGCCTTGAGGGATTCGAATGCGGCCTGCTTCGCATCATCCCATTCGAAAGTACTCTTTTTGCTAGTGAGAATATTGAGTGGTTGTGCAATTTTTGCGTAGCCCTCTACAAATCGACGGTAATAACCTGACAGACCTAAAAATGCTCTAACATCTTTGCAAGAAGTGGGGACGGGGTACTCATCAACAGCCTTCGTTTTAGAAGGATCGACCTCTATTCCATTTTTAGATATGATGTGACCCAGGTATTTAACCTGTTTCCTAGCAAAGAAACATTTATCAGTACGAAGCTTCAGTTTAGCTTTACGGAAGCGGGTAAAGACTTGAGTGAGGTCAGCTAGATGGCGTTCGAAGGAAGGGCTGTGGACGAGGACATCGTCCAAATATATGAGACAGAGATCAGAGAGGCCCTGCAACACAGTTTCCATGAGTCTTTGAAATGTTGGGGGTCCATTAATGACACCAAACGGGAGGCGTTTGTATTCGTAAAGCCCACGATGAGTGATGAAGGCAGTGAGCGGTCAGGAGTCAGGGTGGACGCTCACTTGGTGGAACCCGCCCATGAGGTCAAGTGTACTAATGTGAGTTAATTTACGACCTCCCAAACTGTCTAAAGTGTCCTGGATATGTGGCAGCAAGAAGGACTGAGCTCACTGAAATGGTGATATACTGGAACTACAAAAAAAATCAGAAATTGCACTTCACACTGGCTACAAAATATGTCACAGTCAGTATAAACCATTCCTTGTTCTTTAATACAAACCTCATAAAATTTTGGATTTGTAAAGTAAACAGAACATTGTTTTTAATATTTTGTCTAATTTACAGCCAGAGAAGATAAGCAATTGCATTCCTTTAAGGAGAAAAAAATCTAAATTGGTAAAATGTTTAGGCAGGCCTCCAAAAAACTGGAAGAAGAGAAACTCAAGTTGAAACCAGGCCTAACACGCTTCGAAGTAAACATTTGGAAAAAGACAATCATGAAAATAGCTTCAGGTATCAATATCTATAATGCTTTCTGAAATTTGTATTCACTATGTTTTAGATAATAACAGAAATATATTTGATAACAGCCTTAATATATTTTCTTGTTTCCTTTTTTGTGAAAATAGACCACCAGGACAAAATCATTCTTTTTGAATCTGACTTGACAGACTGTGAGAAGATGGTAGGATTATGTGATGTTTACGATGATACTGAAAGAAAACTGCAAACACAACCAATTCTGCAGGCAGTTGTCCAGCTTGATAAGGAGGAGAAATTGAGAATGAAGTCTGCCCTTCTTGAAAAGTAAACCACTACTTATTTCATTAATTAAAATGTGAATTTAGATCAAGATCATATAAATAATTCCTTTTGGGTCAAATATCATTGTCATGATATTTTGGATTTTTTGTAGGTATAATGAAGGGGAGTCTGCCCTACTGAGGCGTGGTTTAAAACTTATTGCAGAAAGAGCCTGTCAAACCCTCCAACCTGTTATTGAGCTTTCACACAACTCAATTCAGAGCCTGAAGTTCAACATTGAAAAAACTGCAGGTTTGTCATCTATTTGTTAAATATACATAAAAGTTTAGGTAAAATTAACACTGAATGCCTGAGGCTGTTTGGCTAGCCATAATTGAGGGGGCACGAGGATTGAATACATACCAGACATAAACCTGAGAAAAGATGCAAATGACTGGTTGATTCCCTGATGACCTGACTCTTATACTTAAATGAAAATATAAGCCCAATATATATGTAATTAGCTATTAAGTGTATTCATTTCTTTTCAGATCACAACAAAAAGAGACATAAACTGAGAAAGAAAATGGCTGAAGAAAAGAGTCGCCTACAAGGTTATTGCATGACATTCAACTGTTCTATTGCAATATATGATATTCGACTATATATTCCTGATGAGATGCTTTCAATGGCAGACCCAATTTGGCCATGGATTCTGCAATCTGATGATTTGAGAGGTACAAATTGCAACATTTAAGACAAACTGGATAAATGGCCATACACTTCCTCAACATGCATTACTCCAGATTTGAACATTACACAGACCATTAAATTTGTCTGGCATGACTGGGCTTCCTATGTCTCTGAACTAGATCATATTTTTCATTCATTAAACACAAAATTATACCCAACAATTAGTATTCCTTTCATTCAACAAAATTGGATATGTGACAATATGTGTACAATATGTGACAATATGTGTACAATTCTATGCGTTTTTATTCTTATTAGATACCATGAGTCTGAAGGAGAAGCAGAAGATTGTCAATGACTATGAACTAGTGGCGAGACTGGAGGAGGAAAAGATTATTGTCCTCAAAGAAATGGAACAATTTATCACTCATCTTCAACAAAAAATCAAAGCAAACAAGGAAAAGTTGAAGTCCGTGCATCATTAAGGAAGAAAAGCTGTTCTTGCCAAGGTGACATCTCGTCTTTCAGATCAATGCAGCTCTGCACGTACCCTCTTCCTTGAGGCAACAGATGGCGAGTTCTCAGGTGATGATAACAGTCCTAATGATAATATCCAATTATTACTTGAGGAGTTTGAAATTCCCTATTTCCCTGATAAGCATGAGGAAGAACAGGAAGAACAGTGATAATGTACTTATCCTGATGTCACCATCTAAACATATTTTATACAACCTTTCTCAGTAATATCATCACACTAAAAACTTATATCATGAAACTATCAAATATTTTTGGAGGGCAAAGCCACATTTTAAGTCCATATATTAATATTGGCATATGTAGCATGAACCGTATCCATACTTCCCAGCCAAGAACCAGTGTCTTGGTGAAGTGCTCTCTGGTAACTGTTGAGAGGTCCTATTGACTTGTCAACAGGCTAACATGGAACGGTCTTTTTGCAAAAATGAAAATATACAGATTAAAGTGAAATCAAAAGCAGAAAAGGTAATTAAGTTCTTGTCAGAAGTAGTCATATTGCTCAAATGGTGTTCCATAATTAAATGGACAGGTTGGGCAAAGTGCAGTTAAGTGGACCTATTTATAAGAATTACTGAAGATAAACCAAAGTCTGTATCATGGCAGAAATCTCATGATCCTATGTTAATGACAATTCTACAAGGTTCATAGTTTTCTCTTTGTTATGGTCATGGTTAAACATCACAAATCCTCAACATTTCTGCCACCCTACATCTAAGAAATTAAAGAATATAACTTTGACACATGTTGAATGAGAAATTTATTTAAAAGTATAATTGTACACCATCCATTGAGGTTAATTGATTAATACCACCAGATGGTGTTATTCTGACTGAATACACAAGAGGACAATTGTGTGTGTGTGTGTTGTATTAGTGCTTGCTGATTTGTCTTCAGTCCACTGTCCTCTGTCTGGGTATCAACAAGACACTTACTAGTAATTACATGATGATGATATTACGGTTCGTGCAGATGAGATTTGCCAGGCCATTAAAGACCTAGATCTGAACAAATCATGTGGTAAGGACAAAGTCACAGCTGAGCATCTTAAATTCTGCAGTGAACGCATGTTACCAATGTTAGCCATGTGTATTACTGCATTGCTGGTACATGGAATCCTTCCAGACTCCATGATGAGTGTAATATTGGTTCCTATCATAAAGGACAAAACTGGTAAAATAACCAGCAAGGATAACTATCGGCCAATAGCATTGGCAAGTGTTATTTCAAAGGTGCTTGAATATGTAATTATGACTAGAATGGAGGAATACTTGTTTACAAATGCCAATCAGTTTGGTTTTAAGAGAAAACATGGAACTGATATGTGTATATATGTACTGAAAGAAATAATTAGTAAGTATAGAAGAGGAAAGTCAAATATGTTCTTGTGCTTCCTTGATGCATCAAAAGCTTTTGATCGTGTGAATCACGATAAACTGTTTCAAACCCTTGTAGATCGAGGTGTCCCTGGATATATAGTTAGGATACTCATGTACTGGTACGATAATCAAACTATGTGTGTACGTTGGAGCAGTGCCACGTCTGCACCATTCACAGTGAGTAATGGTGTACGACAGGGTGGTATTCTCTCTCCATACCTGTTCAATGTTTATATGGATGGCCTGTCAAACAGGCTAAATGAATGTAATGTTGGATTTCCTCTCGGGAGTATTTATGTAAACCACTTAATGTATGCTGATGATTTAATTGTTCTATCTCCTTCTGTTAAAGGTCTAAATCGATTGTTAGATATTTGTAGCATGTATGGAAGAGATAATGACATTAAGTACAACTCAAAGAAGAGTGTAGTGATGATAATATGTAACAAGGATTATAAAAATGTAGTATTCCAAGACTTTAAATTGAATGGTGAAGTCCTGAAAATTGTGGAGAACACAAAGTATCTTGGTCATGTAATGTGTAATGATTTTACTGATGATATGGATATTATGAGGCAGTGCCGTATGCTATATGCACATGGTAATGCTCTTGTGCGAAAGTTCCACATGTGTTCTAATAATGTGAAAATGTTGTTATTTAGAACTTATTGTTCGTCATTGTATACATGTCAATTGTGGTTAAACTACAAGAAGGCCAGTATTGCTAAGTTACATGTCTCATATAACAATATTATGAGAATGATGTTACGTCAGCCTCGTCACTGTAGTGCGAGCATGATGTTTGCTGAAAATCAGGTCCCAAACTCACATGCGTTGATACGCAACTTAGTGTTCAGGTTCATGGTGAGACTTGATATGTCAGAAAACAGCACAATTTATGCAATGTTAAAAGGTGCTAATGTCAGGTATGAATCCAAATTGTGGATACACTGGCATAAACTACTGTATGTGCATTTTGATGCTGGATAGATGATTATATGTATTTGTATATAGTTTCTATATGAAATAGTGCCTTGTTAAGACACTAGTCAATATGTGGACAATAGTCAACCTGTATCTTAGTGTTAGTTCTATATATTACTTAGTTCTTCTTTTGTTTTCATTATTTTTTCATTTAAATATGGACCACTGTACAGTTACATGTATAATGTTGAGTCTGAAATAAAGAATTGAATTGAAATTGAATACATGTATCATCTCTTGATATATTGAAATTTTATCAAACTGGACTATTTCCCAAAATACCATGTCTTTAAACATCACACCAGAAGGTAGGTACTTGTTTATCAGTTACTCATTCATAATATGATATTTAAATGTTGATTTGGATTGGAATGAATATCTTGTTTCAGGATTGTTTCAAAACAAATTTATTCTTTCTTAGCTGTCAGGAGTTCTCTGATGCATCACAGGTTTGAAGCTGATGTTCAGCATTTTCACCATTGACATTGATTGAAGGCCCAGAAAATTAACTGATTAAAAAAATGTTCTTAAATTTTTATTTGGGGTGATTGCCCCTAATCTGAGATTTGGTATATCAGTGACCTGTTGTTTATTCAATGTTAGTTTTGCATAATGGTTTGATGTTTTGCATAATGGTTTGATGAAAATGGAGTCATGTGTTCTTGATGTACGTTTATGCTTGGCTTTTCTGTTTCTTATGTGCAATGATGGGAAGACTGAGGCCTGCGTGATACGATCAAGGTTTCAGCCGGATTTTGATTTCCCCCCATTAAAGGTCGGATCATCAGTAATCGAGCCCAAGAAGAGTGTGCGAAACATTGGAGTTTTCTTTGATGAAACAATGTCCATGGACGTACAAGTTAAGGCCATCATTAAATCTTGCCATTATCAACTGAGAAAGCTGTCAAAAGTCAGGAAGTTCCTCTCACATGAAGCTCGTATACGCACAATCCATGCCCTTATCTCTAGTAAGCTGGATTATTGCAACAGCCTGTTATATGGCATACCAGTATCACTGATGAATGGCTTGCAGAAAATCCAGAACACCGCTGCCAGAATGATTCTGGGGGGACGGAAATACGACCATGTGACGCCACTATTAAAGGAACTTCATTGGCTACCAGTGGCAAAAAGGGTTGAATACAAAATCCTAACAATGGTTTTCAAGGCTTTATACGGTAAAGCACCAATATATATATGTGATCTCATTGTGTTGGACCAGCGACCAGGTCTACGATCTGCTTCCAAAATGCTGTTAAAAGTCCCTTAGACAAATCAAAAGACTTATGGGGATCGCAGTTTCTGTAAGGCTGGACCTGTATTGTGGAATGCACTCCCAATGAGTTTGAGACTATGCACCAACTTTGACAGTTTCAAAGCTAAACTCAAGACTCATTTATTCAGCATGGCATATAAGTAATGTAGATTAGATTGACTTATGTACAGCGCCTTTGAGCATTACGGAAAGGGCGCTATATAAATATCCCCTTTGATTGATTGATTGATTGATGTTTACATAGCCTATGCATGTGTCTTGAGCATCCATGCCTTAGAGACCACATGCCCACTTGAAAGGTTAAAGTGTCAATAGTGCTGGTTTGTTTATCATTTATCTCTGCCAGGAAATGTCAGTCTCTGCACCTGCATTCATGTGCTTAATCATAACCCAACCAAATCATTTCCTCCTAGCCTTGGGAAAGTATTTACTGCATGAAGGGGCTCTCTGTTGGAAGGATTAAGTTTGTTTACTCATGTTAATTAATGCTGTCTGCTGCCTTGTCCCAAGAGGGCTACCAAGAGCCATGCCCCTTAGAAACACATCCTCTTGTTTACATATCATAGTTTACAGGGAGTATCATGTGATTTTGGATAATATTATACAAATATGGACCTGGGTGGAGTGCAATATGACTTTTTATGGACCTTCGGAAAGTTATATTGCACGAGGCGCAGCCGAGTGCAATATAACTTTCACGACACCCAGGTACATATTTGTTTTATTCTATGATCACTGTGTTAATTACTGCCATTGTTGGTTTAATTCTAAAAGTGAGAACTGAAAAGGACGAGCTTGTCTGTATGGTGACGTCATTATAGGGCTTCCCCAACATTTCCCGCCATGAAAGGGACGAGTTTGTCTGTATGGTGACGTCATGGAATTCCCCATCAGTGCAGTGGAAAGTATATTGACGTGCAATATAATGCATCTGGTCAATACAACAATTTAGAGAAGCTCACGTGACCAGGAATTGACCAATCACAGCACAGAATACACAGTGATCATAGAATAATGGATAATATTGCATTAACAATGTCTTTTGAATTATCTATTGACTAAGAAGTAATACAGATCTATATCCAAATCTGATTGGATGTAATATTAAGATGGTTAGTAAATATTAAGATGGTTAGTAATCATCAATAATGATATAATCAAAGGTGAAATATGATATGCAGAAAAGCATATTCTGTATGCCTGTATGTTTTGATACCACATGGTAGGAGTATTGTATCTGAACAAAAACATTGAAATAAGTGCTTTTTAACAGTCATTGTTCTACTTTTAGAAATCCCAGTGGTACCAGGACTGCCTTTTCAATTAGGTAAAAAAAGAAATGGAGCAACCAGAGCACTCTCAAAACCAGGGCCACAAAAAGGATGTCCTCCAGGTATGAAGGTTTGCCAGGCTTGTGAACATTTAAATGCCAATGCTACAAGAAAATGCAATGGGTGCCAGGCAGATACCAGGATGGCAAGGCAACAAGAAAAACAGGACATCTTCAATAAAAGACTGGTTGCAAGAACTACAAATGGGGCAGCAAAGATGTCAGTGTCATACTATATGGAGAAGTTAAGTAACCTGGTGAGTGAATGACACAAATTTAATCAGCTTAAAGAACTCCCATTAATTCAAGGCAATGTCCATTTTCTATTGTGCAACATTCTGTAACAATTAGATACATGGTGTAACAACTAAATACATGGTGTAACAACTAAATTCATGTGTATACATTTTGTAACTAAATACATGTGTATACACCAACATGAGTCACTGCATACTGTCCACCAGGTGTCACATTGACTCAATTAAAGTTGATTGCCCTGAGGACAGTCATGCCCCCTATTGACAACATTTTAATCAATGCCAAAAATTAGTAAATACATATCTGGTACTTTTGCCTTCCCAATCACTGTGAAAACAGTCTTTTTCATTATTTTAGCTAATGACATTATCACTGGCTGATTGTCATATGGTTTGTTTTGGAGTGAAGAAGAATGCAACAAAATGGACCAAGTTTATTCGATCAAACACACCTGAGGCAAGAGAATTTACTGACATGGAAGGATTTGACCATATATTTCAATTATATGAGAAGCATCTTCGCAAAAAGGCAAATGGTATGTCAAAGTATGTCAAAATTTATTTGTCCATTTAAGCAGAGACCTGTGCTCACTGTCTTGTCTTAAAAGTTCAAACTTGCTTTGAGACAGAAAATCAATATGAATTGTAATCATAATGTATTGTAGTGAGAGAGAGTCAAGTGGACGAGGGAGCAGTGATAGAAGATGTTACACAAGCAGAGACAGAAGTGGCAATGGTGGCTTCAGTGGCAGTGACAGGGGAGAAAACAATGAAAGAGAAGAATGCAGTGACAGAGGAGAATGCATTGACAGAGAAGAATGCAGTGACAGAGGAGAATGTGATGACACAGAAGAATGCAGTGACCGAGAATGTGATGACAGAGGAGAATGTGATGACACAGAAGAATGCAGTGACAGAGAATGTGATGACAGAGGAGAATGTGATGACACAGAAGAATGCAGTGACTGAGAATGTGATGACAGAGGAGAATGTGATGACAGAGGAGAATGTGATGACAGAGGAGAATGTGATGACAGAGGAGAATGTGATGACAGAGGAGAATGTGATGACACAGAAGAATGCAGTGACCGAGAATGTGATGACAGAGGAGAATGTGATGACACAGAAGAATGCAGTGACCAAGAATGTGATGACAGAGGAGAATGCAGTGACAGAGAATGTAGTGACGGAGGAGAATTCACTGACAGAGAAGAATGGGATGACAAAGAAAAAAGCAGTGAAAGAGAAGAATACAGTAAAAGAGAATACGGTGCCAGAGGAGGATCCAGAAGGAGCAGAGGAAATGGAAATCGCAAGTTTGGAAAACATTGAAGGCGCCAGTTATATAAAATTTGCTAGTAAGTTTACTAAGATTATGGTGCATAATTAAAGATTAAAGATTATCAGTAAATTGTCACTTCATAGCTTTGAGTGTGATAAGTCATACCCATATTTTGAAAGAAATCATGATATTGAAAGTCAATGATAAAATAATCAGGGCATTGATATAAAATTATTACTGTTACTATTGATAGACAGTATATTTTGATTTTTGTTAAAATATATTATTCCCTCTTCATTATGTATGACTGCAGGTCCTTCCAAAGAGATTATCTTTGGATGAATGTTTTCATTGAATTTAGTCATTAATTATTTGTTAACTACTTTGCAGATTTTGACAATGGTGTTGAAGAGGTCAATGGAAGCATCTTGGAGTTGAACTCAGTTCCCAAGCAAGGTAGATATATTTTAAAGAATTTTCAGATCTCGCTCTTTGGGGCCATCATATAATGTAATCATTATATTCCAACAACATCTAATATGTTATTAGATTTAGCATTCACATTCTAAAAAATAGCTTAAATCGGAGACAAATAAAATATCTAACAATGATGCTGTATGTCAAGAATTGAGGAAAGATTGAAAGAAAGAAAATATAGAAAGTGCTAAATTGTGCCTTTTACATATTTCCTCAAAATAAGTAGACCTTGTTGTTGCAGCAGGGAAGAAAGCCCAAAGAAAAAGGAAGAAGAAGCCCAAAGTAGCATGTTCAGGTAGTGCATTATGCTTTTTCTTATGTAAAAAGATGACAAGAATGATTTCTTGATAAAAACATAATGTTCTGTTAACACCAAACTGATGTTTTTCTCAGGAGATGTCAAACCTTAGTCAGGCTAGGCCCTATACAAAATGTGCTGTGAACACCTTGGTCCTTTATACAATATTTTTCTGATTGATCAAGATAGTATTTTCAGAACTGAAAATAAATGGTTGAATCACAAAATATCTTTAACCCTTTACTATTTAATACCCTAAAAGATTCTAATTTTATAAATAATGAATAGAATAAGATAACTTTTTTGATATTTCAGCTGAAACTGATTCGGAAGAAAACATGTCTTTGGCAAATGTCAGAAAAGGTAATTTCACATTTCATTACATTATCTTCAATTTAAATAGACAGGGTAACCATTTCCTAATTTATATATCATTTGCATTCATTTCTAAAACATTTTCAGAATAACCAATTTTTCAATAGGTAATTGATATAAAATATTTGATATATAACCTTACCAATGTAGATTTCATTAGTTTGTAAATTCTCTTTTCAAACTTTTTCCACAGAGGAGCAGAGAAAACATGCTAAGACAGCAAAGGTCATGATTGAGCGGATAGAGATCAGAGACAGATATATTGTATAAGCTGAAGATTGGATGAATATGTTTATTCCACAACACATGTACAAATAACCCTCAGTAGTTCCACTAGGATTGTCAATTTTCAGGATTTACTCCCTGTTTCTAAATACTTCTGATCATAATTTTTCCATCAGCATATTCAGGACGTCAATATAAATCCGAGTTTAGATTCTAAGTTTTTATAAAATTAAAAAATACCATATTCTAATGTAGAGCTGTGCATGTATGTAAAATTAGAGTTACTCTTGAAAAGGAAAGATCTGTTGTAAAGTTGTATCCTTCAGAATTTAATAAGTGTGGATTGTTATTCTTGTATAAGGAAAATATTAATGCATCGATAAATGTTCTAAATTAACATTTTGCTCTTACCAGAAATTATAATTGACAGTGCATTTCAGATAAAGTTTGATATATAAGAAAATGTATATTCCATTTATAAAATTTACAAATCCTCTTTTGTTTATGATCACTATATTTGTCCACAAGGGGGCCCAAAAGCCACTTTTGAACTTTTTAATGTTAAGCTCTCTTAATTTGTACCAGAGTTGATTTATTAACTTTATAAATTTTTCCTTGGTAGATTGAAAAGAATAAAAAATAAATAAAAAACCATCCATCTTTGTCATAGTTCTTGCCTAATTACTCCTCCAAGATATGGTGACTCAACTGTGGAAAGTAGTACTTGAATTGTTTCATGTTTCATATTTCTAAAAATCTATTATTGTGTCAACAATTTACAACTGCAGCGTGAAATTTATCATACTTTAAGCCCCACTAGGTGGCCAAAATGAACAGAAATTGAAAATAATCTCTTCTGGAATTTTAAATTCAAAACATGAACATGTCCTTGATTATAGATAATTTTACATGTTTTGTGTTGAATTAGTTTATTTATATTCACTCATCTGCACATTTAAAATCTTTAGAGTTTTATCTGGTATAAATATCTATTTATACCAGATTGTTAAACTATTGCAGGGACACATGAGAAACGCGTAATACATCTGAATGCCCAGCAGCAAGATGTCCAACAGAGGCACATGCAAACTATTACCTGAACATGAAGTTGCCTTGAGATGTATTAGTGTAGGATCTGTGAGATCTGTGCCTTTGTTGGTGATAAGTGGAGGACGGGAGGTGGTGGGTTCGACTCCCACTGCCGGCAGTGTTACTTTCACACTGGTTAAAAGGCTCGAAAGTCGACCTGATATGGCCATAGTTGCTGAAAGGGTCGTAAAAACACCATTTCCATTTTTGAGATGTATTAGAATTCATTTGTTAATATTTAAAAGTTTTTGTTGGTTTGATTAACCAAAAGTATAAAATATTAAAAGAATTCAAATTGTAAACAAAGCGGCCATCTTTGTTGTGGTTCCGTCTTATCACTACCCCAGGAAATGGCTCCTCTGGTTGAGAAAGTAGTTCCAAGTTTTATTTCTCTTAATAGTTGTTTCTAAATGCACAAACTTTTGTATTAAGGGTGAAATATATCATAATATACCAATCTGAGTACAATTTAAGAACAAAAAATAAGTAAGACGGACAGTTACATGAAAATTGGTGGATGTGGTGAGCCAGCACCAAAAGGCACCTTGTACAGAGGTGATTGGTTCACCATGTCGCCCTCTGGTGGAGTTTGGCCCATCAGGGGTCAAAAATCATCTGTGGTAAAATTACTCACCTCTGATTGGTCAATATTCAAATAGCATACATGTTAGTGATTAAATATAAATTAGTAAATTAAATGAGTTAAAAAATTCCATACCCTTCAAAATATTCCTAGTCTTGTGCACAGATTATTGAGAATATTTAATTTAAAAAGAAAATCATGTAAATTGACATTTGTGCTGCAGTATTAAGTTGTTACAGTTAATTCTTCAAATGTCTACCAGGTGGCCTAAAATGAACACAAAGAAAATACTACTTTCTGATTTGCTAATATTTCAGAACTTCTCACTGATAAGAAATTAGTTCTACACCTTGTACAATGAATTGGTGTATTTAGGTTATTCATTTATTGCATAGAGTTCTGTAAATATTTAAAAAGTTTAAAATCTGTTCACATTTATTTTGCAATGCTAAACTGTTACCAAAATTTATAAAAGTCCACCAGAGGGCCAAAATTTACACATCTTGAGAATACTCCCTTCTGATTGGTCAATATTCAAATAGTGATTATGGCTGTTATAAAAGAGAAATCAGGACATTTTAAATGTCAAATTGTTTATCTCATTGTGATAAATTTCTCACATTCTTAACATTCATATACTTTTTTATGTTAATACTTCTGCTACATCATTAAACTATTACTGTTAATTCTTAAAGTGGTTTAAAAATGAACACAAAGTGGAAATACTAGCATCTGATTGGTTAATATTCAATAATTGAATATGTTGGTGATCATAGATAAGCCTGAATATTTAAATCATTGAATGAATTCAATAAAACTTGTGTAAACCTGTGTGTTCAAATGTGGAAGAAATTATTGACATTGGTGCTGCAATATTGCAGACCATGTGATCAAATCTCCAAATGTCCACCAGATGGCCTAGGTCTTGCAGAAATAAGATACGTGATCCTATTCTCTCAAATAAGATCACATCCTTCATGCCAGAAGATGCTACTAGAAAGAATGATGTTATCCATTTTAAGGCAGATTGTAAGTAGGATCACGATATTTTATATTGGGCTGAGAATGGAAGGAATCAGGGACAGTGACCTCGTTTAACTTCCTAAAGTCTATGCACATGCGGTACGAAACAGTACCATCCTGAGCTGGTTTTTCTACCAAAACAGCGGGGAAAGCCCACGGACTATTGGAAGGTCTGATGATATCTTTGTCTAAAAGGCGTTGCACTTCTTTGTCTATAATGCCTCGTTGTTTGTACCCGGCACGATAAGGCCTTAATTTGATGGGACTAACAGAACCCTTGAGATAAATAGTATGCTGTACAACATTCGTATCCCCAAACTCGCCATCTCTAGTCGTAAATATGTCACTAAACGATGAAATGAGACGTTTCAGGGAATCTTTCTGACTCGGAGACAAGTCTGAATTCGTGAGGTCTATCTTATGATGAGGGTTAGGGTCAGCGGGAGTGGTGGAAATAGGAGCCAATTCTACATCGTCCGTACCTTCAGTCGGAACGGCACCCCACGCAAGATCTAAGGTGGGAAGCTCTTGGGGCTCAGAACCCAGGGGAATCGGGTCAAAATATCCAACCGAAACACCTTTAGGTAAAGTGACAGCGTTATCCCCCATGTTCATCAATCTCACAGGGACCCTTTGGTCATCATGAATGGTGGCGAAAACTCTCGCCATGGCAATTTCAGGGTAGGAGGGTAATTCACCTTCCATAGTGCAGACCCCTAGAATGCCAGACATGTTACTAGGTTTGAGCCGAGCATGAAATATGTATTCTGACTTAGCTGGGATTCTGATGGTTTCTGACAGGCGTAACTCAGGTGTTAATTTGAAAGCAATACCACGCTGTGCGAAATCAAGGACCACGCCATAAGCTGTAAAAAAATCTCGGCCCAATATTACGGGATATTGCAAATCAGGGACCACTTGAAAGCAAACATTACATAGCTGATCTCCGATAAATAAATCAAGATGAGTCTGAAAATAGATTGGAACAGAACTACCTTCCGCAACAACCACTATTCTGCTGTCTGACACTTGTTGTGAGAAGGAATTATCAGGGCAAAATTCATGTAAGGAGGCAAGAGTGATAATACTACGTTGTGCGCCCGTATCTAATAATGCATCAATGGAGCTAAATTTTGTTCTAGTCGTGATTCGATCATCCTGGGAAAGAGGGAAAAATGTGATATCATTGTCTAAAACAGCAGGGATTTCCTCTGGTGTAAAGATGGGGCAAACAGGCACTTGAGAATCGTCCTGCGGGCTAGGAGGACTAGAGGGCATCTCTGCGAAATAACAGTGAACCTCGTTCAATATGTCTGATTTGCTCTGCTTTATTTTTATATTAAACGAATCACTACTCCTATCACGTGGCTCATGGGTCGGGACAGGAGTTAATAGTTTTCCTGCCGATATGAGGACCTGTTGTCCGGTCGGGGCCCAGAACGACGCTGGTCATTATAGGGAGGGCGCCTGAAATTGTTTCTCCCGTCATTGCCTTGTCTGTTACCTTGATAGGGCCTATTCTGGAATTGACGTTGTCCATATCGGCCATTATTGGGCTCAAAGCGGCCACGACCATCACCGGGCTCAAAGCGACCGCTAGGCCGGTAAGGCCGGTTGTCAAACCGCGGCGGGCCACGGGAGAATTGATCACGGGAGCCACGGGGCTTGTCAGGACAATTGATAAGCATGTGTGAGTCTCGACCGCAATAACTGCAATCATGGCGTGCTTTACACTCTTTTATCCAATGGCCAGGGTTCTTACAGTAAAAGCAGAAGGAATCGCCCTCATCGTGACGACCTTTAAGACTATGAACCCCTTTATTTACATCCGCAACCTCTTCGCGAATGGCAGCAAGGGTGGAAGTTTGCTGTGCTAAGAATTGAGACGTCACATCAGGGTGCAAATCTAGGCCGTTCAGAGTGACAGATGAATCACTGGTCATCGTGCAAACGGTCTCAGCAAGTTTGATCTGTTCAATAGTATCATCAAGTGTTTTAGGTGATTTTCCCACTACAAAAGCCTTAAAAGTCACATGACAAGAAAATTGTGAAAATGTTTATATTGAGCCATAATATATTACAATACATGGACATTGCATTTCAACATGTTTTACACATTTTTATAAATGGAGTACAGAATTATAGTGGATCAAAGTGATTTGCTGGACACGCCCCTTTTTATGTGGGTCAAATCAGGGCTGCTGAGATTTTGCCGGAAGTGACGCATGTTCGCCCTTCATGTTCAAAACAAACCACTCCAAGCCAGTGAAAGTCTGGAGGGATTGTAATTTATAAGTAATAACAAGAGTGTTGATGACATCTTTGAACCACTGGTGGCCTAATTAGCACATGTGGATAGTAGGTCAGATCATGTTTCACATCATAGTCACTTGGATTCTGCCTGTAGTGATGGGGAAAACAGGAATACAGCCAGCCTCCCAGTTGGGTTTGGCAAACTTACATCTGCCTATTGAGATTATTCAGATCCCTCAAGGGACTGAACTATTCTTTATCATAACATTATGGTCAAAGTCATTTCCTTGTTGAGAAAGAAATGTTGAAATCTCAAAGTTTAGTATCATTTTTACAGAATTTCTATTTTCATTCAAAATTCCTTTGTCTGTTTGAATATAAATACTGATATATGATTTAGTTGGGTACCCACTGACACGCAATGACAGACATTAAAAAAATACCAAACTCAACATTTCAAATGGCCATTGAAATACAACTGCAATGCATAAATAATATATAACCAGACCTCAAAATTTAGAAGTAAAAATAATTTCCAGCAATGAAACAGATCTAAAAATATGTGCCGAATGCTTTCAAAACTTTTTTTTTCAATTATGTCATGCGAAGTTTAGCTCAACATTACTGAATATGAATAATATTCAACCAATTGATATTGTTACTGGTCATTGGTTAACAAATAAATAAATAAATTTTCAGTGTCAAAAAATATGGAAATATCAACTAAAAATAATTCATAGATATTTTAAAAGTGTCATCTCAATGTTCCATTTACAGTTTGAAAACCCTTAAACTTCATTCCATGATGTTTTGGGCTAGCTAATAAGTGTCTTGAAACTGATAAAAGTAGAGCAGGCCATATTTCAGACACTATACCCAATTAAGTCATGTTTGCTTATTTTCTTCAATTAAAGTAGGGATTGTGGGATGGGAAGCTGATGTAAATGCAAGTCTCTATTTTACAGCCTTAAGTTTTGCCATTAATCATATTTTCAATGGATGTTATTTGTGTAGAAGTAAGGACATCAGGTGTTATACATGTACAGACATAGGAGGAATATGTGTGCAGGAGATGCATGCGGGGCGCAATGACGTAGGCAGCCTGCTGATCCAGTTCTAGGTCAAGGGAGTAGGTTAATTACCCTGGGGGTTCAAAGATCTTGGATTATAGCTAAACTAAACATCAGACTGCAGAAAAAATTGTCAGATGTTTCTCAGAGGTATTAAATCTAAAGATTTACCACTTAAAAAAATTCTTGTCATATGACTTTTAAGATTAGGGAGGAGACCTCGGACCAATATTTTCTTTGTCTCCGTATCCTTCTTTTGTAACCTCTGGCACTGGCTCAAAACATCATTAATATAGGTCTCAGCAGATTCTTTCTTTTTCTGAATCCTAGCATCTAGCGATTGCTCGAGCAGCCAAGCGTTTGTCTCACTACCAAAAAATTTAATGAAGGCTGCATAGAATGAATCCCAAGAGCTTGTGACATCTGCCGGCAGAGAGGTGTACCAAACATCTGCCACACCATGCAACAACATACGACAAGCGGGAACCTTCAAGTCTTCAGAAGTGTGTGAGAGCTGTGTGTAAGTGAGAAATTTAATCATGAAACGGAGGGGATCATCCGTAGATCTGCCATAAAATGGGGGTGGGAGGAGTGATTTAGAGCCTTGCCTCTGGTGATGGAGTTTATTATCTCTAGATTGCGCATGCAACATATCTACAATGTCAGTTTGAGTGCCTCCCAAGTCAATTTTGCGCAGGTGGCCCATTATTTGCTGGAGCACCTCATGCACATTTTCGTTCTCAGCCATCTCTGCTACTGGAGAATTTGCACGATCAGAGCCCGGCTGATCAGAGACTTCTGGTCACTATCCGTAAGGTGGAAAGGACCGAATTGGACGTCTGAATCAGAATCAGACGAGTTAGAAGCTTGTGGCTGTAACGTGTGGGTCTCAGACGAATTAGGGCTACCTGTACTGGCAGACGTATGAGACAACGGGGCTTGAGCACCACTCGTAGGAGGAGAGGTGGGCGCACCCGATGAGATGGTGAGATCCGACAAGGGAGGGCTAGATGGAGGCTCGACTCGTACAGAATCACTCACTTGGTCATTTTGCTGCTCGAGAAAAGCTGGGAAAAGTAAATCTAACTCACCTTGTGATGTAGAATCGTCTTCTGCTACCGGAGAGTTGCACGCCACTTGCAGCCTGGTGGAAAGCTTCTTCGAAGATCTGAGCAACATAGACTTATAATCGAGTAACAGGGTGGTGATCAGGAACTCCTTGCAGTATCAGCAACGCTCAAAGCCATGGATCGCTTCGGATTCCTCCACCAATTGTTACCCACGGACTCAATCATAGATACTCTACTCCACTCTACCATACTGTACTGTACGATACTGTACTGTATCTAACTCGCTGGCTGTGAGTCGGGGCACGGATCCTAGCTACCCTATCTACCCATGTGAAGGTGTCAGGTAATAAGGACTGCAGACACAGGATATACACTGCACAATAGTTACCTTTTATTCGGTGCTGTGAATCTTCCTTGTCTGGCTAGGCCGGCATGGCAATGAGCGAGGCATATGAACTACCCAAATGCATAATACTTATAGAGTCCTAACAATACACAAAACACCCAAGTCTATGCAGTTACGATACTGAGAGTCGTGGATCTTCCGTGGCAAGCAAGTGGTCGCGGTGGCTCGGCGTCTTCGAGGTTCTCCGTAGTATCTTCTCCTAGCGTCTCCGAGGATCCAATGGTTGTGGGCCGTTTTTAAGGATCACTCTGCGTTGTGTGTGGAGCTTGCCTGCGTGGCTTCCTTACGCGACACCGAATGGACTCGTCTTGCCTGCGTGTCTGACATGGGCTCGTCTGCCTGCACGTGATCTCTCAGTGTGGTGGTTATGGCAATGCATCAACCATCAATCTGCACGCAACACACAATCTCTGTACATGACGCTCTGCCAGAGACCGTGATTGTCCATGAATGTCTATATATTCTCAAGAGTCTCTGGGTGTGTAATCTATATCCTACAGTACAAGTGCCTTCGGCTGGGAAAGGATGCTGTCTCTCTCTGTTGTGGCTATCTCTCACTGCTATTGCTGTCTCTCACTGCTATTGCTGTCTCTCACTGTTGTAATTATCTCTCACTTATGCAGCTGTCTCCCTTGTACAGCTATATCTCACTGATGCAGCTGTCTCTTACATGTGCAGCTATCTCACACTGTTGTAACTATCTCTCACTTTGCAGTTATCTCACTTATGCAGCTGTCTCTCACTTGTTCAGTTATCTATCTGTGTTATAACTGTCTCACTTTTGTAACTATCTCGCACCTATGCAGCTATATCTCCCTTGTACAACTATCTCTCACTGATACAGCTGTCTCTCACTTATGCAGCTGTCTCTCACTTGTGAAGCAATCTATCTCTGCTGTAACGGTCTCTTACTGTTGAAATTAACTCTCACTTATGCAGCTGTCTCTCCCTTGTACAGCTATTTCACTGATGCAGCTGTCTCTTACATGTGCAGCTATCTCTACCTTATGTAACTCTCTCATATGCAGCTATCTCTCACTGCTCATATGCAGCTATCTCTCACTGCTGTAACTATCTCTCACTGCTGTAACTATCTCTCACTGCTGTAACTATCTCTCACTGCTTTAACTATCTCTCACTGCTGTAACTATCTCTCACTGCTGTAACTATCTCTCACTTTGCAGTCATCTCACTTATGTAGCTGTCTCTCATTTATGCAGCTATCTCTCCCTGTTGTAACTGTCTCACTATTGCAGCTATCTCTCAATATTGCAACTATTGTAACTATTTCTCACTTGTTGTTACTATCTCACTTTTTCATGTCTCAATGCAGCTATCTTTCAATTATGCAGCTATCTCTTATTCATGCACAGCTATCTCTTATTCATGCAGCTATCTCTTATTTATGCAGTTATCTCTTATTTATGCAGCTATCTCTTATTTATGCAGCTATCTCTTATTTGTGCAGCTATTTTTCATGTCTCAATACAGCTATCTCTTAGTTATGCAGTTATCTCTTATTTATGCAGCTATCTCTTATTTATACAGCTATCTCTTGCTGTTGTAGCAGTCTATCACTTGCTATCTCTCACTTGTGCAGCTATCTCTCAATGATCGTGGTGGCTAAAAATATCTGCATTTCACCCATAAAGGCCCCTTTGTACAAAACCTATGGCTTCCGGCACATCACTTGTGCAGTGAAAACAAATAAACACTTTTAACATTTTGAAAGACAGTGGAATTACGAGATAACATGTGAGACACAACATTCAGCTCAATTGCAATTAGTAGTGGGTGTTATAACACAGAATTTCGGAGCGGTATGTACTTCTGAGGGGCCTGCAGATCACAAACCTGCCTGTCAGTGTCACAGACTGGCGGACACCTCAACTGCATAAATAAACATAGAATTTGAATATTTTTTGGCAAATGTAGAATATATGAAAATTAATAACTTTATGCACAAAGCAAAGGTATGCTATATGTTTGACTGTGTTAAAAATGTCTGAGTTTCAACTGCCAGTTGCAGACAGTTGCCAGTCACTGTACTCTACATTTACGGCAACTTCAAAATGATGAGAAAATATAAATATCATTTTCAAAAAGGAAAATGTATACAAATTCTTTTTTTGTAATACGGATGGTTCCTTTTTTGACAAGCATTGCCGACAGGCAATGCTTGTCAAAAAAGGAACTATCTGTGTTATTCTGTGATCGGTACAATCATGGGAAATGTGTATTCATTTCCTGTGGTTTGTGATTCGGTTTTTTCTGTGGTCATTATTGTTAAAGCAACTGACGCCAATGTGGAGTGTTCGTCGTGTGCATGCGCTATAGACTGGTCTCCCGCCTAGTGTCAAGAACATCGTGTGGATAAACAGAGGGTGGCACCAGTCTACATACGCTAGCGTATGAATACGTTCATATAACAAGTAAACAAAGATAAAGAAGTATGTGACGACAACAAGTTGAAGACGGCAATATCGTTGTCACCCATCGATGTGCGAAATTATCAGTTCACATTGCTTAGTAATGTTATCATGAAATTCTGATCGATAATATGCGTTCCTATAACTTGTAAACAAAGATTACAAAGTGCATGATGACAAAATGCTCATCTACAAGTTTACCGGCTCAGCAAAGCCAATAGGCATCCCGCTGAAATGACAACATCGTCATCTACATCTACATCTACATCTACATCTATAAGTTTACTCGGCAAAACCAATTGGCATCCCGCCGAGAGTGCAAGATTGCACTAAGGGGTGCAGCTGGTACACACCAGCTGCTTGTTGCCAACCTTTATACTCTGGCAAGGGAGTTTCTGAAGGATGCCGAGCTACCTGTTTCCAATGTAGTTAAATGAGGGGGAAGGTTGTTCCAGTCCGTCACTGTCCTTGGAAAATAGCTGTATTTATAAGGGTCACAGCTTGTTGCCATTTCGATATAGCGATTTCCATGGTTTTTCCTTGTAGGAGCTGATTTCATTTTGACATGATCTGGAAGTTTCAAAGCTATTTCACCATTTATAGCCTTGTACAATAAAACCAGCCTCTGGGTCCTTCTTCTCCCTGCTAGTGAATCCCATTTTAGGTCTTCCAAGATTTTAGTTACAGTGCCTGTTTCTCTCTTCAAGTCATCGCCCATCGCTGCACAAAATTATCCCTTTAAATTGCTTGGAAATGCTTCCCAATCGCTAGAACAAGGACTTTTCAGTAAGTTTAGTTAGTTCAAATCGGACAATTAGAACAGAAATTATATGCAAAAGTCTGATCGATGATTTGCGATAACGCCTGAGCGATAATAGAGCAACTTACATAATCGGGCCTGAAAAGACACATCTTTGCATACAGTTGTGCTACAAAAATCGTTCAGATACCAAATTAAATGTTTTTAAAATATGAATAAAAAAATTTCAACTACCCCATCAGTTTGCAATGATTGTGTTTAAATGTATTTTGTTGTTCATTTAAATTTTTGTTTTGTTTGTTGTAATTTTTGTTTTGTTTGTTGTAATTTTTGTTTTGTTTGTTGTAATTTTTGTTTTGTTTATTTTAATTTTTGTTCTGTTTGTTGACAGTTTTGGTTAGTTTGTTATTTTTTTTCCTCATCCGTGTTACATGTGGATCACCACTTTTTCTTGTTTAATTAAAAAAAGCATGAACGTGATCAGAGAGGAAGTGTGGCGAGATTTGAAAAAAAAAAAAAAAGTTGCTGTGTGAATTATTGGCTGCAGTAAAATTCGCCACTGATAAGAGCGTGTGATCTCGATGTTGCGTTTTTACGTTGCCCTCTGGTGGACGCTAGACAAGTCTCCACTTCAGTTTTATTTTGTAAGTTTATGCGATGTTTTGCCTAATATGTATATTTGGAATCGAGTAGATTTCAGTTATTTTTTGTCAGAATCATGTCACATATGAAATTTTACCCACAAATTGCCCTTATTTCTGTATTAGAGCTTTGTTTTTAACCAACGGGAATTTGACCTCATTCTTGACCTAGTTATTGAATTAATGGAGGCCCTGTGAGGTTTTGTACAAAGGGGCCAACATGGGTCAAATGCGAACAACACTATCAGCTGCACACAGTGAGAAATACCTGTACCTGCACAGGTTGAGAGATAGTTGCACGTGGTGAGAGATAGCTGCACATGGTGAGAGATAGATGCACATGGTGAGAGATAGCTGCACAGTTTGAGAGATAGCTGCACATGGGGAGAGATAGCTGCACAGGTTGAGAGACAGCTGCACATGGGGAGAGATAGCTGCACATGGTGAGAGATAGCTGCACATGGTGAGAGATAGCTGCACAGTTTGAGAGATAGCTGCACATGGGAGAGATAGCTGCACATGGGGAGAGATAGCTGCACATGGGGAGAGACAGCTGCACATGGGGAGAGATAGCTGCACATGGTGTGAGATAGCTGCACATGGTGTGAGATAGCTGCACATGGGGAGAGATAGCTGCACAGTTTGAGAAACAGCTGCACATGGTGAGAGATAGCTGCACAGTTTGAGAGATAGCTGCACAGTTTGAGAGATAGCTGCACATGGTGAGAGATAGCTGCTATTGCACATGGTGAGAGATAGTTGCACATGGTGAGAGATAGCTGCACAGTTTGAGAGATGGGGAGAGATAGCTGCACATGGGGAGAGATAGCTGCACATGGGGAGAGATAGCTGCACATGGGGAGAGATAGCTGCACAGTTTGAGAGACAGCTGCACATGGGGAGAGATAGCTGCACAGTTTGAGAGATAGCTGCACAGTTTGAGAGATAGCTGCACAGTTTGAGAGACAGTTGCACATGGTGAGAGATAGCTGCTATTGCACATGGTGAGAGATAGTTGCACATGGTGAGAGATAGCTGCACAGTTTGAGAGATGGGGAGAGATAGCTGCACATGGGGAGAGATAGCTGCACATGGGGAGAGATAGCTGCTATTGCACATGGTGAGAGATAGTTGCACATGGTGAGAGATAGCTGCATAGTTTGAGAGATGGGGAGAGATAGCTGCACATGGGGAGAGATAGCTGCACATGGGGAGAGATAGCTGCACATGGGGAGAGATAGTTTCAACAGTGAGAGACGACTGCACAACTGAATGACAGCTGCACACTTGGAAGTTGCACAAGTGAGAGACAGCTGCACATTCGAAAGATAGCTGTATAGATGAGAGATGCCTGCATAGGTGAGAGATAGCTGCACAATTGAGAGACAGCTGCACAAGTGAGGGATAGCTACAACTGTGAGGGACAGCATCACTTCCCAGCCGAAGGCACTTGTTCTTGTTTAAAAAAGACTTTCTTGTTTATATATGTATGTAACGAGGCCAACGCAAGTCAAAACAAACGCGTGCGAAAATAAGCATCTTCCTGAGATTGGCTACATGTACATGTAGGTCTACCTGTGACTGTGCTCCCGGCACGACTCGTCTTTCAAGGCTACACGCAGAAACATCTCATCTCCCCAAGCCTTTCCACTCAATTTCCATTTGTTACCCTTTCCTATTAGTTTAAATTTTAATATATCTGGTTAAAATAATTATTTGTGTTGTGTCAATCAGCCGCGGGATTGTGAAATTCGTCTGCTTGTGAGGTGTCCTCCTCAGTTGAAATCGAGGCTGTGTGAACAAAAGCAACATGGCGGAAGAAGGAGAACTTACTTCGGAGCAGACGGAAAAATTATTACAATTTCAGGTAATTTTAAGACAAATCACAGAATTCAATGAGTGAATTTTATGAGATTTTATTTGCGCCATATGATGTGAAAATTTAATGTGCGTTGACGGTACTTAAACGCAGGAAAACGTGTAATTCTCATGGCTGTTGTACATTTGTTTTCCTGTTGAAGTGATGACATTGCACAGATGCGATGTTGATTACAACACTAATACATAAATATAGCTATGACTGTTACATATTGCAATTTGCTTAGAAGCGTAAAACATTTAAAATACTTTCAAACTTGATTATCCTAAAATTATTAATTTATTAGACCGTAAATCCTATCTGCCCAACCAGATTATTATATCTCTGTACTCTGACTAGCCCTGGATGACCACATCACTGTCATCAGCTACAGCAGAGCTGGGCTGATTGGGGTCATGGATACTCCTTACCATTTTACCAGTCAGTCAGCAGATAATCAAGTTTTCTTTTATACATAATGTATTTCAGGGGAAATCTTGATATCATCTTAAAGAATAAACTAACCTTAAGTGATTCACCTAGATTTGGACACCTTATTTCCTGCCAATACTATACTTGGAGGATTTAATCCATCTGACAAAACTGGTGTCTTCTGCTTTGATATCCAAAATGGTTCCTGTCACAACCAATCCATAAATATGCAGAAGAGACCTCTGGTAAGAGAAAAATGACAGGGAGCAGTCCATAGTTCTAGCTGAGTGACCTTGTCAAACTGCATTGTGAGTGAAGTTATCAACACAGTTTGTGATTCAAATGCATTATTCATTTGCATAGTGATACTTGTAGTCAGTGAGAGGCTCATGGTGAGTTCAGTTAATTTCACTCTTAAGCCTCTAGACTCATGCTTCAACAAACATTTGTTCACAAAGATTTCCCTATCAATTCATAAGTTCCCTTTCAAAAATTGACTTCATAATTCAAAAAATACCAAATGTTAGTTGATTCTAATGTGTTGGTATTTACATTCAGTTTTTTCTCCATAACTTGACATGAGCTATAATCAGTGTAAAGAAGTTGCATTTGGGTCCACATGTGAGTTATTTACATGAACTTGTATGACCTGACTGCAGTCCATTCATTCACAAATAGCAAAATTAGTCCATTTCATGGAAACTTCCTTTGGCATTGCTCAGGTCGTAAGTTACCGAATGAGTAAGAATTGATTTCATTGACATACAAATGTCTATCAGCCTGCCACCTGGTGGATAAGTATATCATTTAAATTTAGTTTGCAAATAGAAATTTTGAAACTGTGATAAGTATTTAATCATTTTCTGGAATTATAAGACAAAATGAGTTCACTTTTTGTGTGAAGTAAACAATCAAACAATTTAATGAATGAATTTTATCTCCCCACCAAAACTAATAATTACTCCCCAGATCCTATTTTCTGACTTCCTTTCTGGGCTCATGCAGTGGTTTGGCCTTCTTGTCACCATTTTTTAAAATGGCTGAAAAACAACTCCTTGTTATTGTGAGGATTAAAGTGCATAATTAAAGCAATTCATTCATTGAATAATGATGTTCTGATGGTGACGAGCTAGATTGAGGCCAGGGCAACAACATACCTGTTGAGAATAAGACAAAACTGCCATTAACCCCTAACGGACGGGAAGGACGGCAACGTCCATCACCGGCAACGGACGGGAGGGACGTTGACGTCCCCATTATTCTGGCTTGATGACGTCATTTGTAACATTCTGAAGGGCTGCAACTTGTTACAATGTAATCATGATAATGACGTCAGACTGACTGGATCATGAACTTTGACCCCAGCACTTCATTAAGCAAATTTAGTAACCATGGTTATAAATTTTATAAAATTAGTATGTAGATACACTAGTCCAGAAAAAAAATTGGCTAGTCCTGCCAATCAACAAAATTTAGAGAGGCTAGTCCTTTAGGGGTTAAGTAGGTGAAATCAATGATATTCAAATTCCGACCAAGGAAATGATTAACAGTAAACGGAGCTGAATTCACAAGTGAATCCAGCTCCACGGAGTAATACTCTGACCAGCTTTCTGACAATACGGGTTGCCGAGTACTTTGCGCTCGCTAGTACTTTGCGCTCAGGACCTTGCACATTCTGTCGGTGAAGTTTTGTATCCACGATTAAAAGTCTTTGATTTGTTTACAAATCCGGGCATCCATTGTTGCAAAACAATCCCAAGATCCATAGCGCGTCCAAAAACAAGGGATCATTATTTTTTTTCTCCAAAGGTTATTGACTCTTTCATTGATTAAATCAGTGCAAATTATACGAAGAATGTACGTATATTTCAAGTATTACAGGCGGATTTTTTTCTTCTGAAACTTGGCATGTAACTTCCCAAATATATCATTGTAATCAGACACTCGATAAGGCCGACTTCTGCAGCTCGAACCCAAGATGAAATAGTTAAAAATTTGAATGTTTATTTAGCTTTGTTGTTGATATATTGTCCATTAGGATATTATTTACTGCCAATACTGCCTATAACCGCAGCCAAGCTATATCCATATTCATCGTTAAAATAGACTTGAAATCCACTGTTTTTAGAAATGCCACACACTGCACATCATATATATTTAAATCACAACTGGTAGAACTCATTCTCTGGCACCAGATTTTCAACAAGCCATGCATTTCTCTTTTCAACAACAAACGCAAGGCTTGTAAGAAAAAATTTCTTGTTTTTTTGTTGATCTCAGCATCGTTTCGCCATTGTTTAGGAGTGTGCAAATAGGTGAGAGTTGGTCAGTTTATTCATAAGAGTGAGAGCAAGAAACAGAAGCTCCACAATGCAGTGCTTCTAACGTCATATGACATTTCTCCTTGTTTGTAGGCATGTCATCATGAATTGGACTCTTCTGAATGCTATTTCACATTGTCAATCGTAATGTCGGGTTAAAAACTGAGAAAAAGACGCTACCTATGGATCTGCATTTATAGATATTATGACTGGTAAAGCTGATGACAAGGATCATAACTACAACAGTCAATCACCAAAGGTCAAGTTCATTCAGTAGAGAAACTTTAATTTGATGGCCAGTGCGTGGTGTTTCTGGAAACAGTGGATTTCAAGTCTATTTTGACGATGAATATAAGTACAGAGGGATCCCTTGTACCCACTGACAGTGATGGTCTACATCTGTGTGCTGTTGGCTGTGCTGAGTATAGAGAACCACATCAGTTTTCGGCCTGTACATATTGTTTACTTGTAGCTCACTGCACGTGCTGGTCAATGATGTCATGTCAATGTTTTCACGTGCACAAGGCGATTATGTGATGCTAGTATGATGAACTTCAAGAGGGGAAACAAGTTTTTTTTTCAAATTTCTCACCGTAAAGTGTACAGAGCATTATGACTGGACGCAGACGCAGAATACAACAGGCCTGGAATACAAAGATAAAACAATTCCAGAGAAAAATATGCTAAAGTATCAAATATATTGCATGTTTTCAGAAACTTTTTTGGGTGCAGAAAATACAGATCACTTTCGTGCTCGGAAGTGAACAGATTCTTGTGAGTAATAAATGTTTTGTTCGTGCAAAGCCTTTAGTATTGTTATGGAATGACCTCACATGAAAATGTATTGTGTCGTTATATAACTCTTCAATCAACCAATTACTTCCGGGCATCAAAATGTTAAATATTTCAAACTCAGACCAGTCTCATGCCCTTGGCCAAGCCATTCCACTCATCATTATCCCTTTCAACTCTAAGTTTTTCTCTCTTTTTTTAATTTTATCTTCTAGGCTTCAGTTGTAAATGAATATAACATCTTCTATATGATAACATATTATCTCATGATTGTTATTATACAGTGCAGTTTCATGGTTGCAAACATCTCAGCAATTATCTCATACTTGGTGCTTCAAGAAGGTGTTCTGCACCTATGAGATATTCTTTTGCAGATCACCCCTCTGCCGAACTACTTTCGCAGATCACCCCTCTGCCGAACTACTTTCGCAGATCACCCATGTGCCGAACTACTTTTGCAAATCATCCTTGGTCCAAATGACGAGTGAGATCCTTCCACCAGAATCAACAAAAGAGATCTGTCAGGCTGAACACTACATGAACCCATGCTCTTGACTTTATCTCATATTTATCTACCGCAGATGGTTTATATACCAGACCAGTGTTAACATTGTAAAAAGTACAGATCTTAAGAAAAGAATGTGAGTGCAGTGTTCAGGCTGACAGATATCCCTCAAGTTTGTTCTGGTGGAAGGATCTCAATGCCCACCTCTCAATGACGTCATTATATAGTAAAATATATGTTGCAATGACGTCATTGAGTGTGACGTCATTAAAAAGGGGGCGTGGCATTGTTTATGTTGTTTGACACACACAACATAGGTCCACACATGCTGCAATGTGTTCCTCTCTGTTTTGCTTTAAATAGATTGGGAATCAAACCAAAACCATTATCTCATACCTATCTGTAGGAGTTAAGTATGAGATAAAGTCAAGAACATAGGTTTGTGCAGTGTTCAGGCTGACAGATCTCTCACGTTGTTTCTGGTGGAAGGATCTCACAATATAGAGTGGCACTATGCCCATCTCTCAATGGCGTCATAACATAATAAAGTATATGTTGTAATGACGTCATTGAGTGTGACGTCATTAAAAAGGGGGCGTGGCATTGTTTATGTTGTTTGACACACACAACATAGGTCCACACATGCTGCAATGTGTTCCTCTCTGTTTTGCTTTAAATAGATTGGGAATCAAACCAAAACCATTATCTCATACCTATCTGCAGGAGTTAAGTATGAGATAAAGTCAAGAACATAGGTTCGTGCAGTGTTCAGGCTGACAGATCTCTCTCGTTGGTTCTGGTGGAAGGATCTCACTCGTCCTTCGGACTCTTGAGATCCTTCCACCAGAACCAACTTGAGAGATCTGCCAGCCTGAACACTGCACTCACATGTTCTTGCCTTAATATTACACTTGCAAAACAAATTCAAACAATAATAGAATACCAGAAGTACATATGGCAAAAATAAATATGATCAATTTGGATTTAAAAAATTTAGCAATATTGTGGATGTGGTATGACAGGGTGTGACGTGCTACTTTTGGTTTGGTTCTCCATGATACTGATAGTTGCAAGCATTATCCTTTTGGTTTGACTAACATGGGATTGGACATAAAAAAATTCAGCTCAGATTTTGCAGAGAGTTGGGTTTTTTTTTTTTAATAAATTCAACTATAATACTTCAAGTGAACTGCAGTAATTATTACCCTGGATTCTGATTGCTAGAAATTAGTATGTAAAATAGTTACTGGGATTTTGACCAATAAGCATAAACTCTCTTAAGTGGTTAAATACCTTTTCCTAAGCCTTGAATGTTGATCTGTATGCAATGTTATGTACGGCATGATGCTGAAGTATGGCTTTTGCTAGCCAAGCTTCAGAAGGTAATTGCCACTGCCTGTCATAGTTTATGTTTACCAGAGGATGCTCCCTTCTTAAGGCCAGTAAATGTGTACAGCTTCTCTCACCATGAAATATTATAAGCAACATACAACTGAAAATACTGTAAAAAGGGTATCCTAACGCTTATTTAAGCATAGCAAAAGTGTATTGATGCCAGTTAAATACTAATTAAAGACAAGCACAGAACATCTACTTATCTGCCCCATATTTTGTCACTCTCCCTGTTTGTAATTATAGGGTGTAAAATTAACCAAATTACACAATATGTTGGCCATGGGCCGTGGCACAGTTGGTTAGAGCGCCAGCTTATTAGCACCAGTTCCTCTGTGGTGATCCAAAGGTTGTTCCCCGGCTGTGCTGAGATTGAAATCATTATACAATTTCACACATGAGCTGAGGCCCGTGCCAAAGGGTTAACCCGTTGTCCTTGTAAATCTGTTTATTCTATTTATTTGGTTGCTTTTAGGACCTGACAGGGATAGAAGATGTGGATCGATGTCAAGAAATTCTTAACAATCACAACTGGGACATGGAGGTATTGTGTTTTAAAATGTTTTAAAGAGAATTTGACAAACGCCAGTATTATACATATTATATATATACAGGTAGTTATTACTGACTGATGTCATTGACCTGAAGAGGTCACCACTGAGAACTATGCCATTAGAGGGCACCTTAATGAAGCAGGTCAGCTGGCTTCCTGTTGAGCATTCCATCTTGTGTTTATCAGATGTTTATGTTATCTATGCCTCATAAAGTTACTATTTCATCATATTTGGAGTATTAGACTTGTTCCTAAATCTACACTTACAGAATATGTACTGTTCGCATACTGGATGCCTGTAACCTGTAGTAAGGACTGACAAGTTTCAGAATATAAACCACCAGCTTGTTCACAATCATATTACATTGTGACAGTACAGTCACAGTTTATATTATCTCCTGTAGGTGGCAGTACAGTCACGGTTTATATCTCCTGTAGGTGACAGTACAGTCACGGTTTATATTATCTCCTGTAGGTGGCAGTACAGTCACAGTTTATATTATCTCCTATAGGTGACAGTACAGTCACGGTTTATATTATCTCCTGTAGGTGACAGTACAGTCACGGTTTATATTATCTCCTGTAGGTGGCAGTGATAACTGGACTGTTTATATTATCTCCTGTAGGTGGCAGTGCAGTCACGGTTTAGTGAGCAAGAAGGGAGACCTTCAGTTTACCAGGAAAGCAGAGCAGAGCAGCGAGCACCACAAGTTGATACACATCCAGCAGACCAAAGGTACAGAACTTGTAGCAAATCAACAGATCAGCGTGGCATTGTTAATGGCAGATACAAGCTTAAGCTTGTACTTTGTGCCGAAATTGAAACCCTGAATCACAAATATTGCAGGGCTGGTTTTTGAAAATGTTACTGAATCCTTCAACCAAATAATTCAGAGGACCTTGTAAATTGTATGTTTTAAGTGATAACTTGTGAAGACTTGAATGCAGTTTTGGTTCGGTTTTATGCAGTATACTTGAAGTAGCTCAATAGTATTGATCATCAACATTTTGTGATTTAAGAATTTTTGGTGTTTGTGTGATAAAATTCTGACAAATTTGACAAAAGATTACAATTCCTGATTTATGTATGTTATGATAGCACAGTAGTGTGGTGCACATTGCAGCTGGGTATAATATGCCTTTATGATTTGCAGAATCTACACAATTGCCCGAGCACGACCGCATGGCATTATGGGATGGGGGTACTTTCTTGTTATGTTCCCATTCAGATTCGTCTACTCAACAGTACTTGACATTCTTAGATTTGCATGTAAGTATTAAAATATTTTCTAAATAACTATATTTATGTTGACAGAGTTTAAATCAATAATTTTTATATAAATCTTCTAAATTGTTGGTGACAGTCACAAGTTTTTAGATAATTATTTTTGTTATTTTCAGACCGACTGTTACGCCCTGATCCCAGAAGATGTAAGTATGATGTCAGATTTAATATTAAGTATAATTCTTTGAGGATCTGCCGAAAATAAGGATTAAAGATATAACACCATATGACTGAGACCAAGGAAGAGTGTATTCTGAAATTAAAGTAAGAGATAATTTAAGTTCCTTGATAGTGTGGGATGGGCAATATTCTTACATCCGTGAAACCCTTTTTTACACGATGTTTAATTCTTTTCAATGATGTGACAGATGTGACAGACCCAGTCGGGGATGTGACCAGTTTTGTTCACAAATTCGAGGAAGAATACGGACCATTACATCCAACATTCTACCAGGGCACCTATAGCCAGGTAACTAGGTCACTTTATACTGAATCTCACAGCCATTCTTGAAGGCACAACCACTTAATTATCAGAAAAAATGATGTTAATGTCGACAGGCAAAATCGATCTTTTTTATCCTGTTATATAATTATATCAATGATCAGTCAAGATTGATTTTGCATTTTCTGTCAGACCTATATGGACAGAATCAGGCAAATATTTCTTTTCCCAGAAAATACATATATGCAAAAGTACTGCATGGAATAGAAAGCCGCATGAATTCACGGTTCTTAGTAAAGAGTTATGTTTGTAATGTCCTGCATCTAAAGGTTGGTATAATTGAGAATTCGGTGATTATAACTTATGGTTATATTGTAAATTTATATAAATTGTTATGCTTCTACATGGCATAGAAAGTAGCATGAATTCACGGAAGTAAAGAGTTATGTTTGTACTGCGCAGGCGCTGAATGATGCCAAGAAGGAGCTGAAATTCTTAGTGGTTTACTTGCATGGAGAGGACCATCAGGACTCGGCCAACTTCTGCCGGACGACCTTATGTGACCCTGACCTTGCAGAGTTCATCAACACACGCTGCGTTTTCTGGGCGTGTTCCACCAACAGCCCTGAAGGATACAGAGGTAGCTCTTATCTTTTCTTTCAGGCATTCATATAAGGAATCGGTAAACAAATATGGAAAAACTGTTGGGATTTTATACAGAATATCAGATGAGAGATGATTTTATCAAGCCTTGTTTCATTCAGATACTGATAATGACTTGATTAATAAAGTCAGCTCAGTACCATTTCTCTAATTGTTTTGGCTTGAGAAACTTTTAAAATTAACATTTTAAGGTTCAGGAATAATTAGTTGTCATAAATATATAAAAGAATGTGAGATGAAATTTAAGGACCAGCTCCCAATGAAAAAATAGGTAATTAATATATTTTGTGATAATATTTGTGCTGATGATCATTGCAGTGTCACAGGCCCTGCGAGAGAACACGTACCCGTTCCTAGCGCTGATCGTGCTTCGTGAGAGCCGGATGACGGTGGTGGCAAGGATCGAGGGTCCCATAGAGAGCCAGGAGCTGGTGGAGAGACTGACGCGGGTCATGGATGACAATGAAGCCTCCCTGGTGGTGGCACGAGCCGAGAAGGAGGAGCGAAACTTTAACCAGATCCTCCGAGAGGAACAAGACAGAGCCTACATGGAGTCACTCCGTGCCGACCAAGAGAAGGTATAGCGTCACTCATCTGCTTCACTTTGACCTTGCTATGACCCATCAATATATAGTATCACTCATCTGCTTCACTTTGACCTTGCTATGACCCATCAGTATATAGTATCACTCATCTGCTTCACTTTGACCTTGCTATGACCCATCAATATATAGTGTCACTCATCTGCTTCACTTTGACCTTGCTATGACCCATCAATATATAGTGTCACTCATCTGCTTCACTTTGACCTTGCTATGACCCATCAATATATAGTGTCACTCATCTGCTTCACTTTGACCTTGCTATGACCCATCAATATATAGTGTAACTCATCTGCTTCATGTTGACCTTGCTATGACCCGTCAGTAGGTGGACATTTAGCAATCTAGTACAGATGAGCATTGCACAGATGAGGTATTAATTTACCTTTGATTTGGGCCAAATAGCACCTTTCCAAACAAATTCAACAGCTTGCCTGTATTTTATGAAGCATTTAATACATTGGAAAATAAAGAAGATAGTGTCCCCACATAGTGTCCCCACATTTTAATATGGTGGATGTTGTCTTTGTCATCTCTTAATTTACAATCTACAAGCTATACTTTTCAGCTGCCAGTTTCCATGGATGTTATTACAGTGTTTGCCAGTGGCATCTCCAGCACTGCCTCTGTAATCAGCAATAACTGGCAATAATTGATGGGACAAAGGTTGTCTCTCACATGGTTGTAGAAGTAATCAAAGATTGCAGCAGGCTTATATGACTTAGACTTATAATTAGTGGTAACCATATGAGATCAAAAAACTTTCATTTATTTTACAGGAGAGAAAGAAAAAAGAGGAACGGGAAGCAAAGGAGCGAGAGGAACAAGAAGCTCTCGAGAGAGAAGAGGAAGAGTTAAGGAGACAAGAGGTATGATAGACCACCGTCATAAAGACCACCGTCATATAGATCACCCTTATATAGACCACCGTCATATAGACCACCGTCATATAGATCACCGTCATATAGACCACTGTCATATAGACCATGTCATATAGATCAACGTCATATAGACCACCGTCATATAGATCACCGTCATATAGACCACTGTCATATAGACCATGTCATATAGATCAACGTCATATAGACCACCGTCAGAAAGACTGCCGTCATATAGATCACTCATATAGACCACCGTCATATAGACCACCGTCATATAGACCACTGTCATATAGACCACCCTCATATAGACCCCCGGGGGGTACTCTCATAATCAGCGTTACCGGGGAAGCTGGGCTAAATAGGGTCCTTTTCGCTGATATTTTCCCTAAAACAGGTTAAGATATTTCATCATTTCCCCTAAAACAGGGTACTATTTTTCAAATTTCTCCCTAAAACAGGGATCACAATCCCCCTTTCCAAATCTCCCCCTTCTGCATCATCCCTAAATAGGGTATAAAAAATTCAGCTAGTCCTAAATCAGGGTACCAATAATGATAGAATATTTCCCTAAATCAGGCTCTGGGGTTTTCAGTTCCATCCGGGTGAAGATATTTTATCATTTTCCCTAAAACAGGGTACTGTTTTTCAAATTTCTCCCTAAAACAGGGATCACAATCCCCTTTTCCAAATCTCCTCCTTCTGCATCATCCCTAAATGAGGGTATCAAAAATTCAGCTAGTCCAAAATCAGGGTACCAAATTTCAGCTAGTCCTAAATCAGGGTACCAATAATGATAGAATATTTCCCTAATTCAGGCTCTGGGGTTTTCAGTTCCATCCCAGCCTCCGCGGGTTAAAATCATGAGAGTAATATATTGTAGGACATCAAGCGGCGGAAGGAGGAGATCCGAGACCACATGCCTGAGGAGCCCATGCCGGATGATCCAGATTCAGTCCGAATATTACTCAAACTTCCCAACGGAACACGACTGGAGCGACGCTTTCTCAAGTCCCATTCCCTCAAGGTAGACATATTGTCATAGCATTTCTAAGCATTCCTAATTTCTAATTCTAACATCAGTCTGAGAGGAACATGAGAGTGATAAAAACGCTGATATGATTCTCATTGAATTCACAATGACACAATTTCACATTGAAATGCGTGTTGAAAGCTGAAATGTTAATTTTGCATATATACAGTTTCCAGCCAGGAGCCTGGTACATTTTATATAAGGTTTTTGAATTTCATGTTTGGTTTTTTATATATTTTTTCTAAATTTAAGATTTGAACTATGGTTTACATGAAGGTTGTCAGTGAGATATGAACCACTGTTAGTGCTGACTAATAATACCTCAACATAAAATTCTGGATCAGCCTTGAAGTGAAGTGCATTAATCGTTTAGATACGTTTTTTCGTGTTATTGCAAATTGTTACCAACTATAATATTATCAGGGCAAAGAATTGCATTATTTTGAAAACCCTTTTATTTCTTTTTCAGCATTTATACAATTATGTTTTTGTACATGAGGCTGCCCCTGATGATTTTCAAATCGTTACAAACTTTCCAAGGAGAACTTTAACTTGCCAACCCACCGAGGACAATTTGGAACCACAAACTTTTGAGGAAGTGGGACTTGGCAAATCAGAAATGCTTTTTGTTCATGACAATGAAGCCTGATGTAAGCTGTGATGTGATTGGATAATAATTGTCATGTGACTTACATTCTACTCTGATCATTACTGAAACACAAAGAGGAGATTTTGCTGGGAGATCTCAGATTTTTGTCAAAGGAGACTGTTCGATGAATGCAAGGATTGTTTGTATTAAGACCAAGGCATTCATGAAAGAATATATACATATAGACCAATGATTTTTTCTCTTTTTTCTTTATTGAAGATAAAAGAACAACAATAAAATTATAACCATTTTGCCTGTAATGATAGAAATTATGATTCTTTGATATAAATGTAGAGTTTATTTAAGAAAATTCTGAAAGATTCTGGAATATTAAGGGATGATATGTCAGTGTGAAGAGCTGGTGCATATACACTGTATAAAGAATGGGAATATTTATAGAATGATGCTATAGAAATATAGAAGTTAGCTCATAATAAATATGTGTTAACCCAATGTAACACAACTCCAGGCCTTGGCCAATGCAAATATCAGAAATTTATGATAATAAAATATGAATTTATTTTAAATTTAGACTGACCCAACTTGTTTAAGGGTTCCTATAGAATTCTTCCTGAAAATATCCAACTATATATTTGTAGTGCAATATTTACAGAGTAGAAAATTAATTCGACTAATGCTTCTTCATTGAATGAAATAAGTATTGTAACCAAGCAATTTACAACTGTTACAATGTTATATATTCCAGGTTTTGTACAAAATGTAAATGGCTTTGTAGAAATACCTGGCAGGGAGAAAGGATATCAAAATAGTTGTGTATTTGGAACATTTATGAGATATTATTAACGAGTGTGATAAGATTAGCTTGAAAGGGGAATCATTGGTTCAGCTGATGAAAATTGTTGAAAATGCCCTCAATGGGATCAGAAATGTTGTTTTTTGTTGGTTGTGTCTGGGAATTGTTTTCTCTTATATTTTTTGCACTAGTCATGATAGATGTCCTGATTTCTACTATAAAGCCTGTTATCAGGCTGCAATATGGGTGCAGGCCTTCATCTTCCAATCTGAAGTATTCCTATAACATGGTGTGTATATACTCAGATAGAGGCGCTAACTATGAAGGACCAGAAGGCATCATGAAATAATGAAAATATGACTCACTCACTGATTCTAAAAAATTAGAAATGCAGATGATCCTGTATTGAATGATCTAAGATATCAATGAACTGGCTATGGTCTGTCAAATGTTTCAATCTGGAGAAATTCAGCAAGTGTAGCAGGAGTTAACTTTCCTGCACTTATGCATGGTCTCAAGTACCAGGCCAATTTTCTGTACTTGCACATGGTGTAAAGTACCAGTGTCATTGTCCTGTACTTGTACATTTGTCATGTACTAGTTTCTTGTGTCATTGTTCTGTACTTGTAAGTGGTGTCAAGTACCAGTTCCATTGTCCTGTACTTGTACATCTTTCAAGTACCGAATGTCAGCATTCTATAGTTTTGCATCAAAAGCCAATGTCTAAAATTGCAAGATCATTTAGAATTCATTACAAATGTACTGTTTATCTTCACAGTATTCAAAATATTATTTTTGACCAAAAATGTGTATTTGTATTGTTGTTGGATATTTTATTATTTTAAATTTTTTTCTGGGTTTAGGTATTTCTTATATTTACCCATTTGTAATTGATTATATGCAAGATGAGAAAACCAATAATATCCTTCTTACTCAACATATACAACCGATAGCATTATTGATTCTTAAAAAAAATGCAGTTACCAAACAGTATACGGTAATACTTTGAAAAATTAAAAGAAAAGATTCTTTTGTTTTATTTTTTTTTAACCTGTTAGAAATAAAGCTTGAGTCTGTTCAATGATTTTTGAAAAAAAAGGTGTTTTTAAATGATGGGTTTGGAGCACAGTATGGAAATAATTGCTGAAGAGAAGAATAATCAGAAAAACTTCAGCTGGGAGAAATCTGAAGAAAGTTTCTCTCGGTGCCACAGAATGTTAGCTTAAACATGCTTGAATCAGTGTGATTCTGATAGAAATAAAACTTGATTTTTGTATTGGACATGTTCTGGACTGTTCTAATTTTAAAACATAATTTGATATCATCACTGCTTGAGTTTTAACATTTGTGATCCACCAGGTGTCTCTTGTGTCATGTACAATGCATGCTGGGATAGGCCGGTAGACATGGCAGCTGACGTGATGACTACCATTCTGTGCATTGTGAAGGGAATACATTAATATTTGGTAATGAATACACGAGTGAATAGAGATTAAAAAAAATAATAATCAGGTTTTGAATCTTGAGAAGAATAGAATGTTCGGGTGCAGTAAACTGATTGAAAGAAAATGGCATGCCAATCAACATACTGCTATGAGCCAAGCTAAAATTAGCTTGCTTGTCAACAAGGTTGAGCCATGCAGGAGAGATGTTCACACCAGGGGGCAGTATGGCCTACTCAAGCAGTGGAGAATTGATACCAAGGCACATCAGACACCGTCACATTAATCAGACTGATAACATAGATTAATATATATATACTGAACAAACATTGATATAATCAGCATTTTTGGAATTTTGGATTTAAAATATGTTGTATGTAACCAACCTTTGAATTGATTATTCCAAATATCTTAAATTAAAAGTAGAAAACATTTGAATGTGAATTGTATAAAGCATTGCAAACCATTGGTATCATGAAGTGTTGGTCTGAAACTTCAGGTGTTTGCCATCCTGCCAAAACATGTGCAATTTTAAATCATGATAACTTTTCTATTTTTCTATCCAAAAGACTTGATTTAAACAATTGGTTGCTCCAGATTTTGAATGTAAAAATGTCATAATAAATATGCTCATTGATTCAGTATATTCATTTTATGTCTATCATAAGAGATTAAAAGTGCACAAAAATGAAAAACAATTTTGGAAGTTGTTCACTGAAGTTAAAACAGTAAACACAGTAAGCAGCCTAAACATGCCTGGACCCTGCAGTGAGTGGACTAAACACTGTGAGGTATATAAACATGCCTGGGATTCTGGACCCTGCAGTGAGTGGCCTAAACACTGTGATGTATATAAACATGTCAGAGATTCTGGACCCTGCAGTGAGTGGCCTAAACACTGTGATGTATATAAACATGTCAGAGATTCTGGACCCTGCAGTGAGTGGCCTAAACACTGTGAGGTATATGAACATGCCTGGACCCTGCAGTGAGTGGACTAAACTCTGTGAGGTATATAAACATGCCAGGGATTCTTGACCCTGCAGTGAGTGGACTAAACACTGTGAGGTATATGAACGTGTCAGAGATTCTGGACCCTGTAGTGAGTGGCCTAAACACTGTGAGGTATATAAACATGCCTGGACCCTGCAGTGAGTGGGCTAAACACTGTGAGGTATATAAACATGCCAGGGATTCTGGACCCTGCAGTGAGTGGCCTAAACCCTGTGAGGTATATAAACATGCCTGGGATTCTGGACCCTGCAGTGAGTGGCCTAAACCCTGTGAGGTATATAAACATGCCTGGACCCTGCAGTGAGTGGACTAAACACTGTGAGGTATATAAACATGTCAGAGATTCTGGACCCTGCAGTGAGTGGACTAAACACTGTGAGGTATATAAACATGCCTGGACCCTGCAGTGAGTGGACTAAACACTGTGAGGTATATAAACGTGTCAGAGATTCTGGACCCTGTAGTGAGTGGCCTAAACACTGTGAGGTATATAAACATGCCTGGACCCTGCAGTGAGTGGGCTAAACACTGTGAGGTATATAAACATGCCAGGGATTCTGGACCCTGCAGTGAGTGGCCTAAACCCTGTGAGGTATATAAACATGCCTGGGATTCTGGACCCTGCAGTGAGTGGCCTAAACCCTGTGAGGTATATAAACATGCCTGGACCCTGCAGTGAGTGGACTAAACACTGTGAGGTATATAAACATGTCAGAGATTCTGGACCCTGCAGTGAGTGGACTAAACACTGTGAGGTATATAAACATGCCTGGACCCTGCAGTGAGTGGGCTAAACACTGTGAAGTATATAAACATGCCAGGGATTCTGGACCCTGCAGTGAGTGGCCTAAACACTGAGGTATAAAAACATGCCTGGGCCCTGCAGTGAGTGGGCTAAACACTGTGAGGTATATAAACATGCCTGGGATTCTGGACCCTGCAGTGAGTGGGCTAAACACTGTGAAGTATATAAACATGCCAGGGATTCTGGACCCTGCAGTGAGTGGCCTAAACACTGAGGTATAAAAACATGCCTGGGCCCTGCAGTGAGTGGCCTAAACCCTGTGAGGTATATAAACATGCCTGGGATTCTGGACCCTGCAGTGAGTGGCCTAAACACTGTGAGGTATATAAACATGCCTGGACCCTGCAGTGAGTGGACTAAACACTGTGAGGTATATAAACATGTCAGAGATTCTGGACCCTGCAGTGAGTGGACTAAACACTGTGAGGTATATAAACATGTCAGGGATTCTGGAACCTGCAGTGAGTGGCCTAAACACTGAGGTATAAAAACATGCCTGGACCCTGCAGTGATTGGGCTAAACACTGTGAAGTATATAAACATGCCAGGGATTCTGGACCCTGCAGTGAGTGGCCTAAACACTGAGGTATAAAAACATGCCTGGGCCCTGCAGTGAGTGGGCTAAACACTGTGAGGTATATAAACATGTCAGAGATTCTGGACCCTGCAGTGAGTGGACTAAACACTGTGAGGTATATAAACATGCCAGGGATTCTGGACCCTGCAGTGAGTGGCCTAAACACTGAGGTATAAAAACATGCCTGGGCCCTGCAGTGAGTGGGCTAAACACTGTGAGGTATATAAACATGCCTGGGATTCTGGACCCTGCAGTGAGTGGCCTAAACACTGTGAAGTATATAAACATGCCAGGGATTCTGGACCCTGCAGTGAGTGGCCTAAACACTGAGGTATAAAAACATGCCTGGGCCCTGCAGTGAGTGGCCTAAACCCTGTGAGGTATATAAACATGCCTGGGATTCTGGACCCTGCAGTGAGTGGCCTAAACACTGTGAGGTATATAAACATGCCTGGACCCTGCAGTGAGTGGACTAAACACTGTGAGGTATATAAACATGTCAGAGATTCTGGACCCTGCAGTGAGTGGACTAAACACTGTGAGGTATATAAACATGTCAGGGATTCTGGAACCTGCAGTGAGTGGCCTAAACACTGAGGTATAAAAACATGCCTGGACCCTGCAGTGAGTGGGCTAAACACTGTGAAGTATATAAACATGCCAGGGATTCTGGACCCTGCAGTGAGTGGCCTAAACACTGAGGTATAAAAACATGCCTGGGCCCTGCAGTGAGTGGGCTAAACACTGTGAGGTATATAAACATGTCAGAGATTCTGGACCCTGCAGTGAGTGGACTAAACACTGTGAGGTATATAAACATGCCAGGGATTCTGGACCCTGCAGTGAGTGGCCTAAACACTGTGAGATATATAAACATGCCTGGGCCCTGCAGTGAGTGGGCTAAACACTGTGAGGTATATAAACACGTCAGAGATTCTGGACCCTGCAGTGAGTGGACTAAACACTGTGAAGTATATAAACATGCCAGGGATTCTGGACCCTGCAGTGAGTGGGCTAAACACTGTGAGGTATATAAACATGCCAGGGATTCTGGACCCTGCAGTGAGTGGGCTAAACACTGTGAGGTATATAGACATGCCAGGGATTCTGGACCCTGTAGTGAGTGGCCTAAACACTGTGACCCTGCAGTGAGTGCCTGGACCCTGCAGTGAGTGGGCTAAACACTGTGAGGTATATAAACATGCCAGGGATTCTGGACCCTGTTGTGAGGCACTAATGTGTGTTCTATCCTTAAGGACAGGAGGAAATGTGTTGCTTTGGGTAGATTATCCTGTAATTAATGATTGTTATACTTTCTACAATATAGAGTTATGTGCACAATGTTTTAAAGACATGAATCCATTTGGCCCCCTAATTCTTAGCTCTGCTGACTTCTTTGAATTCACAGAGCTTTAGGGGTGGGAAAAATGTCAGTCCGCCTGTCTGTCCATCTGTCAACATTTTCTTTTTCTCCAAAACTACCAGTAATAATTGTTTCATATTTTATATAGAGGTGAAGATTCAGATTCCTTCAAATCTTATAGATGTCACCATTGACCTTAGTGCAGTGACCTCATGGTCACAAGTTGTGTACAGAGCATATCTCAGCAACCAAATATAAGAGGAAATTAAAACTTGGTATACAGAAATATCCTAGGTCATAGCTGTGCCTCGTCATGCTTTTTTAGTCATGATCTTTGACTTTGGCATCTTGACCTTGAATTCAAAATTTGTATACATGGAACATCTCAACCATTAAAAGTTCCGTATTTAATCGAATATAGGATGACCCATGTATAAGACGCAGGCCATATCTTATAAATGATGAACTGGAGATACTAAATATTGGGCATGCATGGCAACCACAAGATGTCGCCAGTGTTCACCAAATGTTTTTGACCCACATCAGACAAAATGTCGGACATTCAGCCAGCCAACGTCATAAATTTATTTTCCAACATCGGAAATTTCAATATATATGCCCTTGAGCCAATTTTCACAAGCTATAGTTGGGCTGGAATTCTATCACAGTTGTGATTTTGTAATTGCAAAGAATAAGGTTACTGGTTGGCAACCAGAGAAATGAAAGTCTGAAGCACCCAGGGTTTCAAAAAAGGTGTGCGATTACTGTGCATATCTTAGAAATGGGTGAAAAGTGACTGGCGTGGCCTGCAGAACCTGCAGAAAATTTGCTAGTTACAAAGTTCTTGTGTTTTCATTTAAGTCAGCAGAGCTATCAACCCAGGGGAATATGTTTTACAGCATATTTGGTCTTATTCAACATGTTCAATATATGTGAAGCAAGTTACCTAATAACATACTGCATGCAGTTATGGCCTACATCAGTCAGGTTATGACCTAAATTAGGGAGGTTATGACCTACATTAGTCAGGTTATGACCTACATTAGGGAGGTTATGACCTACATTAGTCAGGTTATGACCTACATTAGGGAGGTTATGACCAACATCAGTCAGGTTATGACCTATATCAGGCAGGTCATGATCTATATCAGGCAGATTATCACCAACATCAGGCAGATTGGGCATTTATCCTGCATATTAAATACTTTCTATCCTTAATCTATGAACATGTGCTTTAAAATGAATAAGTAAAACTACTGTATATCAGAATAGTAAAAGAACAAACTTAAGTTTATCCCTTTCTAACTATATATTTTTGCAAGGTTCGGGATATTAGAATGATAATCAATATTGGGAAGAGTTGATCATGAAAATAACAATGAGATATTGAAAAGACAATGACAGAGATAAGTTATCAATGGAAGAGACAAATAGTTGCAAATTAAGGAAGATTTGGAGGTCAGCTAGCAGAGCAGACACAGGCCGAGAGTGGTGGTTATATATTAAGGTGCTAAACACGGATTAGTGCCTTACCACTACATAAAAGACACACAAGATGCAGAAAGCTATTCTATGCACCAGTTCCCATCAGTTTTTAGCCATGCGTAGCACAGCTTCTGAAGTGAGGGGGGAGAAATTTTCTGTCATTCTGTCCGTCAACTTTGATCTTCTCCTTGGAGGAATTTGTAGGAATTTTTCTGGGGAGAAATCCTATGAATTATCCATTAGCCTCAGATTTTCTTTCCATTTTTTCATGATTTTTTTTCAAATAATTAATAGCTATCATATCACTGAGTTCTCAAGGAGGCTACCATTTTGAATAACATTACAAATATTAGCCACTGAGAATTGAGTTGTTGCAATATGTAACATTCAGTATGTAACATGCGTTTTGATTGGTCAAAATTATCATTTGCTCAAGTCTCATCTGGAAAGGATTTAAATGATCATTCATGAGGCAATTTCCAGAAAATGTTCACAAACAACAAAAAAGCAACGATCAGCACAGCTCTAAGGTCATTGGCCTACGTTTAATTACTGGTACAGTTGACAAACTGCTTACAATATAATAATTACAATACAATTTTTGAGCTAATAGTGAATATTCTTTTTAAAATGTACATATTTCATCAGCTTTAGTACATATAATTTGTGGCATATTTCCATCCTCTGACTTGTGCTATGTAATTTGCATACTCATTACCAGGGACAGCCATGAGGCAGTCTTCCCGAGTTGGACTTGCCTTGACTCGTAGTAACCACCAACCAAACCCCTGTGGTTATCCAGTTATTTTTGTGTGTACACTTTTACTTATCACACAGATAGTCACTGATAAGCCGGTAAATTTGTTTAAAAATATAGGTTTAATGATCACTTGACAGACTCCACATGAAAGCTGCATAAAAAATAAGTTCCTCCCTTTTTTTTAATTTAAAAAATCAGTGAATATTAAGGGTTTGCATCAGTGTAGGATGCCCAGAGCCAATTCTGGTCCTGGTGGCCAATTTGGAACTAAAGGTTTTTTTTCATAAAGTGACATGTGAATTTGAATATTTTTTAATAATGTTATTTTAAAGGCTATAATTCTCAAAATTTGAGGCATGATAGAAAAAAGTTCAAATTTTTATGCATATTTTTTAGATATATCGTTATTAATTAATATTTCAATTTAAATTGCAACAAATGCTGCACTTTAATCTTTTTATTTAAAAAATGACATGGTTTTGTAGCCTGCAAATCTAAACTTGCAAAGTGCATCAAAGTGTATATGGCCACATTAGATATTTTCAAAATTAAATTTGCAACTAATCTGATTGATCAGAATTAATCATTTGAGAATTTAAAAAATTGTAAAACAACTTTGAAATCTTGAAATAAGTTGAAAATTTTGACTTTTTCCCATTTTGAAGGTTAGCCATATTGTGTATAAGAATGTGAAACATTAAAAAGATTAAGCAAAATTTTGATCAATCAGTCTAGTTTATAAAAAGGCTTACCTGCTCTCAATATATTTGTGTATAAATGCAGAATCTGCAGGCTACAACACTCACATTTTAACAGCTGACATGGAAATAACCTTTCTTTGACTTGTAATGATGTCATATTACTACTAACTGAATGGAGGACAAGTGCAGGCCTTTTGGGATGTTTTTATTGTGATCATATCATATATTCAGGTCACATATATAGAGCCAATATGTTTGTTTCAAAATATCGGTCTCCATTGTTGTATAAATTGTTACAACAGCAGGGACTTTTCACTACTATGTAACAATTTTGAGTGATTGGGCCAACTTCACATTGACCTACTTTATTTTGTCCAAATTTGTGATGCAATAAAAGACACATGCAGGGCACAACATGAATAAAACAAGGTGTGTTATACTGATTTTATCAAAGCTTTCATACATTATTTTACATTAGTTATAAGCACATACATGTGTAGAATAACTCGTTTCCAAGATTTTTATATTTTTGGTATAAGGGGCGATCCATTTGATTTTTGTGGGGTGGGGTGGGACAGCAGTACTGGATGAATAAATTTTTTTTCTTTGGTAGGGTGGATGAATAATTTTTTTTTCTGGTGTGGGATGGGTGAATAAATTTTTTTTCTGGTGTGGGGTGGGTGAATAAATTTTTTTTCTTGTTAGGGGCGATCCATTTGATTTTTGTGGGGTGGGGTGGGACAGCAGTACTGGATGAATAATTTTTTTTCTTTGGTAGGGTGGATGAATAAATTTTTTTTCTGGTGTGGGGTGGGTGAATAAATTTTTTTTCTGGTGTGGGGTGGGTGAATAATTTTTTTTTCCAAAATCTCCCACCCCACCCCACAAAAATCAAATGGATCGCCCCTAACTCAATGAAATTGAAAGAATTCCAAAGGGGATACCCAGCTTTACTAGGCCTCTTCAATATAGGCCTAGTGCCGACGCGACCAAATGTCGTACTATTTGGGCGCTCATGAATATTAATGAGCTATAGAATTCAGTTACGTCATCGTATCCTGCACGTGCCGTCAGACTCATAGGCTGTAATTATGTCATCGCGTCATGCACGTGCAAGTGGTTACATTCAGGGGGCGGGGCTTATGGAACGGGCCTATTTGATCATACCTGATCGCTTAAGCGGAGAGGGTGTTATAAATTGAGCCCAATGCAAAGGAAAAAGGGGATAATTTCTGTAAGAAAATATTCAAAATGGAGAAATTTTAGTCTGTATTGTCAGAGCATATCATAATTCCTAAGCAGTAAAAAATGTAATTTTTGTTATCAGCCTCTCAAATGTTGGCATAATTATATCTAAATTGTAATGTGGTATCAAAACTTACAAGGAAATATAGGTGTTCACAGTATGGAAAAAAGTTTGTTGACATGGAAGGGCCACTTTTTCATGAGAAGGTTGTAAAGCTTAGGTTGCTAAGCAGGGAGAGTCCATGGTTACTGAAAAGGGGGAGTTTCCTTTTGGGGCTACTTTTTAAAAATGTTCTTCATGTTCATTCTTTGCAAACCATTCATCACATTCAGCTGACGTTTTTAATTTTTTTAAAAACGGCAAATTTTTTCACTGCTTTACAGAGTAGCTAGGAAGTTAATATTTTCTTGGCTTTCTTTTGGTGTTAAAAGTAGCTAAATCAGATAAATAGTTATGAGTTATGAGCAAAAACGTGAGAGAGCAACTTTTCTGTATGAATATTTTTCAATAGCTCTAATAATCAGTTTGGGTGTTGTTCATATTGTGACTTATTATATTGTCAATTTCTCATAAAATTCAATAAATCACATTGCACAAATATATTAGGATTATTATGAGCATGAAATATTATTATTCACAGGAAATATTTTTATAATTATTAATCATTATATATTAATTAACATATTAGAAATCCCCTTATTAGCCAATGGGCCCCATAAAAAGTAGTTCCAAGATAGGGCCTCTTCTAGGGACAAATATTAAATATTTTGGAAAAACCCCTTTGAAAGATGGGGGCGACCCCCTAAGCGCAAAAGCAATCATACTTGTTTTGAATTAGGACAGGATATTGAACTCACACCCAGAAGTAGGTCAATATCACTACACCTGGGACATGTAAATTCTGTTATATACTCTTACTAATTACAAAAATAATGCAAGACTCAAGCAAATTGCCTAATTCAAATGTCAAAATGTATTTTGGAATAAATTACTTGTTAAATAAATATTCTCGGAACTAATTTTTTGTGGATTTATATGCGGTTGCGCAACAGCACAGCATGTTTTTGGCGCCAAAAGTTCAAGTCAAATAGTTGACTGGTCAGTCAATGGGTGAATGTGATTAAACGTCTGTGCCCATCAATTTGCTGTGGGAGCAAATCAAATTAAATTCTTGATACAGTACATTATGTAGTCATTATTTCTGTAAAATTAGATATTCTCAAATTCAGAATTCATCCCTGCGCACACGCAGACCGGCACATTCACTTCCGGAAATGAACTTCCGGTTTTGCGAGTGAGCTGTCAGAAAAATGTTGACGAGTTTTCCTTGATTCTGAAATGTTGTAAGCTTGTCACAATACATAATATAGCTTAATCGAATGTTTAATACTTACAAAACATATTCCAATCATTGTCACATCATCGTAGCACTGTATAAAATGGGAAACACTTGTGTTCTCTGACATGTTCCACGTGCTCCAACAGTAAATGGAACGATACACTGAGGTCAATGTGATGTACTGCTGAGAGGGGAATGTAATAAAATGTATCGATATATTTGATACATTAGGCTTATACTTGTATCAATGTTTGATACATTTGCCGATCAACTTTTAGCCCAGCTGTCAATCATTTCCACGAGGGGCACCACTGGGGGAGTGGTGATCTCTTTGAAAATTAAGATTGGGCAGATGCTCCAGTGGTTTTGAACTCAAACTTGATATTTATGAATGTTTTATATATTTGAATGTTTTACATATTTGAATCTTATTCTACTTTCATGCTTTTTATGTCCCCACTGATAACTTCCATGATGTCATAAATATTTAAATCATTTCTGTAGGTGTCTTATTAGCCGAGATATTTGAAACCTATATAGACTATTCTTTTGATATATAGACTCGAATACAAGTGAAGTCGGCCCCCAAATGAAGTCGGCCCCGCCGTGGGTAGGTGAACTCGGCCCCCAAGAGAAGCCGGCCCCAGTCACTCTGTACCGGCTCAAAACTCATGAAATCTCCTTCGAGAAGGCTATTTAATTTGACCCTAACTTAGGGCATTAACTAAACCTAGGGACCCTCGGTAGCCGTTAATTTTCTTCCGGTAACTTGATATTCTAGTCACCTAAATGTGGGGGCCGACTTCTCCTAGGGGCCGACTTCTCTCGGGGGCCGACTTCACTCAGGGGCCGACTTCACTTGTTACCATAGACTCTACTTTTACAATGTGTTTTCATTTGTTGCAGGTACAAGAAATTTGCAGAGTTTTTTCCATGGTCATCAAACATCTTTAAAATATTTTACCTTGTCAATAAAAAGAAATTGTTTATTTTTATTTCTACTATAGTCAAGATCAAAGGGCACAACATGCCCTTTGTGTTCAGTGGTGAAGCCACCCATAAGAAACCTTGCATGATTGGAAAGTACCAGAAGCCAACCCTAAGAGAGATTACAAACGTGTAAAATTGTTGAAGCCACCAAGACAGAATATGTTGAAGCCACCCCTAAAGCCACCTTCAAAATCCTTTGTAAAGCCAAATCTGTGATCAAAGGTTATTCTGTCATTGTTTCCACAGCTCAGCCAATGCAGGCTTTAATGTCTTCCCATTTGACAATAATAATCTGCAAAAAAAATCTTTTCTTGACAGATAAGTTAGATATTTTTCACATAAGTAAGATATTTTTTCACATAAGAAATATTTTTTCTGAAAATGACGCTCCCTACTGGGTGCAAGACACTGTCATTGAAAACTTTGTGTTTAAGATATATGCATACTTTAGATATATTGCATGTCATTTACTAAATTTATTTCAATTATTTTACCTCACATGGCATTAATTTGTGTTTATTTTTTAAAGTTTTAATGGATTTTAAAAGCAGACGATGTTTAACCAAGATAGTTTGTGGTCATATTGCAACATATAACTACATGAGTAATTTGTGCAAGTTTTATGATTTTGTTTTATGTACAGAATTAGATATGTTCATTCAGCAGATTTCAAGATTTCAAGAAATCTCTTTTGCTGATTTATTTGATTGCAAATCTGACTAAACGATATGATGGATGTGACATGCAGTCATGGATGGAATGCACAGTGATGGATGTTATGAACAATAAAAAATGTGATAAACCATGAAAAATGTGACATGTAATGAATTTGATGTACAATGAAAAACTTATGTTCACAAAAACATTGTTATTGGCAGTGTCTTAGGGCTCAGTATTAAGTAAATATCAAGAAAAACAAGAAAAAAAATAAACAAAAAAAATTGCAAAACATAGAATGACATTTTAAAAACCTAATTTACATTGTTTAACCTTTTTTTATTGAATGAAGTCATTTCCACACATATAAAACATTTACTTTATTGTGAGGAAATAGTACAAAGCAAAATACAAGTTATGTAACAAGAGTATACATTTTAAAAATGGGGCCATTCCAGATGGGCTTGTGGTGACATTGAGTGATTCACGGTGATCATCTATAGGTTCCAATTTGACAAATACTGTCCAACTTTTTTATGACATAAAAATTAGAATAACAAAAACGGTCTAAAATGAGCTGTCAACAGACTCCCCCATACGTGTATACTCCACTGCATCAACTTTATAGAATTTTTAGATTTATATAATTTTGCATCAACTTTATAGAATTTTTAGAGTTATATAATCTTGAAAGATTTTTTAAATATTTATTTTATGGTGGCTGAGATAATATATATATATATATATATATATATATATATATATATATATATATATATATATATATATATATATATATATATATATATATATATATATATATTTAGAAGCTGGTACAGATATGAGGTACTGGAGGTTTCTTTGTCAGACCTCATTATGGGATACCATCTCATACCTTAATGTGTGTAACAGGAGAGTGCCATCTGGTGTTAATAATGAAATTATTTTACATACCCCACAAATCTAACGTTCATATCAATGGCGCTAATGCCATTATCCACCACCAGGGCACTTATTACTAACTGTGACACTAGATGGCAGTGATTTATATAGTTATGGCCTGGTTGTATAAATATGCTTCTCAGACATGTTTGTTCAAAAAGGCCTTGTACAGGTTACTTATGTAACGGTGACTAAGCAGCTGCACTATGAAGAGTGGGGTATTTTATATGCCTCACAGTACGTCAATGCCCCACAAGACAGGTCTGAGATTGGTAAAAACCCCATATCTGATACAATCTCTTTCTATATATATATATATATATATATATATATATATAGCCGACGACGACAACAGAGCTGCGTTTCAGTTTATCAAATGATTATCAATGGCACATGCAGGTGTCCGGAAACGCTGAATGCTTTGAAAATGGAACTTCGGCTCTGTTGTCGCCTGCAGGTCAGTTTTCGTTGGCTGTATATGTATATGTATATGTATATGTATATGTATATGTATATGTATATATATATAGCAATTAACAATGTGTACAACAGACAGAATTCCTCTTCATAGAAATGCGCTGATGGAATGGATATCAAAAGGGCATGTGTACCAAACATGATCTGAAATGACAGAGTAGCATTGATGCAAGATGGTCACACAACTGTGAGTTAGTCATACCAGTGAGTTGGTCACACCAATGTGAGTTGGTCACACCAATGTGAGTTGGACGTGCCATATTCTAGGCAAAGAACCATCACCCCTCAGATGTGACAGAATAGTAGATACCAAAGGTTTCTCAGCTTACAGGCATCGGAGCAGTTTCTGACAGGCAGTGTTTCCTCTCTCAGTTTTATATGAATATTTACATGTTCTTACTATATGATAAACAAGCTGCTGAAATATTCTTTGTTATATTTTCAAGACAAAAGAAAGGCACAATTCCTTCTCAAGATAACACAGAAAATGTTACATTTTGTGTTGGAAACTACTCTTATATACCTGTACTTTGGTCATGTTAGTTAGACTTCTGACAGCAGAACAGACTCGATAGTGTGCCTTGTTTACATCAGAGATTTCATCACATTCAAGCACACTTCACTAAAAAACGTATTTGACTTAAATTCTATAAATATCTAAGATCATAAATCATGATAATTGTAAACATGTCACACTTTCATAAACATTGAAACACCATTTTACTGTTTGACAAATGTCCGACGATGTACCTGCTTCAAACCGGAAGTGAGTGTGCCTGGCCTGCCTTTCGCGCATGACCAATCTCTGAATAACCGAATATCCATTCAAGTGGAGATAGTGCGTATTGGATCTCCCCTCTAGCTGGGTAGCCACGCTGCGTAGGCTCTGAGTGCCCACGAGACAAAAGTGGAGCGGCCAACATATCAAATCAAATCAAATCAAATCAAATGTCACACACTCCCGCGCAGTGTCGCCACCGTCTCGACCACCCACCCTCTCCACCATCAACGGTACCACCACTGCCACAGGTGCCTTTTTGGCTCCAATTTGCTCCCATACGCCAAATTTTGCTCACAATCGCTAGAGTTTATTGTTGAGTAAATTTATTGACTTTACCTAGTTATCTGAATGGGTTGTAACCAATTTTGAAACATTGTACCAATAAAGGCAGTAATTACAGTGTTACACTCAGAGTTTGCCGGGAACTATTTAAAAGTCATGCGGGGCTACATTCAGAGGCACGTTATTTGGTTTTGAGGTCAGACAACGACCTAGATTCACTTTGGGCCAACATGGAAGACGCAGGTGAGGGCATTCATATTGTATGTTTTGTATGTTCTGACTCTTCTCCCGCACGGTCATTCAAAGTTGACAGTGTGAAATGGAAAAACGAAAGTATTACCTCAAAATTGCACCATATTGTGGGAGAAGAGAATGATGCCATACTCATCAACTTAGTAAAAAATGCCAAGCTACAAATATGCAGGCCCTGTGTGAGAAAGCTTAATGAATTCCACGAATTCAAGACTATGCTGTTGAAAAATTGCCAATTTTTCAGTGGTGAGAAGGTGTCTGGAGGAAAAAGGCAATCGACCAGCACACCAAAAGCCATCAAAAAGCAGAGAGGTGAGTACTTCTGACATTGTACCTACACTCATTCAATCAGACTCCCCCTCCCATCTCAATGAAATTGTTTGACAGCTTGGTGGCTCCTATTCTTTATTGAATATGGATCAGAAATTTGATATCTTATAACCAAAAACATCAGCAAAATAGACTGTTTTTTGTAACATGGATGGTTCCCTTTTTGACAATAATTGCCAGGGGACAATTGGCCAGGGCAATTGAGGTCCTACCTGCCAGGTAATGTGTGTTGCTGTCTTGATTTGTCTCAATCACCCTAAAATAGTCGTGTCACATGCCCCACCACCCTATACCCAAAGACATCATCAAAAAAGACTTGAAATGCACTGTTTCCAGAAACATCACGCACTGCCCATCCAATTTAAGTCCCGACTCTGTAAGAACTCGACTTCCGGCGACTAACAATCAAAGAATTATGTACTGTTTAAATCAATTTAAGATGTCAGCCCTGTTTGAAAATATTTCTTTGTTTTTTCTTGATCTCAGTATCATTTCGCCATTGTTTACGAGTTTGCGCAAAGACGTGAAAGTGGGTCAGTTTATTCACGGGAGTGACAGCAACAATCTGAAAACTCCACAATGTTGTGGTACGTCTGACGTCATATGATGTTTCTCCCTTTGTGTTTCCATGACATCATCACTTGGACTCTTCTAAATGCCATTTCATGTTGTCAAGTTTGAAATCGGTAAAAAAATGAAGAAAAAACGCCACAGAATGCACATGGATTTGTATTACATTATGACTGGGAAAGATACACACTGTCCACCAGAGGCACACGCAAACTATTTGGTTCACCATGTCGCCCTCTGGTGGAGTTTGGGAAAGAGAGTATCATGGGTCATAACCACAACAGTCAATCGCCGGAGGTCGAGTTTATTTACTGGGGAAACTTCAATATGATGGGCAGTGCGTGGTGTTTCGAGAAACAGTGGATTTCAAGTCTATTTTGCCGGTGGCTTTGGGTATAGTACAGTCAGGGGTACAGGCTGGTTAGAAATGCTTTGTTTTGTTTCACTGTCATCAAAGTGTAATATAACCAGCTTTAATAACAATTTATTTATGTTTGCAATATATTTGATACATTAACACCAACTTGTTTCAATATTTGAAACATTTGCTGATCAAATTGTCAGGTGAGCTGTCAGTCATTTCCACCTTGGGTATAAGTATCTGCTGAAGAATGTTTTTGGTGCAAAACTAACAGTGGATGATGAGATTTTTTTAAAAATCTAATATTTTTCAAATACATATTATAACAATATTTGGTTTTTGTGAATATTATTTATTGCAGATGATGGGTAAAAGTGGTGTCGGTCACTAAGGAAAGTAAGGTTGAATACTGGTTTGCAACAACACATTGTTACATTTGCACATATTATTTTGTGCTGTTTTCCCTCCATAAAGAGTTCTTGACTGTTCTTAATAAGTGTCTAAAACAGGGGAATGTCAATCAGGTACGGGTTGCCGAGCACTTTGTGCTCAAAATACTGACCTAATGGACAATAAATCAACAACAAAGCTAAATAAAACATTCAAATTTTGTACCATTTCATCTTGGGTTAGAGCTGCAGAAGTCGGCCATACCGAGTGTCTGCCATGCCCCGCTGATGAAGAGGGATCATCACTCATTTGTTAGGCCTTTTTGAGGTCACAAACTTAAGCAGGTGGAGCACTTTGTGCTCGTCTTTTTGAAAAGACCCTGAGCGCAAAGTACTAGCGAGCGCAAAGTGCTCTGCAACCCGTACGGGGGAAAGGCTAGTAGTCATTTTGAAAGGGGAACATACCCATCCTAATTACTGGATGGGTGGTAATTGGTGTGACCTATACTGGTCTACCAGACAGATATTCTAAGTAAAATTCAAGCAACATGTCAAAGAGACCAAGAGTTGTAGTGTAAACATTTTAAATCTTTTTGTATCTATTTGTTCATATACATGTCAAGCAATGAATATTTGTGGGGTTCAAGATAAAATGTAAGCTCACCAGAAATTTGTTGAAAGATGGTATCTGCTGCTTCAGTCTGATCAGTTCTGGCCTCAACGCCTGCTTCACCCCAACTCACTGACTTCCCAGACTGAGAGCAACCAAACTCATCCTTCACCAAACATATAAGGAAAGCATGCATTTTGTCAAATGAGACTTGGCAAGGTAGCATGCAGTGGTGGACTGCATGATCCAAGGTCAAGGCTCATGCATATTGATGAAGTATTTTATCGTGAGATATTTGATATCCCTGGGGATCAAATAGCTCAGGATAACTACATGTAAGTCATCAGTGTGAGCATGCATCATATTTATATTTCAATATCAAGCTATTCCCGTTGATTGTATCTTTTAAGAAAGAAATGTTATTATTTGAAAACCCCACAATTATTGGCAATATGATTTATGAAAAAAATACTATCACTTTGAATAATTATTGGCAGACACCATTTTTTTTAGATTTGGTGACAATTGTTTTGTGATTGCAACAAGGAATTTGCATTTAAGGTCAACTCAAGTTAAATCTTAACCAGAAACCATACATATCATGAAATAGATGTGATGATAAATATTAGCATCAACACTTACAATTTTATGTAAAACCTGTAAATAGGACATTTAATCAAAATTTAAGAACAATCATTAAGCATCTACTAGTTAAAATAACTTAATTTCTATAAATTCAATGTATCACTGTCACATTTCCAGATTGCATAAGAAACATTGGATCCCCATAATATTAGATTATATACAGAATTTGCCAATTTGCAGGATCAAACCTGCATTTTAAACATGCAATTACACAACACAATCACCAGATTCATATTTCCTGTTTTAGGTTGTGTTTTTCTGTTTTTGTTGGTTTTGTTTCACAAAGTTAAATGCAATATTTACATTGTTACATGCAATTTAATCTGCTGCTTAGTTCTGTTTTGCTTGCTAGATAAGCCCAGTTTTTTCCAGTATGCTTGGTGAAATGTTCACCCATCAAGCATAACGAGTGGTATAGCCAGACAGGTTTCAAATAGTAATTACAGTTATTGAAACCAATTATCATTCACTATTACATAATTACCTATCATCTAAAATCATGCAATACAATAATGGCTACTTCACTGCTTTGGTTTTTCTGGGTAAGAAAAAAAATAACCCCAGTAAATGATGACTGGCCTTGACGTGGCTACTGGGCTTGTGCGTTACGAAGAAGTCATCAGTGAACTTGCATTGATGATTATCAAGATTTGGACAGGAAACTTTTCATGTCAGATTTCTATGCAAATTATTAAGAATATATGAAATCTGTAAGGCATCCAAGATGTCAATTTTCTTAAATATGATGCATTTAAAAATGATAATCAGCAAAAATGAATGATGACAGAATGTTATGTTATTCAGATTTATTGGTTCTGTCTAGAAATCTTTGATAATTGTCATGTTTTGGGGCAAGAATCTGTTCATCTTATATTTCTATTCAAAACAGTAAGAATGAAGATGTATTCTATAAATATACTCTACTGGACTGTTGTGGTACACAATCTGTCTTGTAAGAGTTCTGTATGTAAATGTATTATAGAAGGACACTCTACTGGCCTGTTGCAGTACATAATTCCTCTTGTAAGAGTTCTGTGTATAGATATTTATCAAAGGATACTCTACTGGCCTGTTGTGGTACATAATCCATCTCGTAAGAGACTTGTATATAGATGTATTATAGAAGGATACTCTATTGGACTGTTGTGGTACATAATCCGTCTTGTAAGAGTCCTACAGATATTTGTATTATAGAAGGATACTCTACTGGCCTGTTGTGGTACATAATCCATCTTTTAAGAGTCCTGTATATAAATGTATTATAGAAGGACACTCAACTGGCCTGTTGTGGTACATAATTTATCTTGTAAGGGTCCTGTATGTAGATGTATTCTAGAAATATACTCTACTGGATTTACATAATGGCAACCTTGTGTTGTGTATGTATATTTTTATGCATTGTTAAACTCAGAATTTCTCTGAGTTGTGCACAATTTAAGTAATATAAAGTATTACTGATGGCAAATTGGCATGTGCTCATGTGTGCTCCAGGAAAGGATTTAAATGATCATTTATGAAGCCCAAATGAAAATATTCAATAAGTTTAATTTTGTTTATTCTTTACATAAACCAAATAACAGGACTGTTGCATCATCCCTCTAGGAAAGACCTTTTAACAGGTTAACAAATGTTTATCCTATAAGTGAAACAATATTCTCAATTATTTGTGAATTTATTTGATGTTTTATTTTTACTGTGTTAGACACAAGGTGTTCCAATTATTCAGATAAGTGATCCAATATAATTTGAGCTACTCTTTATTTATTCTTTTAGGCAACTCAGAGAAAAAGGTTGAAATTCCTTTTAATCCATCCATCCAGCTGTTTTCTCCTTCAACTGGTTCAGTGCTATCAGACAATGGCAGTTTGTCTCCTATTCAAGACAATGTGGAGGATAGTGGACTGGGAAGATCCTTGTCATGTATCCAAGAAGAAATGTCAACTTCTCAAGAAAGAGTTAATCGATCACTACCATTTTATCACCAGGATTTAGTAAAACCAGTACCACATGTTCAACCAAAGCCACCACCATCAAAAGAGAGCATAGCACTAGAAGAGAAGGGGGTACAATGGGATCCAAAATTCCATTCAACGAATTGTACTCTAGACAGTAAACAGTTTCAGTCACTGGAGGAATCAATAAAATGTGGAACTGTAGAGGGTGTTGTCAACACCATAGTGAGTATACCAGCCATTTTAGCTGGTGTGCAGGAAAGAGTACTGAATGACATGCGAGCCAAATGTGTAGAACTAACATCACTACAGAAACCATCTGTCCTTAGAGCACAGCGCTCTATCAACAATCTTGGAGATCAGAATTTAGTGGAAAAATGTGTAGAAGAGATGATGGAACGGTCAGTATTTTTTACTATGATCCACAATTTAAGACAAAGTTTATATTAAAATGTTTTAAAGCATTCATGAAATCACAGAGGTCACAGGCAGTTTTACACAGGTTTGGGGTGTTCTATCATGGTCTGTCAGGGTGTTATGCCTGTGCCTGTGGACAAACATCAAGGAACAAACAAGCCTCTGTAAGCCAAATCACTTCATTGTCCCAATCTGAAGGTTTCCTATTGCTAGCAAAACTTTAATAAGTAGGTGTCTGCACTGGATCACTCGTCTGCTGAACAAAGTGTGTGGACAAAGAGTCTGATGGATGAATTGGATTTCAGCAGAAGGCTCCTTTATTTTTAAATGGCATAGAAATTTATATGGGGAAATATGATGGGTAATAACATTTGATCACCAAGTTTGAGGTATAAACATTTATATTGTGCAAGTGTTTCATTAATGCTTTAAAGGTATTAAGCAGTAAATTTGATGTATAATGAGCATATCTACATATGAACTTCATGACATGTTGAAGTTTAACATAGAGTAATTGCAGAGGTCTGTCTGAGCCATACACTGCACGTGACGGGTAAACATGGGTAGCGTGAACTTTCTTTTACCTCAGATGAGGCTCAAAGCAGCACTGTTGACGTCATTCTGGCAGTATTCAAAGGACAATACCTTTCATGATGTCATAAACATATTGCCATACTCCTATGACATCAGTTTACATTTCAGTGCCTCTTTGACCACACTCCACATAATAATGATGCCAAGAAAAAAGTGTGCTTTCAACAAGGGCTATAAATTAGGTTCCTGTTCAAATAGGTTTTGCAGACACTTACTGGGGTTCATCAACCGAAACAATATTTAGATATATGAGGATTAAAATAATAAGTAATGAAACAATTTGCAGGCCCTTCTACAAAATGTTTACAAACATTACAAAAAAATAAGAATGGTCACCACACCTCTTAAGGCCATTGGTTTATATATTGGTTTTAATACATATTTGACAGGTGTCCTTTCTTGCTTGATGTGCTCACAACTGTTGCAACACCAGAATTCCAGAGACCAGAGAAGAGCCTCATGGGCCCACTTGCTGTTATTTACAGTATTCTGCTATCCAGAAGATCTGTACAACTTTCAGCTATGCAAAGAGTGTTAACAATATCAGTTGTAAAAGGTGGATTAAATGAAAATGTGAGTTGATACCAATGTTAATTGTTATTCATGAGCACAGTTTAATACTCAATTGATAATAAATTAACCCTTACACATTTAATTAATCACACCTCAATATTATTTATTGCAGTACACATTTTATGCATGTTATAACATTTGTCATATTTTTGTTATGTTTAAAAACAGGACAATCTAACAGGAAATTGGAGTCTGTGAAGCCACAGTCAAACCTACAGGTAGGAGTCAAATTTCAAGTAAGTTAACAAATTAATAGACAATTTATTATAAAGGTAACCTTTCCACAAATAAACACAATTGCATGTACTTATTAAGATAATATTTTAATGAAATATAAGCACATGTGCATGTACTGGTCATTAAAACATTCTATGTATATTTATTGAGACACTGGAAGGCCTGCCATTGCATCTTAGTGATCACTCTGTTCACCCATCCAGGTTTCCGTCTACTTTTCAGCTATGCTGACTATATCAGCATATTTTCTGCAGTAATATGGGGGGGGAGCATTTTCTGTCCTTCTGTTCGTCATATTTGATCTTGTCTGAAACTTCAGAAATGTCAGAGTTCTTAGCAGGAAACATGCTGTATTTTCAGGGGACCAATTCTGTCTATTTTCCATTTGGCTCACATTTGTGTTCCTTATCGGTATGAACTTTGTTATCTAGCCAATATTTATATATTGCCAATGAGTATGAAGAAAACAAGTTGGAGTAATATTCACTAAGTAACATGCATTTTTATGGTCACAATTCTCTGCTCTGAAAATTTAAATGATCATTTAGGAAACAATTTCCACAAAATGTTCCCAAACATAATAAATTTGCAGTGATCAGCATGTATCTAAGGCTATTGGCCTATGTTGTACCAAACGGAGCCACTTTACTTTTTTTTGACATTGTGCAATGGCTTTTTTGGGAACAAATGTTGTTAATTGATGACCTTTCTTTACATAATGCTAGACTTGCATGTGTCTGCTCAATAGACGAAATAATAAACTGAATACTAGAGAAATCCTGAAGGCTCTGGAAGGATCTAGATTTTGATTTTAATCATTTCTGCTGTAATTGTTGACATCATAAATCGATAATAACACCTTTTAAACAGTGTCCTGTGACCAATTTGTCACAAGTCATCAAGTTTTATGGGATTTGTGTTGTTTTAGTGAAGAAAAAAATAAATGTCATTTTTAGCTCTCAGAGCTTTAGGAGTGGGGAAAATGTCTGTCTGTCCATCCATCCGAGGCCACGGGCCGTGGCACAATTGGTTAGTGCGCCAGCTTATTAGCACCAGTTCCTCTGTGGTGATCGAAAGGACATGGGTTCGAACCCCGGCCGTGCCGAGATTGAGCTTATGATACAATTTCCCGTATGAGCTGAGACCCGTGCCTAAAGGGTTAACCCGTTGTCCTTGTAAATCTGTGACTGGGTGGGTTGTCATGTCAAGGACCTGCGACATGACAATTCAGTGAGGCAGCACTATATCTGCTAGAAGTAGGTCTCATCACGAAATGACTGAGATAATGTTGAAAGTGATGTAAAACCCCAAACAAACAAATCCATCCATCCGTCTCTCAACATTTCTTTATGAATCCTCTTCTCCAAAACTACCAGTTATATGTTTCATATTATATAGAAGTAAATATAGAAGTGAAGATTCAGATTTCTTCAGATCTTAGTGATGTCACAATTGACCTTAGTGCAGTGACATTGAGGTCACACATTTTATACTGAGCATATCTCAGCAACCACTCATAAGAATTTAAAACTTGGTATACAGAAATGTCTTAAGTCATAGCTGTGCCTTGTCATACTTTCTTAGTCATGTGACCTTTGACCTTGACACATTGACCTTGAATTCAAAATTTGTGTGCATGTAAAATCTCACAACCATAAAAAGTGAATAAACATGTCAGTGGCCTTAAAGCTATGCTTATCATTGCTTTTTTGTAATGTTTGTGAACATTTCTTCATAATTTATCATTTCAATCCTGGTCAAGAATAAACTTGAACAGATGATAACTTTTAACAAAATGGAAAAAGAACAGAGCCTAATGGAAAAAAGGTAGAATTAGACATCTGAAAATACATCTTGCCTACTAATATCAAAGGAGAAGATCTCATTAACGATCAATGAAGATAAAAGATATTGGGCATGCCTGTCAACCACAAGGTGCAGTTGTGCACTGTCAGTTTTATTTTGCCCCTGCATCCATTGACCTTAATGCAGTGTCAGTTTTATTTTGCCCCTGCATCCATTGACCTTATTGCAGTAAAAAAAGTTTGTAAATATTGCATTGGTAACAAGATAAAGATTTGCAAAATATCAATGAATATCTCATCAAAAGTGATTTGCGATTTAGTATGGAAAACCATAACTCTTTCTCGTTACACTTTATTTCAATTCATGTGTTTTCATTGAGCAGAGCTATAAACCTCTCTGTTTGAGAATTGATAGAATTTTTATACATTTTAAGTGCGTGACCAAGTATGCTCTCTTAAAGTTTGTACTCATTAGTATGACAGTCTGACTATCTTGTGGGCATGGTAAAAACTTGAGTGATCGTGTCACATTATTGAGCACTAAATAAAAAGAGAGTTCTGCTGAACCATGGCCTGCTCAATACCAATATATTTTTCCATTTTGGGGCAGATTTTTAATATGTTTATGACATAAAAAGTTGGCAGCAAACATCAGTTTTTTATACACAAACTTTACCAAACAAGATCATCAGATGACAATATTGTGCTATGTGTAACCAGCTCATCACAAAAGTTAGACCAAATGATAATATTTGGTATTTACTTTAAATGTAGAAGGGATTCGATAGGAAGACAATACCAATTGAACTGAATGCAATTTTGTCAAGGTATAATTCTCAAATCTCCTATGGAGTGATCACAGTTTTGTGAATGTAAATTTATTTTTGTAGTGTCTCATGATGCTGAACAAGATTGGAATCACACTTTCACCAACCTCAAAGTTGAACCTTTTGGATGAATGTGCACTACAACAGAAAAATACCTTAGTGAAAGCCCTGAAAGATTGTGCACTTTGCAATCTGGTAGGAGACAATTGTGACATTAGAATTCAGACACGTCATCAAGCTTCAGATCATCAAATTCAAGACTGCCATTACTTCTCTATATTATTGATATTTTCTCGCATGGCAGACTGTGCCAGAGGCTTGTCAATAAAGCAACCAGTTGTGAATGTTGGAAATCTAACACCAGAGATGTTTCTTATAACCACACCTGCAGAGAGGGAAATCCTTCTTCAGTCATACAAGGTGCTTATTGGAAGGATTTTGGCCAGCAACATACCAGCTCTTCATTGGATGTCCACTATTCTCCCCCAACACATTCCTCACAGGTAAGTCCATTACATCTTACATTTACATATTTGGTTTGTATTAAATAAAAAAGTAGTTAAAATGCATCTAAAATATTGTTCACAAATATAGGCTCCACGATTGGCATCCCTGGTTGTGTTAATTACTCTAAAGCATAGGGCTTCGAATACAGAGTATCTTACAGCATTCAAATATATTGTGCACAAATGGAAACCAAGATGTGGCTTTTCATTGAGTTACTAGAAGTTCCACAGTAATCTCTCTGCTGTGTCTGTTTCTTTGTCTTTCCTTTACATCGTCCGTTCTTTTATCTCATGCTCGAATGCGACTATGTATTTTAAGTCACTGGGTTTATTTATATGATGCGTCTGAGCATCCATGAGATAAATGGTTATAGTGGTCCACATATCAATTTATAAGTTATTTTAAGCCATATATATTTAAGCATTGACAATTAGAGTCATTTAATGAAATATCTTTACATACAAAACCTTTGAGTGACCAGTCCCAATTATTTAAATATTTATTTTCAAATTGACAAAACATAATAATGTCAAGGTAAAATTGACTTGGATGTTCATACATCATGTGAATGTATCCCTGGTGGGAGTATTTTTCTGTTCAGTGCTGTCCTGGGTTGGCAGTAAAAGATTGGAATGTTCCAGAAAATGTTTCTGACCTTATGCAGGCAACAACACATCCTTTCAACTATTGTGAGGTTACATAATATCATGGGCATTGGGGGTTCGGTCCATGGTTGCTGGTTACAGAAGCTTATGTAACATCAGGGGACACATGCCAATGATCCTTTGTTGTCTGGAGTTGCCGGGCAAAGTAGAGCAGTGATAAAACCCCTCCTTACCACTTACGCAACACTCGTACACATGTTTCTTTTTTTTCCCATCTTTACTCAATTCATCTGCTTGTAGGCAAATATACTATAAGGTAAAATGGCCAAGGTATCAATCAGTGCAATGGTAATAAGGAATCTGGCTGTAGCCGTGTTTGCTATTATTGTTAACACCAAAGAAAATTACACTATCTGTTTTGACATTTATCACAAAGTATCTAGTTTATATGATTTTTGCATGGTTATAATATACAAGATATCAATGGACATGAAAACATTTTATCAAAATCACATGAAGGGTATCCTTTATGGTATTTCAATATGTTTTTCAGGTATGCTGATGTGATGGCCAGGAAATCAACAACAGTTCCGTTGAAGCTCTTGATGTGCAATGAAGCAAAATATGAAGATTGCATTAAGATCTTGGACGAATGTGAACAACAGCTCAGAGAGGCTTTTACCACTGCACATGGTTTGTTAAATGATAAATTAATGTAAAATTCAATGATATATTGACTGTTAGCATACCTTATGAACCTTTTTTTGCTATGAGGGTCCATAGAGGGACTGCAATAGCATTAAGAATTTTACCACTTTTGAACACTTACCAATCCTAAATTTGTTAGGTTAATTAAATCAGTCTCACCCACTGACCATCCAATTCAGTATTGCAAGCTTCTTGATCAAAAGAACCTAAGCTGGGACAGTCAGGCCAGTGTCCATTGTTCTCAGATAATAAAGCAGTCTGCTGTGTCATCATTTGTCTTCAACACTGGGCAAATACTTTTGTGTAACAATTAGAAGTTTTAGTGAAACAAAAATGATAATTTGCCTGATGCATATCCTGTGATTTCTGGCATCATGTTAACTATTTGTTGTCTGGAATTCACCTATGAGAGTTGTTATTTGGCAATAATAGTGGAAAACACATACCATATATTATAATATGAACTTCTAATTTGTGGTTGTATATTTTAAGGTGGAACAGAACAACTGGAAAAATTCAAGGTGCCAATTTTGGGAGACCAGCTGACCAAAGTGAGACTACACTATGCTAAACCATTGAGGGCTCATGCATTGGACCCTGTCAAGAGATTTGAAGACATTGGGCCAGTTATGTGTACAATGTGGCACAATAAACAGGACTTCCTTCATGTGAGTGTTTTTATTCTTTATTTTTTTAAACCTTGAAGGAGATATTTTTGATACTTTTTTTAGCTATACATAACACTTCATACATAATACAGCTTCTGTAGTGATGGGAGGGAAATTGTCTATCATTGTTTTTGTCAACTGTGATTTTCTGGTGGGAATTATTAACAATCTGGAGAAAATATGTATTTAGAAGGCATCAATTCTATAAATTTCCTATTAGACTCCAATTTTGTTAGCTCTGCTGACTTCTTTGAAGTCACAGAGCTTTAGGAGTGGGAAAAATGGCTGTCCGTCTGTCTGTCAACATTTTCCTTAAAAATCTGAAACTGCCAGATATGATTGTTTCCAATTTTATACAGAGGTAGATTTCGAGGTTACATAGCCTTATGTTACATCAGGGGCATAACTCTTTGATTTTTGCTGCCAACTGTGATTAAGTCAGGTAATCAGATACTTATCACTTACACAGGTATTCATTGATGTATAAAGTAAAGGAGGATACCATTTTGAATATGTCAGAAATATCCACCAATGACAATTGAGATAGCAAATTAAATATGTAAAATGCATTTTGATTGACCCAAATTATCTGATCAGGTCTGCCCGGGGAAAGGATTTTAACATCATTTCTGAAGCAATTTTGCGGATTTTCAGAAAATTGATATATCAATATTTATAAAGGTATGCGATGAGAGGGTCTTTTTTTAATTGTAGAAAGCATACAAGCGATTCTATAATAAGGAATCTTCCAGAGACAGAGGATCATTATTCCACTCTAAAGTTATTCTTCGACGTACAAATGTCAACGGACAAGTCAAATCCAACTACGTCGCCCATGAAGAATTATTTCTTCTTCTAGGCGAGGCATTGATTTTGGAACAGGCCTTGGAATTTCTTGGGATGGATTCATATGATGACCAGCCAACTAAGGTATGCATACTATCTGACAATAATATAGGAACAGGTAATATTCTGATAGGTACTGCAAGGTCGTCGAAGAGGTCTTTCTCTCCACTCAATTTCGATGGAATGAGTGAGAAGATTTGGAGAACAACCATGACTGCTGCAGAACACAATAATAGATACAAATAGGACATATAGGATGTTCACTTGCTGGGTTGTAATATTTTATCAAAGTTTACAGTATAATAATTAATATTTTATACTGGAAAAGTGCCTACAAATATGATTTCATGAAAGCTTTGGGGAATTTTCAAAGCATTCATGAAATGAGGTTTTCAAGCACTTTTGCTTGCATCATATAAGTTTTTATACCCCAAAATTTGTTATAAAATCCTATTTGCCTGTCATATTTACCTATCATAAATTTATGCGCCATTTGAAAGTGTGTGAGTCTTCTGGTAAAATCCAAATCATCCCTTGGACACTGTCAACAAACTTTCTTAAGTTTGACCAGTGATCTAGTGCTTACTGTAGTCTTGCTAACAGTGGGGCACCTTTAGATTGGGTCAATGGAATGATTTGGCTTACGGAACCATGTTTGTCCATTAATGTTTGTCCAATGTTACAGGCTTAACACCCCGACAAACCACAATAGAGGTCACATGATTTTATGCATGTGGCCACCTGGTTGCCAAAAGATTACAGGCAGTACTTGCAACTTTAAGCAAAACACAATAACCATGGTCACTGTATTTTGGTTGATTTTAGTGAAATAGCTTAATTGTATCACAGTTTTTTGGCCACACATCATTTAAGCATACCCCAAATCTCTGTAAAATTGCCTGTGACCTCTGGTTTCATGAATGCTTTAAATGTAATTAATTATGATGGAGATATGTACACTGTACAAACAAATCTTATTTGTTGTTTGCTCATATTAGGTGTTTGCCCTTTCATGCTGTTAATACCATTAAAACTCTTGCTAGCAAATCCTTAAATGTTGTATTCCAGTGCGTTGTCTACCTTGTCATATTGGATACTAAGTTGGCACACATGATGTCTGCAATAATTTTTTTTTTTTTTTTCAGATAAACATTCCAGCAAATGTCACTCAAATATCTCGTGAGAAAAAGATTGAACTGGCAGACAAGATTCTGTTAGGGCTGCTCCAACATTTTGGCTATGCCAGGTTTAACTTGGAGTTCCACCCAAAGAGCAACGTGAATCCCCCCTTAGGGCACAGAACAAAAGATTTACATACAGTGATTGGACAACTTTCAAATGGGACAATTCTTGTACAAAAGCAACAAATTCCTGTCCAAGTTGACCAAATAATGAATTATTCTTCCAATTTAGTGCAATGGGCACTGCAGCTCATGCATATGAATGACACTGCTAAAGAAGGAGATATGGATAGAATGATCCAAGGCTGTAAAGCCAACATTCCTTTCTTCTATTCACACAGTAGGTTATCTAAGTATTTTGTAGAAAACATAGATATATTGCTCAAAACACAACATATCACATCCCCTCAGATGCAATTGAGGCTTCTGGAGGGTAGTTATACAAACACAAGAGGTGGGAGGGGGAATTGTATAGAAACAGACTTGTTGAAAGAACACAGCATAAGGAACAAAAAAGATTTAATTCGTCATCTTGGGGCAAACAAAACTGAGTCGGCCATCCAGAGGGCCACATTGGCAGCAGATGCTGTCAATAATATAAGTGTGGTTTTCAGTCAGAGTTTGGGAGTAAAGCCTCAAAGTTCACGCCATTCTAAACGAATATCTGATGCTGACCAAAAAAAATTAAGAGACATACTCAGATCCATTCGCCCATTTCACTTTGAGGAAGACAGAAAATTTGCTGGCTATAATATTTCTCATGAATCCCCATTTGGGGGTATTGATTTAAAATCTATGAGAGAACATATGGTGCGTGTCATTACGCGATTGTGTCGTGGTCAAGTCGTAGAAGTAGAGCAAGAGGATGAAGATTCAGATAATGAAGGACTGCCAGCAGTTTAAAATTATTAATTGTGGCATCTATAAATCGCACTGTCTGTCATGGACACAGAACAAAATATATACATATAGTCATTGGACAATAGGGTGCTTCATCTTTGGGACTTTTTACTGATCAAGCTGCTCATTAAAAGAAATGTTCTCTGATATGTATTAAAGCCACAAATTTAAGACCAATCAATCACCTTTTAGACTCATTTATTCAACTTTGTGTCATGCAAATGTTATTTTAAAGGTTAATTCATATTTCAAGATCATTCTCATGTAATATGCGGTACGATTATTCAAATTCAAGACATTCAAATTCAAGACATTAATTCTAAGAAATATACACGTTCAAATGAATTTCACACTTATGTCGGATGCATTTGTGCGCATTATTTCCGCATTAACTTCAAATTGAGAATTATATTTTAGTAGAAAGTCCACAGATTTGTCTCCATCTCATTTTTGACGAATTATGGGATTTTAAGTATGTGAAGAAGGGACAAGAGCAATGAGGCCTTGGTGACCTCCACCTTTGCAGAGTTAGCATAATCCTGAATGTCCTTTGCTCTCATTTCTGCTGCATCATAGACAAAAGACACTAGTTTTACAATAGCTGCCATTTGTCTGTATTCCTCATCATCCCGCCAAATTGAGCCATTTTCCATCCATTCCTCAGAGTTCAAACATGGTGTGACCCAATCAGGAATTAGTGAGACATTTCCCTGTTGATGCATGTTTCCTTGGGGAGACTGTTTTTTCAAGAATGAGAAGAGAGGGCTAGGCATAGCTTGAAGTTGTGTGTCAAATGCAGTTTTGATCCCATGATTTAATAAGCTGTCAAACAGGACAAATACCACCAGAGACTCAGTCAGATAACACAAATGAGTTAGTAAAAATGCAAATAAAAGAGACAGCCATTCAGATGGCCACATTGGCAGCAGATGATGTCAATAATTTAATGGAGGCGTTACTCCCAAAACTCTGTGGGTGTTGAACCCACCACCTCTTGTCCTCCACTTATATAACCATCAAAGGCACAGATCCTATGTTCTACCACTGTGCTAGTGTGCTACGTTTATATGAAAGTAAGAGATGTGTTCAGCCTCATTTGCCCATTGCACTTTGAGGAAGACTGCAAAATTATTATTTAAAACGTTTAGATATATTATTAGAATAAAATACCAAATAGTATCAAGTATGTATGATCAACATAACTATAGCATTATTCAGTATTTATGTAATTCCAGAATTCAGTATTTTTGTAAATCCATAAACAAATTGTGAAGAGTAAGGTCATGTTTTATACTATCATTTTATCCTTGTGCTTATATGTATTGAGGTATGGTCATATGCAGGAATTTGTTGCTTTTTCATATAATCTTAATATAATAGTCAACCATAAGGGCAGGGTAGATGTAAGTGATGTCTGTGATTGGTGATGAATGACCCAGATTGAATTCCCAATGTCACACAAGATAATTTGTCTTGTGGTATCCAGATGAGAAAAGTAGAACTGCATGACCGAATACTTTGTTGATGCACAGGATTATGTACATTCTTACATAATTGGTTGACATTGACAGTTTTCAATGATTCAGGAGCAATTATATGGCACCACAGTACCTGGTAGTGTAAGGATGATGAACTATGTTTTTAGCTGCATTATGTGTGCACCCAATCCCTTGTATGTCATCACCTTGACCTGCTTCTCAATGTCACAGCAGTAATTATTTGTGTATTTGTGGTTTCCAGATTATAAGTTGACAACCATTTGTACATTGCACCAGGGTGGGTTGACATTGACTTATTCAGAGTATCAATGTGGTGTAAAGCAAAACAGGACTATAAAAAGCAAAATGACCAGTAAGGTGAATTATTCCCAGTTGTTCCTTTGCATATGCAATAATCCAATTGTGTATTATGGAATATTCTTTAAAATATACAGCTAGGCCTGTAAGGCTATGAGTATTTACTCTATCAAATATAACACAATCTCTGCAGTGATGTGGGGATATTTTCTGGCATTATGTCTCTCAACTTTGATCCTCTATGAAACTACTGGATTGAGTACTCACCTATAAGTAGGAAAGATGTATTTTCAGGGTACTAATTCAATATGTAACATGCACTTTGATTGGTCAAAATTATCATCTCCACAAATTTGATCTTGAAAAGGATTTAAATGATCATTTATGAAGTAATTTCCAGAAATGTTCACAAACATTTTAAAAAATGTTGTGATCAGCATAGCTATAAGACATTAGACCTTTTGGGGAAGTGATTTCAAATGCAATATTTTGCATTTCATTCTGTGACCATGTATCATAATCATAAATGCTATTGTTCTGGACTAAGTGTTGTTACTGTAAATAATTTGGTAACCTTTCATGTTTATATTTATAAGGTCTCACTCCAGTAATGATGTATACCTTAAAGTAGAAGCACAGAAGTAGTTCATAGTATAAATTTCTTTTCTGTCTTTGTGTGATCGTTATTCAGTGTTACATTGAAGAACGTTCTTTATGGTTGGAACAGTTGGACAGTTTATGATGAAGTTATGATAATTTCAAATCTACAAGTGTAATCCTCCCTGCTGTAGAGGGCATAATTTAATTGGATGAGACCATAGTAAAACTTGAGCTAATGTATTTTTATGATATCTTCTATTTTAAGAGAATGTAATTTGTTGAAGAGTAGATCAGTTTGAGACTTACACTAACACTTAGAATTTGAATGGAAATTTAACAATCATATTGCATATGTAACCCCATGCAAGAAATCCATAATGTGAAAGATGTGATGATTTAAGGTAGATTTTAGTCATATTGTTATGTGACATTAATCCAAGGAAATAGAAAATGTTAACTCTCTATACTTGCATTATTTATGTCTATATCTAATTGGGTTATTTTTTTCTGGTGTATGAACTATCGTGTATGTTGATTTTTTTAAACATGAAGAGATATCATTGTTTCCTTGTTTGATTGAGCCAATCACTTATATTTATTAGTTCCTGATTTATAGTATTGGTTATTACTTCAAATATCAGCATTTGTTATAAAATTATATTTTTGCTTGAATATACAATATCATTGATATATGTTATAAATAACAAAGGTCCAGAAGTGAGGCCAAGGGTCTTGTTTCTCATCAATTATTTTTTTCTTACTGGATATAGGGAGGGATCTTTTTCCCCTTTAATCCTGTAATTCTTTGAAAAGCATAAAGAATGTTTTAATTCTAAGAGAGGACATGAATCTACACCTTATATCACAACTCCCATTTCCATGCATCAAACCAGATTTTATATTTTTATTTGGACTTAAAGGATATATTATACAAACATATTTTGTTCATGTTAATAATCCTCATTTATAGGTGATGATACACATGTATTTCCAACCAGTCACTATAAATATGAAAATCTGAAAATGTATGTATATACATGTTTATTTATTTATGTTGATTGTTTCCTGCATTTGGGTATTGTATGTGAATGACAAATGTCTTTTAAAAATGTCTATTTTAGTTTCTGTCCAAGAAATGAATAATTTATAACCCAAGGCTAGAATTTTATTTCTGAACATATTATTTTATATCGAAAAATATGCTATTACTTGACAGTGCTAATGCAGTACATGAGAAAATATTTTGATATAAAATCCTACAATCAATATGAGTTTTGTGATGCCATTTAGACAAATGGAAATAAACTTTACTTTCAAACAATAATCTTGTTACTTATTTTCTTTTTTTGTTTTTTGTTGTTGTTAAAGTTTTCGTAAGTTATTTAACTTTGAGCTCTTAAATGACATGTCCAAGGATGTGGGTCCTTAGGAATTTTACAATTTGGAGGTATATATTCTTTTGGACAAACTTTAACACTATGGCATCAGAGAAGTAGCAAACTAGCCCTTTAGTAACTATATCTGGTAGGAAAATATTTGTATGTAAAGAGCCAAAACTCAGAATTAAGAAGTGTCCCTCAATGCCCCTAAATATTGTAAATGCTTTTTCCAGTATAATAGTCTGTTGGTTCAATACGTCAATAATAAACATTTCCTTGGTTCACAGAGAAATAATAACACTCAAATAAGATGCAGAAAAATGGTTGGCACTGAAAAAAATCAATATGATGTTTTCCTGACCAGAGGAAAAACTATGATCATATTCATTCTTGAATACAGTATAACATGGAGGTTTACAACTACATTTCTGGTATGAATATTTAAAAGTCAAAATAATGCTAAATAAAATGGTGAAGTATCTGTATGACATAATGTGGGATACACTAACTTTACATGTCCACAATTATTTTACAGTGATATCTAATTGCAAGTATATAAGCAAGATACCTCAAACATTCACAATTATGATGTACCCTGAACCTGGATATCAATGTGAGCAAAAATACTCTTAAAGGAGCAATATTTCAAAATGAGTTGCCTGCAAACATATCCAAGAAACTCAGATATAAATCTTTCACTTAAAGCAGTACAAATTATTATGTAGATCTTTGTGTAACTGCCCCTTACATGGCCAATAGTCTAAAGATGCTCTTATATTTAATATATACCTTTCAATTCTATTATACAACCAAATCTTCTCTCATCATTTTATAGCTTTTCAAGTCCCTTTTTTCCATTTATTTAGTACATCCTCCACAACAACACTGCACCTGGCATTTTGAGCAACAATTACACTTAGTTAGCTGCTTTGAAACCAAAACCAAATACCTTGAGCAGTGAAAGACGCAAACATATTTGACCGACAATATTCTCTCATATTGTCCTGAAGTTCAGGCACATTGCATCCCAGGTCATTGTTATTGAAATAGAGTGTAGCCTGGACTTAATCTGTCCTATCTGTTGTACATAATCTACAATATTTCTTGGTGGTTTGGCATGAATGATATTTGTAATACTTGGAGAATCAAAACCAATCCCTACGCTAGATGTACAAAAAACAAGCCTGATCTGTGGAGTTTCTTTTTTCAAATCATTTGCTACATACAAACAACTCCCTCTTCTTGTCTAGAGAAAAGTGTTACATACAACGTTGTGTACAAGTCGGGTTTCCCAAATAGTTCCTGAGCATAAAGTTGTGCTTGTGCACACCATTCAATTGGCATGTACAGAAGAGTGACTGGAAAATGTTCTTGCTTGGCATATAATTCTTTTTTAATGGGTATGAACACAAATTCAGCACACAAGACAATATCATAATTTGAGGGTTTGTCTTTCAACTCGAGATAAATGTTTAGTTTGTCAGGATTTTCCTTAATCACACATGGATTCTTCATACCAAGAAGTGCTGGCAATTTTGAGATGACTTCAGTTGTCAGAGTTGCACTTAAACCAACAACAAAACACTGAAAAAAGGAAGGTAGTGTTTTCAACTCCTGAAATGCCTTGCGGAAGTCTTTTGCCCTGCAAACACAATAAATTGGATAAGTAACCACAATTTATCATTTTCACATTTCAAGAAGTTTTATCCTATATTTGCAAATGATACTCAGATTTTAAAAAATTATTTACATCTGGGATTTTAGTATTTTATATTTGTGCTCTGACATATTTTGCTACAGATGAGGCTTGGTACAAGTGAATAGAATTTTATGCATAATGTAGCTGTTATAATTCAATATAGAAAATGATTTCAAAATCAACCCCTATTATCCATATCTACACTGAAGTTACCAAAGTCTAGTAATTTGGGAACAAGCATAATATAAACAGGAAATTATTATCTTAGTTAATAAATTGTCATATGTCTTATTTGTATCCTTCATTACAATTATTGTCTTACGAATGAAAATATTCAAAAATTAGTATCTGTTGTCTGATTAAATTAATGATCTTTTGGGACATTTATTGCTAGATATGTTGCTAAATTACAAAGCATATTATTCACCATTGATCTACAGTATGGCATTCATCAACAACAATGGCCAGGACATTTTTCTGGAACTCCATGCTGTCAAGAAGTTTCTTGCCTGTTGTGGTATAAAATAGGGCATCTGGATTTGCAAGGATAACATCATACATGCCAGACTCTATATCCTCAAATGCAGCATCAGTTTCACATTCCTAAATGGAAATAAATATTTTAGTTTGTTTTCTTTTACTCTTGACCTGATGGTAATTAAGGGATTTAGAATTATAAGCAAATGGTGTTTGAAGGCATCAATGTATTTCATATCTGAAATTATCTTTTTTTGGAGAAAGGATCATTCTTGGATGACATTCAAACTATTTAAAAAGTATTTTAATTATGATGTCACACTTAAGGGTATAATTACAAATAAATCAAAAATACTTGCCATTTCATATTGACCACTGTCCATACTAGTTGATAATGTTGTGCCTTTTCCGGTGATGATGCAGAGTGATATTGAGTGATGCACGGTGACCATCTGCCCATACTAGCTGGTGACGTAGAGTGATGCCTGATGACCATCTGTCCATATCCATTCCTAAAAAAAAATTATACATGATTATCAAAAAAATCATTTTTGGTGACATAGTAACATTTGCAGCATGTTATATTATTACTTATGGATGCAATTTGTCCTAAAAAGAACTTCAAAGTGATTGATGATATGATTTTGGAATTTTAAGGATTTAAGATCCATGTATATTTTGCCAAATATGGGGAAAAGGTCCTGAGGGGGCATATTGTAAGAATTTTCTGAAATAGAATATTTGAAAAAAATCTTTCTGCAATAGACCTCTTGAATGCCTTTATATTTTTTTAGGAAAACATCTAAAGTCAGAATATATTTAATCAATTATCACCAATACTCCACTGAAAGGACCTTATAAATGTTAGTTGGTCTTAAAACAAGGGGGTCTTCCTCCATTTTTATTTTCTTTAAACTTTAATATTTGATGGCCCCATTTTTGGTGAACAGTGACAATCGGTCCATACTAGCTGGTGATGTTGAGTAATGTATGGTTATCATCTGTACAAACAAGGTGGCGATGATGAGCCAGACTCATGGAGGCTCTGATTTCTGGAAACTTGTGAAAATATTTATAAATATGTAATTATTACTATGTACTATGTAATTATTAAATTGTTAATCGTTGAAAAGTCTATTTGGGTGCTGAAATAAGTGAAACTGTAGACCTATCCCTTTGCACTGGACAGAAGATTTCAATGAGTTCATTAAAATTTACATCAGTGCTACCCTGTGCTGTGGTTATCGTGTTAACACTATCATCAAGTTTCTATCTTTTCTCGATATTTCTGGTGGTATATAATGTTTGCAGCATACTATGTTACTATTTTTGAACTTATTCAACCACATTACAAATTTTGATAATCTTACTTGAAATAAGAATCAGTGGAAAGTTCACAATTACTTTTAATGGGGTACAGCATGGACTAAATCCATGGGTACAGGCACTGTTTGTCCATATCCAATCCTAAAAAAAGATAATATAATATATGATTATCAAAACATTCATTTTTAGTGACAGAGTAACATTTGCTGGGTGTCTTATTATTACTTATGAACTAATAGTATCAAAATATCTTGACAAAATTTATGGATGAGAATGAATGATACATAGTGATGCATTCCTAAATTAGAAAAACACTGACAGAAACTGCAGGCCCAACACTTTGCTTTGTACTGTTTTTTCTCACTGAGCCTATTGAATGCACATCGATGCTGCCCTGTGTTTACCACTGAGTTTCTACTTTTAAACAACATTTCTGATCAAAAGAAACATTTGTAACATGATATATTATTACTTATTAACCAAATCAACAAGAAAACAAATGTTGTCAAACTTACATGAAACAAGTATCATGGAAAACATCGCAACTTTTTTCTGACAGCTCTGGGCATCCAAACCGGAAGAGAGGTAACCACACCATGTTCGTGCATGCTTCTATTTCTGAATTCTCGAATATTGAAATAATATCTCTTCAAGTTTCACCTCCATTCTGAACACCAATTGTGACAAACAGCTGGCGAACCACGTGTGCCACGTGTGAGTTTGTATATGTTTACACTCTGAAAGTAGTACCGACGGTCATATGCTAATCTGCCTGTGGCAGTGATGGTGTCTTTGACCCATGGCTGTGTGGAGTGTGCAAATGTCAGTCAGAAAAGTAGTCCGGCGCCAGATGTTAGGTCCCAGTGGGACTTGTGTCAAATTTTTATCAGTTATAATACTCCCAATAGGCCAGCATAAAAATGGCTGAAGTAGGTGGAAAATGTGGTGGATTTGCCTCATGGAGTTCCCTGGTAATGTCTAATCTTTTTGTTCAATGTTACTTTGACCAAACTTGTAAAGCACAGATTGTGAAAACTGTAGAATAATTGGATAATATTGAATGAATGGAAGAGAATAAATTTATTTCTGATGAAAGATGTGAATCTTGTAATTTTTGACTGAATTTAATGCAAATCAATGAAATCAATGTGGGTATGTTGAAGTCTGGACGAAACAATCCTTTACCAAATATATAAGGACAATCAAGGACCTTTCGTTGAGAACAGTTGGTGCAGCATGCGAATAATGTCACTAATTACTGGAGGATTGCTCGGATTGGTTCACGTAATTATAGAACAATGATCACATATTTTCATTGACGTGACTGCAATTCCAGCCACAGCATACAGGCACCTGCGCAACAGGGTGGTTTACTGTCCCAACTTGGAACGGTTATTAGTGTCTAAGTCTGGACTGAGATTGTTTCCACAGGTTTTCCAGACCCAAATAGAGGCTCCAAATCTGTGCATTGTATCAACAAGGTGAACACTCAAATTTGGACCCAGATATATCACAGTAACATGTACCAAAATAGGTCAAATCGTTGTCTGAGAGTGACAAGAAACTTCCTCAAATTCAGCTACATGATATCATCAGTGTTAAATTTTTCAAGAATTTTTTGCCATTTCATCCGCTCGCGAGCCAGCAGATGAGAATCTTAACCCCCAAAATATTTATTTTATTCAGACTAAAAAATGTATAGGGAAACTCGTTTATCCAAAGTAAACTTCTTCCTACAAGAATTACTCTCCAAAACAGGACTTCTCTATCATATCAGTCCCTGCCACCAAGGATGAGAAGGTTTGCAGAGGAGGATCGCATTCAAGTCACTATTAATAAAATTCTGGCTGTGACCAGATTGGTGACATAATAAATGACTATTCATACATGTTCTTATTGGTTCGCATCTTGGTCAGACAACTTATTACGGGTCGTGATGCTGGCCAATTTCCATTGTATGATATTGTGGTAGGTGTGACTCACATGCAGCACTGAATATGGTGTTCCAGACCCGGCCCCTGAGGGACACCTACCTGGTCCGGCCCGAGGGACACCAATCTGGCCCAGCCCCAGAGGAACAACTACCTGACCCGGACCGAGGGACAACTACCTGGCCCAGCCCCAGAGGGACACCTACCTGGCCCAGCCCCTGAGGGACACCTACCTGGCCTGGCCCCTGAGGGACACCAACCTGGCCCAGCCCCAGAGGAACAACTACCTGACCCGGACCCAGAGGGAGACCAACCTGACCTGGACCCAGAGGGACACCTACCTGGCCCAGCCCCAGAGGGACACCAACCTGGCCCAGCCCCTGAGGGACACCTACCTGGTCCGGCCCGAGGGACACCAACCTGGCCCAGCCCCAGAGGAACGACTACCTGACCCGGCCCCAGAGGGAGACCAACCTGGCCCAGCCCCAGAGGGACACCAACCTGGCCCAGCCCCAGAGGGACACCTACCTGGCCCAGCCCCAGAGGGACACCAACCTGGCCCAGCCCCAGAGGGACACCTACCTGGCCCAGCCCCAGAGGGACACCAACCTGGCCCAGCCCCAGAGGGACACCTACCTGGCCCAGCCCCAGAGGGACACCTACCTGGCCCAGCCCCAGAGGGACACCAACCTGGCCCAGCCCCAGAGGGACACCTACCTGGCCCAGCCCCTGAGGGACACCAACCTGGCCCAGCCCCAGAGGGACACCTACCTGGCCCAGCCCCTGAGGGACACCAACCTGGCCCAGCCCCAGAGGGACACCTACCTGGCCCAGCCCCAGAAGGACACCAACCTGGCCCAGCCCCAGAGGGACACCTACCTGGCCCAGACCCAGAGGGACACCTACCTGGCCCAGCCCCAGAAGGACACCAACCTGGCCCAGCCCCAGAGGGACACCTACCTGACCCAGCCCCATAGGGACGCCTACCTGACCCAGCCCCAGAGGGACACCTAACTGGCCCAGCCCCGGACGGACACCTAACCGGCCCAGCCCCAGAGGGACGCCTACCTGATCCAGCCCCAGAGGGACTTTTTTTTTACAATAATTCCATATTTATTTGTTTCTGTAAGATGTGCAACATTCCAAGATAAGACTAAGGAGGAACAAAGTAATTTGACATATTTGTAATTTGCATAATTATTAACATATTAATCTTTATGTTGCATATAGTAAGATTGCATTTGTTGGCTCCCCAGTTCAAAGGTCAAGAGAAAGATGATAAGGATAGGAAGACACAGGATTGGTCAGAATTATTGAAAATAAAGGTCATGAGAAAGATGATAAGGATAGGAAGACACAGGATTGGTCAGAATTATTGAAAATAAAGGTCATGAGAAAGATGATAAGGATAGGAAGACACAGGATTGGTCAGAATTATTGAAAGTCACCTGCTGTTAGTAGAATAGTTCATAAAGCTAATATCATAAAATTGTCTTCAGTTGTATCCGTTACACAAGAATTAAAGAATGTTTTTGATTTTTCAACATTTTCCAAAATACACTTTGCACATATTTCATTATGCTATATTAAAATAGTTGAACATACCTCAGTTTGCCTCAAAGGACAAGTGCAATGGTGGGAGCTTGGAATTTGATGAAAAACAAACAAAATACTAGATTAATTCAGTAAATTTATATTTGCTTGTATATTATGCTGAGAATGAGGCTGTCGTTTTGGGAAGTAAGCAGATGGCCCAATATGGCAAACTGATTGTGTAAAACTCATCAACAATAACTATAATCCACTACAAAAAAACTCTGCACTTTATTAATACAAATGAATCACAATTTATCATTAACTTGTGCCTTACAAAGAAGCCACAATAGAGGTCATGTCCTATCATCTTCAAATTGGTAAGTAATTATGCCAATACACTGGGACATTTCTCAAACACTGAATCACTCTCTTTAATATGCAATTGCTTAGAGACACAAAATGTCAAATCTGCATTCATGTTCTCAGTCATAACTGAGCAGCAAACTACAATCATATTTAACCTGTCTGCTACAGGCATTCAAACACTAAATGATCAACCTTTGCTCACATATCCATAATCTGCTGTTCTTTTAAATGCATTTAATACATAACACATCTTTTGCTCTGTTATTTGCAGGAGTTATGTTTATTACAAATATTCAATATCACATTATTCATAAATATCATAGATTTCTTCTTCAAATATCCCTCATGTTGAATAGGATATTGACATAAAATGTTGCTGTTTTCAAACTTAAAAATATGTCACCAATTAAAATAATCCACACAAAGTGTTCATGAATATTTGGTTGTAATGAATATCTTGAATATATACTCTTTTAAATGGCAGAAACAAGGTGTAGAAAGAGTTTCAAATTGGTGTTTTACAAATAGAAAATAATTTCAATGTGATATCTTAATTTAAAATTCTAGCATGTTGAATTAATTTCATTAATACCTGTATAATACTGTAATTCTATCCTTTGTCAGGGAAAAGAGCACAAAATGTTTCAGTTTGATTTTCTTCACAATGAAGGCATGTATTATGTTGTGCATATATTCTGGGGGTGATATTGGTGACTGGCAGGTTAAGAGCAGGCTCTATTGTTGTCTTCATACTTTTGCATTGGGAATAATTGTAACTTGAATAAATAATAGTGTATATGGTGTATATGCTGTGAAGACAATCTTGGAAGTGCTGAGACAATAAAGCATCCTCATAAACATACCAGGAAAAGTGAAAATCAGTGAACAATTTTGAAAATCAAATACATGACCAGAAAATTAAATGAATTTGTTCAAAGTTTATGGTGACTTTTAAAATTTTAATTGGATTTCATATTTTAAATAAGAAGGTATGTTTCCATACAAAACAACGTGATAATGTTTCGGAGCAGTGAGTGAGGAAAGAATGTGAGAATGTTTCAGAGAACTCCCCACTGATATCAAACAATGAGCACTCCATCCAGTGACGAGTCACTTTCTACATAATGATATAACACTGAATATACTGTGCACCTTGTTCATAGAGAATCCACACCGGCAGCAGTGCTCTGCTACACAACATGTGAGAATAGAAGGGCTGATGCGATGCCGGCTGATGCGATGCCGGCTGGTGGGATGCCGGTTGATGCGATGCCGGCTGATGTGATGCCGGCTGATGCGATGCCGGCTGATGCGATGCCGGTTGATGTGATGCCGGCTGATGCGATGCCGGCTGATGCGATGCCGGCTGGTGGGATGCCGGTTGATGCGATGCCGGCTGATGCGATGCCGGTTGATGCGATGCCGGTTGATGCGATGCCGGTTAATGCGATGCCGGCTGGTGGGATGCCGGCTGATGCGATGCCGGCTGATGCGATGCCGGCTGATGCGATGCCAGCTGATGCGATGCCGGCTGATGCGATGCCGGCTGATGCGATGCCGGCTGATGCGATGCCGGCTGATGCGATGCCGGCTGATGTGATGCCGATGATACAAGACGTGACATCTTACCAAGGCCACTCATTTCTTGCTTCTCTCTCCTTACAATGAATAATCCTTGCGGAGTTTTTTCAGATCTTCCTGAAGGAGAGGGCAAGCAGCTTGCTCTGATAACTTGCTCAGTACACGCACCAAATCTGCAACAACAACATCAAGCACTTCATACAGCATTCTTATGTTGGGATTTTTTTTTTAATTATAAAACTTTGACGTTTTCCGGACTTTGTGTTGTAAATAATTAATATAAACAGAATCTTGTCGCAAATCCCTGTAGATCTCATGTCATCACTAACACCCTGTAGATCTAGTGTCATCACTAACACCCTGTAGATCTCATGTCATCACTAACACCCTGTAGATCTCATGTCATCACTAACACCCTATAGATCTCACCTCATCACTAACACCCTGTAGATCTCATGTCATCACTAGCACCCTGTAGATCTCATGTCATCACTAACATCCTGTAGATCTCACCTCATCAATAACACCCTGTAGATTGCACCTCATCACTAACACCCTGTAGATCTCATGTCATCACTAGCACCCTGTAGATCTCATGTCATTACTAACACCCTGTAGATCTCATGTCATCACTAGCACCCTGTAGATCTCATGCCATTACTAACACCCTGTAAATCTCTTGTCATCACTAACACCCTGTAGATCTCCCCACTAACACCCTGTAGATCACATGTCATTACTAACACCCTGTAGATCTCATGTCATCACTAACACCCTGTAGATCTCATGTCATCACTAACACCCTGTAGATCTCATGTCATCACTGACACCCTGAAGATCTCTTGTCATCACTAACACCCTGTAGATCTCCCCACTAACACCCTGTAGATCACATGTCATTACTAACACCCTGTATATCTCATGTCATCATTAACACCCTGTAGATCTCATGTCATCACTAGCACCCTGTAGATCTCATGTCATTACTAACACCCTGTAGATCTCATGTCATCACTAGCACCCTGTAGATCTCATGTCATTACTAACACCCTGTAAATCTCTTGTCATCACTAACACCCTGTAGATCTCCCCACTAACACCCTGTAGATCACATGTCATTACTAACACCCTGTAGATCTCATGTCATCACTAGCACCCTGTAGATCTCATGTCATCACTAACACCCTGTAGATCTCATGTCATCATTAACACCCTGTAGATCTCATGTCATCACTAACACCCTGTAGATCTCATGTCATTACTAACACCCTGTAGATCTCATGTCATCACTAGCACCCTGTAGATCTCATGTCATTACTAACACCCTGTAGATCTCATGTCATCACTGACACCCTGTAAATCTCCCCACTAACACCCTGTAGATCTCTTGTCATCACTGACACCCTGTAGATCTCCCCACTAACACCCTGTAGATCTCTTGTCATCACTAACACCCTGTAGATCTCCCCACTAACACCCTGTAGATCTCATGTCATCACTGACACCCTGTAGATCTCCCCACTAACACCCTGTAGATCTCTTGTCATCACTAACACCCTGTAGATCTCCCCACTAACACCCTGTAGATCTCTTGTCATCACTGACACCCTGTAGATCTCCCCACTAACACCCTGTAGATCTCTTGTCATTACTAACACCCTGTTGATCTCATGTCATCACTAACACCCTGTAGATCTCATGTCATCACTAACACCCTGTTGATCTCATGTCATCACTAACACCCTGTTGATCTTATGTCATCACTAACACCCTGTAGATCTCATGTCATCACTAACACCCTGTAGATCTCACCTCATCACTAACACCCTGTAAATCTCATGGCATTACTAACACCCTGTAGATCTCATGTCATTACTGACACCCTGTAGATCTCATGTCATCACTAACACCCTGTAGATCTCATGTCATCACTAACACCCTGTAGATCTCATGGCATCTCTAACACCCTGTAGATCTCATGTCATCACTGACCCGCTGGGTAACTCACCTTTCTTCTCTGCTGCTGACATAAACATGGTGATAGTCTGGAATCGTGGGACAGTGGTCAGCTGCTGAAGATACGCTAAAGCTTTGCTGGCAAGCCCTGCAAATAGTGAAACATTGCGAAATATAAAATATATCAGCATGGAACTACATTCTGGTATCATAAACAGGTTAACAGGTTACAATTTAGTTGTAATCAAGATATAATGCTATTCAATATTATTGCAGGCAGAGCTAGCTGTGGCCTACTACTATCTCCACACTCTGACACCAGGCATGACATACAGGGATCGCAAGTGGGACCTACCTTGGTCTACAAATATCTCCACACTCTGACACCAGGCATGACATACAGGGATCGCAAGTGGGACCTACCTTGGTCTACAAATATCTCCACACTCTGACACCAGGCATGACATACAGGGATCGCAAGTGGGACCTACCTTGGTCTACAAATATCTCCACACTCTGACACCAGGCATGACATACAGGGATCGCAAGTGGGACCTACCTTGGTCTACAAATATCTCCACACTCTGACACCAGACATGACATACAGGGATCGCAAGTGGGACCTACCTTGGTCTACAAATATCTCCACACTCTGACACCAGGCATGACATACAGGGATCGCAAGTGGGACCTACCTTGGTCTACAAATATCTCCACACTCTGACACCAGGCATGACATACAGGGATCGCAAGTGGGACCTACCTTGGTCTACAAATATCTCCACACTCTGACCACAGGCATGACATACAGGGATCGCAAGTGGAACCTACCTTGGTCTACAAATATCTCCACACTCTGACACCAGGCATGACATACAGGGATCGCAAGTGGGACCTACCTTGGTCTACAAATATCTCCACACTCTGACCACAGGCATGACATACAGGGATCGCAAGTGGGACCTACCTTGGTCTACAAATATCTCCACACTCTGACACCAGGCATGACATACAGGGATCGCAAGTGGGACCTACCTTGGTCTACAAATATCTCCACACTCTGACACCAGGCATGACATACAGGGATTGCAAGTGGGACCTACCTTGGTCTACAAATATCTCCACACTCTGACACCAGGCATGACATACAGGGATCACAAATGGGACCTACCTTGGTCTACAAATATCTCCACACTCTGACACCAGGCATGACATACAGGGATCACAAGTGGGACCTACCTTGGTCCACACTCTGTCACCAGGCATGACATACAGGTATCGCAAGTGGGACCTACCTTGGTCCACACTCTGACACCAGGCATGACATACAGGTATCGCAAGTGGGACCTACTTTGGTCCACACTCTGTCACCAGGCATGACATATAGGGATCGCAAGTGGGACCTACCTTGGTCTACAAATATCTCCACACTCTGACACCAGGCATGACATACAGGGATCGCAAGTGGGACCTACCTTGGTCTACAAATATCTCCACACTCTGACACCAGGCATGACATACAGGGATCGCAAGTGGGACCTACCTTGGTCTACAAATATCTCCACACTCTGACACCAGGCATGACATACAGGGATCGCAAGTGGGACCTACCTTGGTCTACAAATATCTCCACACTCTGACACCAGGCATGACATACAGGGATCGCAAGTGGGACCTACCTTGGTCTACAAATATCTCCACACTCTGACACCAGGCATGACATACAGGGATCACAAGTGGGACCTACCTTGGTCTACAAATATCTCCACACTCTTGATAATGGACAGCAACATATGACCATCAAGCTTGTTGCTCACCACTGAAAAGAGAACAAAACAATCTCGTCAGCATTCAGGGTCACTGCTGATTTTCCTTGTTACATGGCATTTAAATGTGAAAAGCATTGAATGTTGATCAAGTACCTATTTTCTTTTTATCTAGTTTTATTGCAATTAAATTTGAAAGAAACAGTCGTTGAAAACAAGAATACCTTTGGGAAGATCATTGGGTTCAACTTGCTGCAAGAGTTCGGCATAAGCTACTGGATCAGCCACTGACTTGAGAGATGTCCACGCCTGGATGAACTCATACGGAGTGATCCGACTCAGCTGGGGTACCGGAGATCCCTCGTGGGCATCGGGGCTTTTCTCAGCTTTACCAGCAGATTCCTGAGATCCACCCTTTACATCACCAGTCACTATCTCAGATTCCTCCCCAGACTTTGAGGGTTGTGCTTTTTTCTCGGGTTGTGCTTTTTTCTCGGGTTGTGCTTTTTTCTCGGGTTGTGCTTTGTTCTCGGGTTGTGTTTTGTTATCGGGTTGTGCTTTGTTCTCGGGTTGTGCTTTGTTATCGGGTTGTGCTTTGTTCTCGGTTTCCGTTTTCTCCGTCTCCTGTGGAGGAGGAGTTGTTGTGGTTTCCTCTTTATGAAGAGGATCTGAACCATCTTCCTCTTCTTCCTCTGATGAGTTCTCTACCTCTTCTATCTTTATCTTTTGTCTCTTCTTTTCCACATTTTTGGGCGGACTCTCCTTTTCTTTTGCTAGTTTTTTCTCATCCTGTAAAATCAGACTATATCATAAATCTCATCATAACTTTTATCAAATAAAATAATGCCTTTGTTTCAGGTAGCATGCCTGTAAAAAGATTTGAGCTGAAATCATTACATTTTGAAGCAGGAAACAGTTAAAGAAGATCTTTATAACCCGAGCGAGTACAAAAAGAAGGGTAAATTTATGAAAAGAGAAATATTTTTAGGGTCTGGGGGTTTGGGGGGTCATCGGTCGGGTTACCTGAAACAAAGTTGTTATTTTATTTGGCCTTAGTCCCACCTTGGAGTAATTATGAATGGAGGCGCAACGTCGCAAGATCAAAAGGCGCATCATAGTTGCCGCCATACCCATTGTTATGATGACGCCATATAGGTGCAAGATATGAAAGTTTTGACGTAATTTTTTTTTCAAATCTATTTTAAGTGATCAAAACCACAATTTAGAGTTAAACATATCGCGAATGAAATGTTCGTTTTTTCATACAGATTATGGGGATATAAATTTTATTTCTCTGCTCCAAGCGTAGATGATTTTATGAAGAGATTTTCAAATCCATCTCATATTTATGAAAATGAGTCAAAATTTCCGTTTTCCTCTCAGATTATCAGGAAATCATGTACTTTATTGTTATTTTTGTCTTTCCAGTTTATTTTTAATTATTGGCGCATATATTGGCAGATAAGAAAAATATACCATTTTTTTTCAGTAAAAAATATACTATCAGAAAATGCAATTTATATCCCTGCCAATTTATGCGCCGTCATAGATACTTTGTCTTATGAAATGTTATGTCATAATTTAAAATCAATAAAAAATGAACATAATATTTATTATTGAAACAATCAGAACAGAAATGAACAGCTTTATTTGAAGTAATTTTGAGTGGATGGTATTGTAAGACCCAAAATAGCAACTATTCTGAATTTTTCTTTATAAAAAAGACACTAAAATGTGGTATAAAACTTCAATGAAACATTGGCCAATTTATTTTTTTAAAATATAAATCTTCAATTTTCCACTGTTCCAAAGTCGGCAACTATGATAGGATCAAAGGATTTTGAATCCATTGTGTAAGACAATGCGTTACCATGACGCCATAGCTCATATAACCGCCGTCACGCCTCCATTCATAATTACTCCAAGGTCCCACATATCACACAACAAAGTCTCATAAATGCAAGTCTCATTTCTAAATTGAAAATAAAGGCCGAAAAAATAACTTAATACAAACTGGATGTAGATTTGAAAAATATATTTAGTAATAGTAATATATTTCATATTTGACTACTATAGTTTATATTTTAGTAATTTTATTTGTCCATCTAGACTTGCATTTTGAATTTTTCCAAGGTTTCATGCCATAGCAGGACCCACAATAGGATCAGTATGGACTGGAACTACTATCATAGACTCCCATTACAGTTATCAATATAACATTATTTGTAGTGATATAAAAATAAATTAAATTGGGTTTGACCAATTTTGATAGAAACCGTTGCTCTGATCACACAAAACATCATTTTGTAGTGATATGAACCAAGACTGCTGTAATAATTGTTAGTATAGTGGACATGAAGAAATGTCCACCATAAGAAATGTTGCACAGTACTAAGAATTGTACTGGAATCTATTAGCAAGTATTCTGTTTGAAGAGATGTTTTTTTACCTCTAAAATTTTCCTTGTGATTTGCAGTTCCTTCTTTGCAGCGGCATTCTTTGGGTCATACTTAAGGACGGTTTCAAAGTCAGCGACACTCAAAGAAAAATGTTTGAGCGTTTTATGAGCTTGTCCTCTGCGGAACAATGCCTTAATATTGGTAGGTTCTAACTTTAAGGCCTCGTCACAATCACTCACCACATCCTCAACCTGAAATATAAACAAACACATTCAGTAAGATGCTTTCTATATGGCCTAGAAACAAATTCAGCACTCTATATGGCCTAGAAACAAATTCAGCACTCTATATGGCCTAGAAACAAATTCAGCACTCCATATGGCCCAGAAACACATTCAGCTCTCTATATGGCCTAGAAACTCATTCAACTTACTATATTGCCTAGAAACACATTCTGCTTTCTATAGGACCGAGAAACACATCCTGCTTTCTATATGGCCTAGAAACACATTCTGCTTTTTAAATGGCCTAGAAACACATTCAGCTCTCTATATGGCCTAGAAACAAATTTAGCTCTCTATATGACCCAGAAACACATTCTGCTTTCTATATGGCCTAGAAACATATTCAGCTTTCTTTATGGCCTAGAAACACATTCAGCTTTCTTTATGGCCTAGAAACACATTCTGCTTTCTATATGGCCTAGAAACATATTCAGCTTTCTATATGGCCCAGCAACACATTCTGCTTTCTATATGGCCTAGAAACACATTCTGCTTTCTATATGGCCTAGAAACATATTCAGCTTTCTATATGGCCCAGCAACACATTCTGCTTTCTATATGGCCTAGAAACATATTCAGCTTTCTATATGGCCCAGCAACACATTCTGCTTTCTATATGGCCCAGCAACACATTCTGCTTTCTATATGGCCCAGCAACACATTCTGCTTTCTTTATGGCCTAGAAACATATTCAGCTTTCTTTATGGCCTAGAAACATATTCAGCCTTCTTTATGGCCTAGAAACATATTCAGCGTTCTATATGGCCCAGCAACACATTCTGCTTTCTATATGGCCTAGAAACACATTCAGCTTTCTACATGTATATGGCCTAGAAACACATTCAGCTTTCTATATGGCCTAGAAACACATTCAGCCTTCTATATGGCCTAGAAACACATTCAGCTTTCTATATGGCCTAGAAACACATTCAGCCTTCTATATGGCCTAGAAACACATTCAGCTTTCTACATGTACAATGTATATGGCCTAGAAACACATTCTACTTTCTATATGGCTCAGCAACACAATCAGATGCTCTCATTATGGCCTTGCTTGGTAGATCACAATTTCCAATACAAACTAAATAGAGTGTAAAATATGAAGGCTGGATACATAATTAGTTTGTGTCAAATAAATCATATTGCAATTACATGTACAGAATACAATGCAATCTCTTGATTAGGGCATCACTATTCTTGTAGCTTTAAGTGAAAGCAACCACTTTTGATCATTGATCATATGGTGAATATTAATATTGAAATTCTATGTACAGACCTTGTTAAGCTTGAGGTAGCACAGGGCTCGGTTTGAGTAGGACACAGCTCGGTCTGGGAAGAGTTTTATGCACTGGGAATAGCAATCTACTGCTCCGGTATAGTCACCCTGCAATAATATCCACAATATTACAGCAATATCCACAATATTACAGCAATATCCACAATATGACAGCAATATCCACAATATTACAGCAATATCCACAATATTACAGCAATATCCACAATATGACAGCAATATCCACAATATTACAGCAATATCCACAATATTACAGCAATATCCACAATATTACAGCAATATCCACAATATTACAACAATATCCACAATATTACAACAATATCAACAATATTACAACAATATCCACAATATTACAGCAATATCCACAATATTACAGCAATATCCACAATATTACAACAGTATCCACAATATTACAGCAATATCCACAATATTACAACAATATCCACAATATTACAGCAATATCCACAATATTACAACAATATCCACAATATTACAACAATATCCACAATATTACAGCAATATCCACAATATTACAGCAATATCCACAATATTACAGCAATATCCACAATATTACAGCAATATCCACAATATTACAACAATATCCACAATATTACAACAATATCCACAATATTACAGCAATATCCACAATATTACAACAATATCCACAATATTACAGCAATATCCACAATATTACAGCAATATCCACAATATTACAAAAATTTCCACAATATTACAGCAATATCCACAATATTACAGCAATATCCACAATATTACAGCAATATCCACAATATGACAGCAATATCCACAATATTACAACAATATCCACAATATTACAACAATATCAACAATATTACAACAATATCCACAATATTACAGCAATATCCACAATATTACAACAATATCCACAATATTACAGCAATATCCACAATATTACAGCAATATCCACAATATTACAGCAATATCCACAATATTACAGCAATATCCACAATATTACAGCAATATCCACAATATTACAGCAATATCCACAATATTACAGCAATATCCACAATATTACAGCAATATCCACAATATTACAACAGTATCCACAATATTACAGCAATATCCACAATATTACAGCAATATCCACAATATTACAACAATATCCACAATATTACAACAATATCCACATTATTACAATATCCACTGTGACAATAGTATAGCAATATCCACAATATTATAGCAATATAATAGGTGCATCTACTATTTCAAGCCTTTCAAATTTAACAAGAATGCTGATCGTGACTGGATGATGTACCGACCTTCTGCACCATGCTCTTGCCTCCGTCTTTGTATTTTTCAAACTCTTCCTCTAGGAACTGTTGTGGGGTCTGGCGCGGCGAGGCGGGGCTGGCTGGCATGTTGCTATCAGACAGGGAGGCAGGCACTCTGGGAGTTGCCATGGCGACCGGCGCGGGGCAGAACGCGGGGGAGATACTGGGGAGCTTCTCTCTCCATCTTGGTCCTTCCATCTGCTGCAGCATCTGCCCACATCTGCCATAATAAACACAATTCTCAAGATGCTTACATGCACTAATAACTATATCAAAACAGCCTCAAACTCTATATTGTGCAAACTCTATATTGTGCAAAACCTATATTGTGCAAACTCTATATTGTGCTATCTTTGTTAATGTTACAAGACTGTTAATGTCTTTATGTCGCAATATCTGTTACTTGTCATGATTGTCATTGAATTAAATCTTCAAACAAAACATTGATCTGTGAATTCAGGCTAAATCCTATTTGATGCATTTGAGTTCCTTCATGGTATATGGACAATAAATATCAATAAGATATCTACATGGCTTAGAAACACAATCATCATAAATCAGTCTCTTGTGATCGAATCGTCAGCGACTGAGCGTCTTCTTCCCGCCGTTTTTGAGTTGACGGAAACCAAATATGTGCTTGTGCAGATTGATCTTCTGCTTTTAAATATTAAAAACAAGCGAGTCTTTGTGCAGTTTGTGACCATTTTCTTGGGTATAAACAACATATAGGTTAATACAGTATCGGTTCAAGTAGGAAGAACTAGGACTGTTACAAAATGTTAGAAACCGGTGGGTTCCCGGGACTCCTGAGTACCGGGGCCCATCCCTTATCTTGACTACAGCTGTTTCTGTGTGTTGTGCTGACCTTGACATTCCTTGGTGTACCTGAGGTCCTATAGATCTATCCAGATACATCGCCTGCTGATAATCTACATAAGCCTTATGATATCTGAAACAAAATATAGGTCACCGTCAAATAAAATCAACAATTTGTTTTTACACTTTCAAATGACTATTTTGATTATATCATGACAAGACCTACTTGTAGCAGATACAGTGCTGCCTCATTGAATTGACTACAATTGGATAACGTATTGGTGGCATTGATTAAGGGTTTTGTTGATAGAATTACCAGATAATATTATAGAGGAAAACAAATCTTCAAATCTTGAAGCTTACTTTTCTAATGTTTCTTGGGCCTGGGCCCTCCTGACTAGAGCTTTGACTAGGGACGGACTGAGCTCCAGGGCTGACGTACAGTCCGCCACACAGCCCTGACAATCTCCAGACTTCATCTTACTGGCAGAACGGTTACTATACAACACCGCCAGGTTGACCCCATGCTTAGTCTTGTCTACATGAAAATAGAAACAAATTTCAGACCAGGAGAAAAGCGATGTCAATGCTGTTAATGATATAAAACATCGTAAAATGTGTGTAAAAATTAAATGAATGTGATTCTTCTGCTGAGACAGGATTCACATTATTTTTCTTATAACCCAATCCTTTTATCTTGAATATATGATTTTGGAGATAATTTTCAAGTTATGGATTTCAGAGAAATATTCTCTGCTTACCAGTTTGCAATAAATACGAGCATCTGATATTTAATTTACTATAATATTTAAGCATCTTCTGTTTAATTATATCAATTCTCACTGCTTGAGTAGACTCTGCTGCCACCTGGTGTGTTAATATCTGTAATCCATGGGTGAACGTTGTGGACATGCAAGCTTGGCTTATAGCAGTTACAAATGCTGATTGAAATGTCCTTTTCTTTCAATCAGATTATTACACACAAAAAATGTCTTCTTATTTTTTTCAAGATTCCAAAACTGAGGGTTTTATTTTCTGTACATGAAAGTGTTCCCCAAATACCTATGTATTCCCTTCACAGCATAGAGAATGTCAGCTGTCATGTCTTCAAAACATATCCCAGCATGCATTGTTCGTGACACCTTGTGGATCATAAATATTGACACTCAAGCAGTGAGCATAAACAGAGACATTTGACACAGAGAGTGGAAACGAGCTGAAGCTCTGCATTATCGCTCAGGCGAACCGATATTATAAATACTGCATGTAGACCTATAACACAGACCTGGATCCGGATTCACGGACTCGTAGCCTTTTATAAATATGTCTTTTTTGTTAGAAATTATTACGAGAACTACTTATTTTTCACATATCTATGTTAATTGTACATCACTGACATCAAGAATGGAAGAATTTGTGTAATAAATGACAAACTATTTATCGCTGATCAACAACAGTTTCACGTGTGAGTGCATGGTGCACCGCGCTGACACCTAGTGGCAAACCTACTGTTTCCAATCTCTGTTTAAATATTTCTGGAATGAAGCAGAATTACTGAGAAGTGTTATCTGACCTGGCAGGAGCTTATTGATGGCTTTTGTGTATCTCTCCACCGCCTCAAAGTACTGGCCTTTCTTGAACAAGTTGTTGCCCTGGTCCTTGAGGAATATAACCGAATCTGGCAGCGGTGGTGGGGACTGGGCCACAACTGGGCTAACAACAAGTGGCGCTGTCACCACTGATGCGTTTCGTTTCTCTTCTCCCGTGACGTCATTGGCTACGTTTTCTCTCTTGGCTGAATCCGGTTTACTCACTTGAGTAGATTTATTTTTTGGTTCCTCTTTTTTGGTATCCTGCAATGGTTGCCTTTTCTCTGTCGGTTTATCTGATTCTATCTTGTCTTTTGGTTCTGTCTGAGTGTTTCCTTTACCTTTATTTTTCTTGCGATTTCTCTGTCTCTTCTTTTTACTAGAGGAGATCCCTGCTTCTCTTGGACTCTCAACCTTTTCCTCTGATTCTTTATGACCAGAATCTTGTGATTCACTCTTACTGATATCTTTATTTTCTTTCTCTTCTTCAACACTTCCTGCCGTCCTGTCCTCATTTAAGGTCTGAGTGTTCTCTGTGTGTCCATTCACTACTGGTTTAGACGTGGTATCGTGTTCCTGCTGGATTTTTTTCGATGTTTTGTTGATAACCACCTCCTCCTCCTCCTCGTCATCGGAACCCTCCACTTCTTCAATCACCATTCGGCGCCCAACTTTCTTCTTCTGGGCCAACTCAGATTCCACCTCGTCCAGCAATTCCTGTATTTAATCAAAACAAATTAAACAGTTGCAGAAAGATAGAGAGGTATGTTTATTTTCTACATTGACTAATTTTGTCTAAATACACTTATTGTGGTGATTTATAGTCAGAGAACAGCACAAATACAAAGAGGACACGTGCCTAGGGACACATGTAGCTCTTCATTTCTATTTTGTGCTACTTTAACCCTTTGAGGACAGGAAGGACTTCTACATCCACAGCCAGCAATGGATGGGAAGGACGTCAGCATCCACTGCCAGCAATGGATGGAAAGGACGTCAACATCCACCGCCAGCAATGGGTGGGAAGGACGTCAACATCCACCGCCAGCAATGGATGGAAAGGACGTCAACATCTACAACCAGCAATGGACAGGAAGGGCATTCACGTCCCCATTGTTCTAACTTTATGACCTTAGCTTGTGAAATTCTCAGGGAATATAACTTGTTTCAATGTATTCAAGGTAATGACGTCAGACTGCTTGAATCATGAATTTTTGACCAAAGTACTTTGTTGAGCATATTGAATAACCATGATGATTATAAATAACATTAACTTAGTATGCAGATACACAAATAAAAAAAATGGTTAGTTCTGTCAAACAACAAAATGTAAATAGGCTAGTCCCTTAGGAATAGAGACAAGCAATCAAGTGAATGAGATGAGCCTCAATATGTGGGAGGGCGAGGTTGCACACACCTGAGCTCGTTTATTGTGCGCTTCCTCTCGGAGCACCCTCTGGAGATCATTCTTGGCATTAGAGAAGTTCTTCTTTCCTTTGTGGGCCACACCTCTCCGCAGCAAAGCTTCAACAAAGGAGAACATGTCTGTCTTCACTTCCAAATGTCATATACATACATGCATGTTGGAAGCATAAATTATCAGTGTTTAAAAGGGCCTTAAGCAAAGAAAATCAGGTTTTGTGGTTTTATGATTTATTATCATTTTCTATCAGGATTCTGCAAGATGATAAACATAAATATGTATTTTTCAGAAATCAAATCTTTATCCTACCTTTCAAATTGTTTGGATCCTCCTTTAAAACAGAATTGCAATCTTTGATGGCAGCATCCCAATTTTCTAACTTTACATCTTAAATTAAGAAAACAAAAATGGAGTTCAGGACACAATAAGAGCACAGTTATTGTAGCTTTTGCCCTATATATAATACATAAATCATATTATGATTAAAATTCTCAGTAAAATAAATGAGATGTGTGACCTACTTGCTTGGGCACAGTTGTTTCTGGCTGCGATGGTGGGTAATATAGATAAACTGCGCTGGTAATACAACAAAGCTTCCTCATAGTCACCAGCTCGGAAGGACTGCAAAACATATATCTCTCAGTGACACCTGGCCAGAAATGTATGGTACCTAAATATGGCCAGAAATGTATGGCACCTAAATATGGCCAGATATGTATGGTACCTAAATATGGCCAGAAATGTATGGTACCTAAATATGGCCATAAATGTTTGGTACCTAAATATGGCCAGAAATGTATGGTATCTAAATATGGCCAGAAATGTATGGCACCTAAACATGGCCAGAAATGTATGGTACCTAAATATGGCCAGAAATGTATGGTACTTAAATATGGCCAGAAATGTATGGTACCTAAATATGGCCAGAAATGTATGGTACCTAAATATAGCCAGATATGTATGGTACCTAAATATGGCCAGATATGTATGGTACCTAAATATGGCCAGATGTGTATGGTACCTAAATATGGCAAGAAATGTATGGTACCCAAATATGGCCAGAAATGTATGGTACTTAAATATGGCCAGAAATTTATGGTACCTAAATATGGCGAGAAATGTATGGTACCTAAATATGGCGAGAAATGTATGGTACCTAAATATGGCCGGAAATGTATGGTACCTAAATATGGCCAGAAATGTATGGTACCTAAATATGGCCATAAATGTATGGTACCTAAATATGGCCATAAATGTATGGTACTCAAATATGGTGAGAAATGTATGGCACCTAAATATGGCCAGAAATGTATGACACCTAGATATGGCCAGAAATGTATGGTACTCAAATATGGCCAGAAATGTATGGTACTCAAATATGGCCAGAAATGTATGGTACCTAAATATGGCCAGAAATGTATGGTACCTAAATATGGCCAGAATTGTTTGGTACCTAAATATGGCCAGAAATGTATGGTACCCAAATATGGCCAGAAATGTATGGTACCTAAATATGGCCAGAAATGTTTGGTACCTAAATATGGCCAGAAATGTATGGTACCTAAATATGGCCAGAAATGTTTGGTACCTAAATATGGCAAGAAATGTTTGGTACCCAAATATGGCCAGAAATGTATGGTACCTAAATATGGACAGAAATGTATGGTACATAAATATGGCCAGAAATGTATGGTACCTAAATATGGCCAGAAATGTATGGTACCTAAATATGGCCAGAAATGTATGGTACCTAAATATGGCCAGAAATGTATGGTACCTAAATATGGCCAGAAATGTATGGTACCTAAATATGGCAAGAAATGTATGGTAACTAAATATGGCAAAAAATGTATGGTACTCAAATATGGCCAGAAATGTATGGTACTCAAATATGGTGAGAAATGTAAGGTACTCAAATATGGTGAGAAATGTATGGTACCCAAATATGGCCAGAAATGTATGGTACCTAAATATGACCAGAAATGTATACCGTATTTACTCGTGTAAAAAACGACCCCCCAAAATTGATGTCAGTTTTACCGTCTTTATTCTTGAATAGCTTTTATCTGAAAGTAAATATTGTTGAGTACCTCATTGCCTTTAGCCTTCTCTCTGCCAGCTTTCAACATCTTCTCGTCTTCTGTGAGGTCTGTGGAATATAAAGTCAATATTTCATCACGCGCTCTGATTTACCAATAGGTATTCAGGAGAGAAGAAAGAAATATTCTCACTTACATTTATATTTCTGCTGAATGTATAATGTTTCTGATTCTTTCTTCTCTGCCATCATTTTGAGTTATGGGGTTACTAACATAGTTTTAGCCAGGATAAAATATGGAGTCAGAGAACAAAGGTTGACTTTAACTTTCACTTTCTCAGAAAATTGTTTTCAAACCAAATTGCCTTTTAAGGCCAGGTCAAGAATTAAGAAGAGTTTTGTTTCTCATCGCTGGTCTCCTCTAATTTTGAAACCGAAACTGATTAGAAACAAACTTCATTGTTTTACTTGGGACTTGTAAGATTATAAAATCATTAAATGTTTTAGCCTACTTTTTGTATCTACATTCTCTGGAATCTGAGGTTTTGCAGGTTTTCGCAGGACATTTTTGGCTGGTGGAGCTACTTTCTTCTCATCTTCATCCAGCTTCTCCAACTCAGCATCCACATCAATTCTGACAAACAGTCAAAGGTTGAGCACTTAGAGAATTAACCATCAGATATACTGTATTCAGATGCTTTTATGCATATCATAACACCCAGGGGCAACAATAACATTTGTCACTTAATATAGGATTCAATACTTTATTTTGACTATATTATTTTATGTGATTTATCCCATTCCAGTTACTCGCTTTGGATTACTCCCTGGGGTTAACTTACTTATCCCTCTCCCTGTAATCCCTGGGGTTTACTTACTTGTCCCACTCCCTGTAATCCCTGGGGTTTACTTACTTGTCCCTCTCCCTGTAATCCCTGGGATTTACTTACTTGTCCCTCTCCCCGTAATCCCTGGGGTTTACTTACTTGTCCCTCTCCCTGTAATCCCTGGGGTTTACTTACTTGTCCCTCTCCCTGTAATCCCTGGAGTTTACTTACTTGTCCCTCTCCCTGTAATCCCTGGGGTTTACTTACTTGTCCCTCTCCCTGTAATCCCTGGGATTTACTTACTTGTCCCTCTCCCTGTAATCCCTGGGGTTAACTTACTTGTCCCTCTCCCTGTAATCCCTGGGGTTTACTTACTTGTCCCTCTCCCCATAATCCCTGGGGTTTACTTACTTGTCCCACTCCCTGTAATCCCTGGGGTTTACTTACTTGTCCCTCTCCCTGTAATCCCTGGGGTTTACTTACTTGTCCCTCTCCCTGTAATCCCTGGGGTTTACTTACTTGTCCCTCTCCCTGTAATCCCTGGGGTTTACTTACTTGTCCCACTCCCTGTAATCCCTGGGGTTTACTTACTTGTCCCTCTCCCTATAATCCCTGGGGTTAACTTACTTGTCCCTCTCCCTGTAATCCCTGGGGTTTACTTACTTGTCCCTCTCCCTGTAATCCCTGGGGTTTACTTACTTGTCCCACTCCCTGTAATCCCTGGGGTTTACTTACTTGTCCCACTCCCTGTAATCCCTGGGGTTTACTTACTTGTCCCTCTCCCTGTAATCCCTGGGGTTTACTTACTTATCCCTCTCCCTGTAATCCCTGGGGTTTACTTACTTGTCCCATTCCCTGTAATCCCTGGGGTTTACTTACTTGTCCTACTCCCTGTAATCCCTGGGGTTTACTTACTTGTCCCTCTCCCTGTAATCCCTGTGGTTTACTTACTTGTCCCTCTCCCTGTAATCCCTGGGGTTTACTTACTTGTCCCTCTCCCTGTAATCCCTGGGGTTTACTTACTTGTCCCTCTCCCTGTAATCCCTGGGGTTTACTTACTTGTCCCTCTCCCTGGGGTTTACTTACTTGTCCCTCTCCCTGTAATCCCTGGGGTTTACTTACTTGTCCCTCTCCCCATAATCCCAGGGGTTTACTTACTTGTCCCTCTCCCGTAATCTCTGGGGTTTACTTACTTGTCCCTCTCCCTGTAATCCCTGGGGTTTACTTACTTGTCCCTCTCCCTGTAATCCCTGGGGTTTACTTACTTGTCCCTCTCCCTGTAATCCCTGGGATTTACTTACTTGTCCCTCTCCCTGCAATCCCTGGGGTTTACTTACTTGTCCCTCTCCCTGTAATCCCTGGGATTTACTTACTTGTCCCTCTCCCCATAATCCCTGGGGTTTACTTACTTGCCCCACTCCCTGTAATCCCTGGGGTTTACTTACTTGTCCCTCTCCCTGTAATCCCTGGAGTTTACTTACTTGTCCCTCTCTCTATAATCCCTGGGGTTTACTTACTTGTCCCTCTCCCTGTAATCCCTGGGGTTTACTTACTTGTCCCTCTCCCTGTAATCACTGGGGTTTACTTACTTGTCCCTCTCCCTGTAATCCCTGGGGTTTACTTACTTGTCCCTCTCCCTGTAATCACTGGGGTTTACTTACTTGTCCCTCTCCCTGTAATCCCTGGGGTTTACTTAATTTTCCCTCTCCCTGTAATCCCTGGGGTTTACTTACTTGTCCCTCTCCCTGTAATCCCTGGGGTTTACTTACTTGTCCCTCTCCCTGTAATCCCTGGGGTTTACTTACTTGTCCCTCTCCCTGTAATCACTGGGGTTTACTTACTTGTCCCTCTCCCTGTAATCCCTGGGGTTTACTTACTTGTCCCTCTCCCTGTAATCCCTGGGGTTTACTTACTTGTCCCTCTCCCCATAATCCCTGGGGTTTACTAACTTGTCCCACTCCCCGTAATCCCTGGGGTTTACTTACTTGTCCCTCTCCCTGTAATCCCTGGGGTTTACTTACTTTCCCTCTCCCTGTAATCCCTGGGGTTTACTTACTTGTCCCTCTCCCCATAATCCCTGGGGTTTACTAACTTGTCCCACTCCCCGTAATCCCTGGGGTTTACTTACTTGTCCCTCTCCCTGTAATCCCTGGGGTTTACTTACTTGTCCCTCTCCCTGTAATCCCTGGGGTTTACTTACTCGTCCCTCGTCCCTCTCCCTGTAATCCCTGGGGTTTACTTACTTGTCCCTCTCCCTGTAATCCCTGGGGTTTACTTACTTGTCCCACTCCCTGTAATCCCTGGGTTTCACACGTTTCTTTTTATTCTTTTTATTTTGCTGACCAGATTGTTGCTGTACATTCTGTAAAAATAAAGAGAGGATCTTCACAAATAATAAATAGATATCATTATAAGTATATAATATTGTACTTCTCAAAAGGAATAAATCTGTTTTATAAGTTTACTTGGTTACAATGTCCTATTTAAGCCCTATCCTAAGATGATAAACAAGATGGTTTCACATTACATTTAAGTTGGTTTTTTGTCTATTGAATAAAATTTTATCAAATCTGCTTCTCTAAATCTCAACATTAATCAATTATACTTCATAGTCACATCTTATAAATAACAATATATTTTTGTATAAAAAAAACATTTTCACAAAAAAAAATAAAAAACAAAAAACAAATATTTGTAACTTGTGTTACACTGAGAAAAAAGGAAACTGTACATAAAAAAATCTCCCCTGTCCATTTTTCAAAACAAAAATGCATGGAAAAAAACCTTAACATTGGTTTTACTATGGAGATTATTGAAGCAAAGTGAAAGTAAAGCATATACCTTAACCAGAGGAATATTGTGAGCAGATCCCCTCACTGGTGGCATCTTGTTATCTCCCACAGTATCTGTACTGCTTGATTTAAAGCTCTCATCCCGTTTCTTCATCATGTCTGTCCAATTCTGAAATCATCTCATTGCCATTATTACATGTACTTCCTGCAGAAAGAAGCTGAATGCACATGAAGTATATAAATATATTATACTCAGTTAGTCCTGTCCTTGATGCCACAGGTATATTAATAATCTTGAGTTTCATATTTTTAACATTTTCATCATTTCTTGTACTAAGTGAAGACAAAGAACTAACCGATAGATCACCCATCAACTCGTCTAACTCTGATTTGTCAAGCTGTTTGGTAGTTTTTGCCTTTTTATCCTTGCGTAAAGCACGGCTAGAAAGAAAAGCATAGTTTACCCCAAGTTACACCTTTTACAATACATCATTAATACATCATACACAATATATACTAGTATAGCCTTCAAACTTAAAAAAATGAATTCACTGAGAAAACTGTTTTGTTATCACATATGATAGAAAAATATTAATTAGTGTGACAGTGTTTTATCAAATTGCAGGTCATTTAACTCTTCAATACCTGTTGGGGTTTAAATTTTCAAGTCTCTTTTCAGCAAAAGCTTCCAGTTCTGGATAACAGCCTTCATCCCCACTTCTAAAAACAATGACAACATTGGTTTTGATAATAACTTATCATACAAAAGCAAGAATTAAAGCAAGAAAAATGATTTGATAGTAATAATTGCAGTTTTCATTTGTCAGACAGTATAGAGCTTTTCTTTTTCGGAAAAAAAATGGCTCAGGCCACAATCAATATACAAGTACAGCATGATTAACAATGTTACAAATAGTTTAACTTAATGAGTGGGATTATGAAATTTCACTGTGTAGCTGTCAAAAAAACCCAGAAAAAAAACAACATAATAATGAAGTTACTGACTGAAGTACTTTGATAATCTTCTCCAGTTCTTTGGTGTCTTTGCATTTCTCGATGTAGTCGTACTCCAGGTGTCCCAGAGGTATGTCAAACTTGTGTGTGCGATCCGCCTTCAGCATGTCAGCCATATTTGCTCCTTATATCAGAAACTATTCCATCTGCAAATACATGTACACATCAAAGCTTAAAGAATTTGTTTTACAAACTAAACAGAGTGGTTAAGATTAATTATTTCCATAATCCCCCTATTTGTATACCTATTTTTTTGACTTTGTTCTAATTGCTCCAAAGAGTGCCAGTGTCAGTGTTACTCTTTAGAGTTTCTGTTAATATGAAATAAGGATCAGAGATGAAAACTACTGCCACTAAAAACTACTGCCATTAAAAACTACTGCCATTAAAAACTACTGCCATTTAAAACTACTGCCATTTAAAACTACTGCCATTAAAAGGTACTATTACCATTAAAATGTACTATTTAATCAGGTATGAAAAATGCATGGCCACATGGTGCCACACAGGACTAAAGCTTGGCTACATGGTGCCACACAGGACTAAAGCTTGGCCACATGGTGCCACACAGGACTAAAGCAAGACCATATGGTGCCACACAGGACTAAAGCTTGGCAATATGGTGCCACACAGGACTAAAGCTTGGCCACATGGTGCCACACAGGACTAAAGCTTGGCCACATGGTGCCACACAGGACTAAAGCTTAAAATAAGCAAACATGACTTAATTGAAAAAATAAGCAAACATGACTTAATTGGGTATAGTGTCTGAAATATGGCCTGCTCTACTTTTATCAGTTTCAAGACACTTATTAGCTAGCCCAAAACATCATGGAATGAAGTTTAAGGGTTTTCAAACTGTAAATGGAACATTGAGATCACACTTTTAAAATATCTATGAATTATTTTCAGTTGATATTTCCATATTTCTTTACACTGAAAATTTATTTATTAATTTGTTAACCAATGACCAGTAACAATAACAATTGGTTGAATATTATTCATATTCAGTAATGTTGAGCTAAACTTCGCATGACATAATTGAAAAAAAAAGTTTTGAAAGCATTCGACACATATTTTTAGATCTGTTTCATTGCTGGAAATTATTTTGACTTCTAAATTTTGAGGTCTGGTTATATATTATTTATGCATTGCAGTTGTATCTTCATAGTAAGCTGTTATTTACCATGTGACAATTACAAAAGGAGCCAATGTGATGATGAGTTTATTGACTCTGTAAGTGCCATAGAGCTTGCTATTGAGGATGTGTCCCCAGACCTTGTAGTGGTAGCTGGAGACCTCAATATAGACTATACAAGGAGTAATACCCACAGCAATTATATTGTGGATATGTGCAGAAGGCAAAACTTGACAAATGCATGGGAACATTGTAATTCACAATCAGGTGACACTTTTGTCAGCATGGATGGGAGGAATAGGTCATGTATTGACCACATTCTTATGTCACCCTGCTTATATAATGGGATTAAAAAATGTAAACCAATTGACCATGCTCTCAACCCACCTGGATCATGGCATAAACCCCTATGCATGGAGACCACAGTCAAACTGAATTGGGTCAGAGCAACAATACAAAGAGTGGGTGCATTGCATGGAATAGAGTAAAGCCCCAACACTGTCATGATTATAAAACACAAGTGAGGAGCAAAATTGAGAATGAACTGATTATACCTCATGAGGCATTACATTGCCAGGACTTATTGTGTGAAAGTACAGCTCACAAACAAGCACTGGATAAATACTGTGCTGACCTAGTTGACCTATGCATATCTGCTGGGAACAGCTGTTTTCCAATTATCAAAAACAAAAAGAAACATAAGCCTTACTGGAGAGAAATTGTACAGCCAAAAACGTGAGAGTGCTCTTTTATGGGGTCAAATATGGCATAACTGTGGCAAACCAACTAATGGGATTGTAGCAGATCTGTATAGAAAAGCTAGGAGGGACTACCACTATGCAGTGAAATACATAAAAAGAAATGATAATCAACTCAGGAAACAAAGGATGCTAGAATGCCTATTAGATAACAACCAGAGAGACTTTTGGACAGAGTCTAGACGTGTACACAGGAAGGGTAAAGTGCTGCCTACCCGCCTGGATGATGCGGACATGGAGGCTGGCATTGCTGGTGTATTCGCAGACAAATACAGCACACTCTACAACTCAGTGCCATCAGACAGCACTACCATGGCTGAGTTGAGGAATACCATCAGGACTAGCATTATATCACAGACAAGCTATGATCATATTGTCACTTGTGCAGAGGTACAAAAAGCAGCAAGCAAGCTTAAATCAAAGAAGGCTGATGGAGATAAAGGTCTGTTCTCCAACCACATTAAGTTTGGTCCTATGGAGTTACACCATCACCTTAGCTGTCTCTTATCTGGAACACTAGTACATGGGATAAATGCTTATGATTTACTTATAGCAACAGTGTTGTCACTCCCCAAGGATAAAATGGGTGACTACTGCAGCAGCAATAACTACAGAGGCATTGCCCTTATCTCAGCCATAGCCAAAATTCAAGACCTGATTATAATTGACAGATACACAGAGCAGTTGAAGACCTGTGATCTCCAGTATGCTTTTAAGGACAAACATTCAACTGTCATGTGCCACACAGTGTTTAAAGAAACTATTAACTATTATCTCAACAGAGGATCAAATGTGTATTGTGTACTCATTGACGCCAGTAAGGCCTTTGACCGCCTCCGTTATGATAAACTGTTCAAATTGCTCATGGACAGAGGAGTACCACCTGTTATTATTCGAGCATTAATGGACCAATATGATCGACAAAAAGTCAGAACTGCATGGAATGGTACATTCTCAGAGTACTTTGAGGTATCCAATGGGATAAAGCAAGGCGGGATACTCAGTCCGCTTCTCTATACCATCTACCAGGATGAGCTGCTCCGAAGGCTCAAAGAAGATGGTACAGGATGTCACATAGGCCACATGTATGCTGGGGCATCAGGATACGCTGATGACCTGAAGGCCATATGTCCGACCATATCTGGCCTCCAGCACATGCTGCGCATTTGTGAAGATTTCGGACTTGAATATGATGTACTGTACAATGAAGTTAAATCTCTCGCGATATGCTTCACGAAACAGAAAATCATGCCACAATTCTCAGTGAAACTCAACGGAACAGAACTCAAATGTGTCTCTCAAGTAAAGGACTTAGGAATTACCCTGACACATGATCTTCAGACCTCCAGCGACATGGAGAGAAAGAAAGGTGATTTTATTGGACGTGTGAATCATGTGCTTTCCAAGTACAAACATATGGGCAGTGAAGTCAAATGCAAACTCATATTCAATACATGTTGTCATTATTATGGAGCAGAGACATGGGACTACCAAAATAGTGCTTTTAATCAAATCATTACATCATGGAATATTGCAGTGCGCAAGGCGTGGCAGTTGCCATACCAAGCACACAGATACATGCTGCCAACTCTTGCAGGCCATAATGTAAAAGACCTTATATATGGGAGGTTTACAACACTGTATAATAGTATGTGTACCAGTAAAAATGAAGTAGTGCATTTTATCATGAAGGTGTGCCAAAAGGATGCCAGAAGTTTTATGGAGCAGAATATGAATTTTATATGTAAAGAGATGAATGTGGAAGACTTTAGTCAGCTGAGTGCAATAAATAGTGCTGAAAGTTTATCTATTGAACAAGTGGCATCTATACAGCATGTAATTGAGATGAACCATTTTATAGAAGGACTGATTGATATAGCTGATTTTAACAAGCAGGAAATCTGTGACATTTACGAATATGTGGCTATATGCTGATTTTAAAACCTGTACTTATTACTTAACATTGCATAACTTACTATTTTACAAATTGTGCCATCACACATTGTTTTTAATGCATGTATGAATGTGTACGAATAAAGATTATTATTATTATTATTATTATTATTATTATTTCAATGGCCATTTGAAATGTTTAGTTTGGTATTTTTTTAATGTCTGTCATTGCGTGTCAGTGGGTACCCAACTAAATCATATATCAGTATTTATATTCAAATAGACAAAGGAATTTTGAATGAAAATAGAAATTATGTAAAAATGATACTAAACTTTGAGATTTCAACATTTCTTTCACAACAAGGAAATGACTTTGACCATAATGTTATGATAAAGAATAGTTCAGTCCCTTGAGGGATCTGAATAATCTCAATAGGCAGATGTAAGTTTGCCAAACCCAACTGGGAGGCTGGCTGTATTCCTGTCTTCCCCATCACTACAGGCAGAATCCAAGTGACTATGATGTGAAACATGATCTGACCTACTATCCACATGTGCTAATTAGGCCACCAGTGGTTCAAAGATGTCATCAACACTCTTGTTATTACTTATAAATTACAATCCCTCCAGACTTTCACTGGCTTGGAGTGGTTTGTTTTGAACATGAAGGGCGAACATGCGTCATTTCCGGCAAAATCTCAGCAGCCCTGATTTGACCCACATAAAAAGGGGCGTGTCCAGCAAATCACTTTGATCCACTATAAATCTGTACTCCATTTATAAAAATGTGTAAAACATGTTGAAATGCAATGTCCATGTATTGTAATATATTATGGCTCAATATAAACATTTTCACAATTTTCTTGTCATGTGACTTTTAATAGCCTGATGATATTGTCTCATTTAATTATGAATTGTCTCACCACTTTAAGTTTATAAGGAGACAAAAGTCGCACAACATTTTCTTCTTGCAATATCTCTGTGCACAGAATACATGAAGAAACATTCTGAATAACTATACCAGTTTGATGCTGCCGCAAGGTACAGAATCAATTAATTCAAAATATGTCTGCCAATCATAAAATTCACTCATAAAATATTTTGCCAGTTATGTCAGGCAGTCTGATGTGGTTTGGCACACACTGTTAGGAGACTTATGGTCTTTTCCACTGAACACATTTACAACTGTAATAGGAACGGTCTCCATCCATGTTAACCCCTAACGGACGGGAAGGACGGCAACTTCCACCACTGGTAACGGACGGGAGGGACGTTGACGTCCCCATTGTTCTGACTTGATGACGTCATTTGTAACATTCTGAAGGGCTGCAACTTGTTACAATGTTATAACATGATAATGACGTCAGACTGCCTTAATCATGAACTTTTGACCCCAGAACTTTATTAAGCGTATTGAATAACCATGGTTATAAATTTTATTAATTTAGTATGTAGATACACTAGTCCAGAAAAAAATTGGTTAGTCCTGCCAGTGAGTTTTGTGTAAATTGTAAGTAAATGTTAGTAAATGTTTGATTACAGTACTTAACCGGCAACCAGATCCGGACATTTTTGTGTTTTTCATTCCTGATTTTCACAAAACCTTTAAAAACTGGAGGCCTGAGTTTACTATACTCCTACACTTTCCTTACAATCTTACGAGCGAAGCGAGTTTAAATGTAATGTTGTCTTCAAATATGTTAATATTACAATTTTGGAATGTTTAATTACTTGTCTCTCATGATAAGTTAATATGTCAATTTTAGAATGTTTTGATACTTGTCTCTTTTCTGATACGACCAGAAAAGTGTAAGAGTATAGTATACCTGTTCCAAACTGGATAAAAACTGCTCACATCGATAGAAGGCATATGGAGTAAAAATAATGTTGACAGCTGCCAGTCACTGTATCATAGTGTATGTATAATATATCACTCTAACTTCTATAAGTTACTCGTCTGATTAATTCACAGAGAATTCGCCCAGACCTCACTCACAACTCATTCAATGAACACAGAGATGGAAACACTGTCAATGGAAGACTTCTGATATCTAATAAACTTCTGACATTGACAATATTAATGACTGGAGCTCCCAAGTTTAAAGTTGGATTCTGGATCTCTGAAGTGAAGAGTCAAAACATGTTCACAACCATTTTCACTGTCTTCACTTCAGCATGTCTGCTGTCAAACTTTCAAACATTTTAAAGTCATTTCAATGGCCATTTGCTCCCTATTTCTCTGTTACTTATAATTTCTTACTTACCAATTTCACAAAATGATATATATTTGGAGAATTATACTCAGGAAATTTCTAGAATTTCGAACTTTCCACCACTTTTTCTGTGGTGATCACGACGCTTGTCAAGGCAAGACTGACAGCTGAATTTTTGAGAAATAATGTCCTACATAAAATATCTTAATATTTTGATAATGTGAAATAAAATATGATTAAAACATAATTATTTGAATATGAAATGATAAAATAATTATTTCGGATTAATAAATGTAAAACAGTTCCATTATTGAGTTAATTAACGAAATTTAATGAATAGTTTATCAGGGTATAATTTTCGTGAATTATTTGACCTACTTTTTTCACTCGGGTGCGGAAGTGGCGAGTGAAGACTTGTGTTTTGAGAAAGAAATGGTGATTTAGTTATTGTAACTGGGATGATTGTTGTATAGGGATCTAAAATGGGTGCTAAAGAGAGTTTGTTAACGTTAGCGGTCCTGGTTTACGCAGCTGGATGCGTGTCAGGTGAGCATACATTAGATTTATGACACATTAAGAATTAAAGATTGTACTGTTCAAATCAAATTGATCAGGATATGGCTGCACAGGTAGCCAGTGTATTGTGGGGCCACTGGGGGTATTGTACATCAGAGATATTTAACCCCTAACGGACGGGAAGGACGGCAACGTCCACCACTGGTAACGGACGGGAGGGACGTTAACGTCCCTATTGTTCTGGCTCAATGACGTCATTTTGTAACATTCCCTTGGGCTGCAACTTTGTTACAATGTTATAATGATAATGACGTCAGACTGACTGGATCATGAACTTTTGACCCCAGCACATCATTGAGCATAATGAATAACCATGGTTATATATTTTATCAATTAAGTGTGTAGATACACTAGTCCAGAAAAAAATTGGTTAGTCCAGCCAATCAACAAAATTTAGATAGCCTAGTCCCTTGGGGGTTAAACAGAGATTGGAAACAGCAGGTCTGCCACTAGGTGTCAGCGCGGTGCACCATGCAACTCTGATGTGCAAAGTTCTGTTGTCGATCAGCGATAAATAGCTTTGCATTTATTACACAAATTCTTCCATTCTTGATTTAATTGACATATGATCAAGTTAACATAGATTGACAGATATGTGATAAGTAAGTAATTCTCGTCGCAATCTCTTGCAAAAAAGATATATTTATAAGTCCATGTGTGCGTGAATCCCGATCTAGGGCTACATGTGGTATTTACTGAGATCGGTTCACCTGAGCGATAATGCAGGACTTCAGCTTGTTTCCAATCTCTGTATTAAATGTCTGTGTACATGTACATGTTGTGTATCGGCCCCCTGCCAATCTCTCAGACCAGTGATTAAATATAGAGGTGAAGTTCTGGTTCTGGTAAAGTTGTACAGTAAAGTTGTACAGTTCTGGTGTGTACTTTTCAATTGAAAAAAAAAACAACATGGAGATCAGCAGTCTGCCTATGCAGCCTGCAGTTAAAGCTCTGGCATTTTTAACAGGGTTTTACATCAAACAAATTGGTGCTGCACTACTTGAAATTAAACTTAAAAACTTAATGTTGTGTTTCACACCCATCTTGTATTTGAAAATGTTTTGCATTTCAACACTTTTGAAGTGGAAATTAGTTTTCACCGCTTGGGTGATGTTGCCACCCTCAAAATTCATCGGGAATGTTTACGTGATCAAACTTCCTGGTGTATGGAGTGTGCATCTGAGAACATATATTAGATTCTAAGTAGCACATGTAATTAAAGCAAAAGAATTGTGTGATGAAGTCATTACTCACAAAACAGGAAGTATAATAAAATATTTGTCAATCATTACATGAAATTATCGGTTTATATTGCTTGCAAAGGCATCCCCACTAAGAGAATGAGGAATTTTAAAGTTAAAATTTGGTATAAATTAGACAATGATAGCAATGATAGGAATAAAGCAAGAGTCTGATTGATGGTTTGCGTCAGTGCCTGAGCGATATTAGAGGAAGTTATATTCCGGTATATCTCTATTCTTGAAAGAATATCATGATAATCATGTAAATCCATCAAAGATTATATCACAGCAAATTCGTATGAAAATATAAAACATTTGAAACTGATGTACATATCTACGGTTGCTACATTTACAGAAATGTAGATTTAAAAATAATCGTGTATATTTATTGCAGGAGAGTTGGAGGACATGCTGGACTACTTTGAGACACTTCACCCGAGTCAGTTCAAGCACCGCATTGTGAAAAGGGACACAAGCAGTATTCATCCACACACCAGACAGGTGGAATTTGACTCTATGGGAAGGTATGTACCACACCAGACAGCTGGAATTTGACTCTATGGGAAGGTATGTACCACACCAGACAGCTGGAATTTGACTCTATGGGAAGGTATGTACCGCACGAGACAGGTGGAATTGGACTCTATGGGAAGGTATGTACCGCACCAGACAGGTGGAATTTGACTCTATGGGAAGGTATGTACCGCACCAGACAGGTGGAATTTGACTCTATGGGAAGGTATGTACCGCACCAGACAGGTGGAATTTGACTCTATGGGAAGGTATGTACCACACCAGACAGGTGGAATTGGACTCTAAGGGAAGGTATGTACTGCACCAGTTAGGTGGAATTTGACTCTATGGGAAGGTATGTACCACACCAGACAGGTGGAATTTGACTCTATGGGAAGGTATGTACCACACCAGACAGGTGGAATTTGACTCTATGGGAAGGTATGTACCACACCAGACAGGTGGAATTTGACTCTATGGGTAGGTATGTACCACACCAGACAAGTGGAATTTGACTCTATGGGAAGGTATGTACTGCACCAGATGGAATTTGACTCTATGGGAAGGTATGTACCGCACCCGACAGGTGGAATTTGACTCTATGGGAAGGTATGTACCACTCAATGGCCTCAAACAATATTCATTTCACCTCACTGGTGTTTGAAAAGTCTTTCTCAAAAACTTAATACAAAATGTTAAAGGTACAATCATTGAGATTCATTCTAATTTATTGTCTTAATCAACTTCTCAATTCCACAACCAAGACCAGTTTGGCAAAGCCCAAAATATATTTTCATCGATATTCTATAAAAATTGTTTGCAAAAGATAATATAATTCTTGCATCAGTATCCTATGCTGCAAATAGATCAGCTTAAATGACTAAAATGAAAGAAACAATATATCAAAAATAATGCTAACAGTCCAAAGAAAAGAACCACAACCCTCAGACATTTCACGATTTAGAACTTCAGATTTTGTCTTTTTGAGGATTTTTATTTAATCTTTTAAATTCACAATGTTTTTTTTTTCTCGCTGTATTGTTGCAGACACTTCCACCTGTACCTGCAGAAGAAGCGTGGAGTTCTGTCCAAGGACTTCAGATTAATTGCTGTAGATGAGAAGAATAATGAGAGAGAAGTGGACATGGACATCGGCAAGCTGTATCAGGGATATGCACTGGGTACGACTTACTGCTTCACTGCTGCAACCATTCACACCCCAGGATGGGCACAATAAGGATGGGGACAATAACCAATAATTCACACCCCAGGATGGGCACAATAACCAATAATTCAAATCCCAGGATGGGCACAATAACCAATATTTCAGACCCCAGGATGGGCACAATAACCAATAATTCAGACCCCAGGATGGGCACAATAACCAATAATTCAAATCCCAGGATGGGCACAATAACCAATATTTCAGACCCCAGGATGGGGACAATAACCAATAATTCAGACCCCAGGATGGGGACAATAACCAATAATTCAGACCCCAGGATTAGACTTTCCCTCCTGTATTAACTGTATAAAGTTCACAATGTTTTAATGAAAAATAGTGAGGAAATCCAGACGTTTTTTTCCTTTTGCTTCAAAAAATATAATTTGAAGATTTTTTGATTGTTTATGTTTATTGCAGATGAAGTGAGTACGTCGCGGGTGCAGGCCGTGCTAGAAGATGACGACACCATGATGGCCACCATCTACATGAAGGAAGACATCTACGTCGTCGAGGTAACACCTCACTTATATCAACATCTCATAACTTATCATACTCGTAACACCTCCCTTATATCAACATCTCATAACTTATCATACTCGTAACACCTCCCTTATGTCAACATCTCATAACTTATCATACTCGTAACACCTCCCTTATATCAACATCTCATAACTTATCATACTCGTAACACCTCCCTTATGTCAACATCTCATAACTTGTTACACTCGTAACACCTCCCTTATGTCAACATCTCATAACTTGTCATACTCGTAACACCTCCCTTATGTCAACATCTCATAACTTGTAACACTCGTAACACCTCCCTTATGTCAACATCTCATAACTTGTCACACTTGTAACACCTCCCTTATGTCAACATCTCATAACTTGTTACACTCGTAACACCTCCCTTATGTCAACATCTCATAACTTGTTACACTCGTAACACCTCCCTTATGTCAACATCTCATAACTTGTTACACTCGTAACACCTCCCTTATGTCAACATCTCATAACTTGTCACACTTGTAACACCTCCCTTATATCGACATCTTATAACTTGTTACACTTGTAACACCTCTCTCTCTCTCTCTCTCTCTCTCTATATATATATATATATATATATATATATATATATATATATATATATATATATATATATATATATATATATATATATATATATATATATATATATATATATATTGTTGAGATACCCCCTGTTGTAATCTCAGTTGTTTTTGATTTGACTCTTTTGACAGCCATCGTGGAGGCATCTTCCAGACTCGGACAACTACACTATGATTATGTACAAGGGCTCTGATATGAGGATGAAAAAAGACTTTGGGTATAAAATTATTTAATATGTAGTGGTAATCTCTAAATATATTTAGTACATTTTCAATATTTTAATAAATGTTTCTATCAGCATGGTGCTGTGTTTGTTGTATTTTGTACAAAACTTGTTCAATAATTTATATCTGTTTTGAACGCTATAAATAGACACTGATGTATTGTTCTTTAATATATCAGTGACAGTTACTGTGGATATGTGGACATGAATGTGGAAACAGAAGATCAGATGGGAAAGGACGGACAACAGGACGGACAACAGGACAGACAACAGGATGGAGAACAGGATGGACACCAGGATGGACAGAACAATAAAAAACATAGAGAAGAGAACAAAATGGACCAAAAGGAAAACAATCAACATCACAGTAAGATGTTTTACTTTTAATTTTTATTTTGTTATTGATTAACTAAAATAATTTTTTAGATTTTTTTGTTGATGTTTAATGGAAATATACATGAAGAATAGAAGTTAGGAGATGGATTATTTATGTTATAAGAGCGTGACAAGAGACAGACAATGGCGGCGTCGACGTCGTCCTTCTACCGGCCGTCTAAGACGACCTGCCACCTCATGCTCGTAGCTGACTACAGGTTCTTTGAATTTATGGGACAAAACAGTCTGGTAAAGACGAGCAGTTACCTGGTGAGTAGCAGTTGCATTTATTATGAATTTTGCTTGAGTAGTCGTTTTGGTAAACATTGTGAAAATTGAGTAAGAAGATTCTGATATTAGTTTTATGTGTATATATTGTCATTGTGAGACTCCGTGAAGGAAACTGAGTGGTATTTACCTTTAACAGGTACACAAGTTTTAATCTTATGCACAATGGCTCTCAAAAACTCCTTTTTTGTTTCATCTTTGATAGTTATTGTTGTTTTGGCTAGGCTGATAAGTATTCCACCAGTAATGCGTGATCATAGTGAATTAAGATATCTGTTCAGGTTGTGCCACACAGATATATGACGGAGAAGGAGGACTGAGTTTTTGTTTGTTTTGCATTACAGATTGGTTTGATAGATCGCGTTGATCACATATATAGAAACACCAATTTTGAGCAAGGATACATGGGGATGGGATTTGAAATCAAAGAGGTAAATCTTCAAATATTACATAAGATTTAAATATAATTCAAAAAACCATTCATTATCTTACTCTTTCCATGCTCTGAAATGAGTTCAATTTTTTATGATTTTGTTGTTTGAATTTATATACTGTTAGTATAAGCTTGGAAGAGAATTGTTCATATTGACAATTGAAAAATAATGAGAGTGATCGGAAAGTTATCTGACATTTTAGTATCAGAAGATGGAAACTTTTGTTCCACTGAAAGCTGAGTGTAAGTGATAAAAAATGTATAGTTCACTTTGAGGTTTACTTAGAGGTTTCACATTGAGGTTCTCTTGGAAATTTACTTTCAAGTTGAGGTTCACTTTGAAGTTTACTTTGAAGTTTCACTTTGAGGTTTCACTTTAAGGTTTCACTTTGAGGTTTCACTTTGAATTTTAATTTAAAGTTTCACTTTGCAGGTCACCTTAAGGTTCAAACATAATTTTCAAACATAAATTGCAGATGCGTATTCATGAGGCGCCCACAACCGTGATAGGAGGCAACGGTATACATTACAATGAGAAAAGAGAAAAGTGGGACACAAAGTCATTGCTGGAGGTAACATCATGTAGATCTCTACATTTATTAATGTCATATCCTCTGGTGTTAAATTATTGTATGAATAAATTAATTCTTATAGGTTGATTTCTCATAATGTAAATGAACACAAAAAATGTGTGGATGGAAGATTGATTGACAGGTTGTTTTATTAATGAAATTTATTGACTTAAACCATGTATTTTTATTGTTGATACCATAGATTATTACAGTACCTTTTTTGACATTTGTCACAAGGTATCTAGTTTTAACGTGGGTAATGCTATATTTTTATGATGTAGGCTTTCAGCTTTCACTCAGACCCCAGTTACTGCCTGGAGCACTTGTTCACTGCCAGGTCTTCATGGGAGGATGACAACTCACTGCTCGGTCTCTCCTACATAGCTAACCCCTCCCCATACACAGTGGGTGGCATCTGTTCCCCAGGTAACCATGCAAAACTCACCACGCAAACTCACTTACCAGGCAGATATGTGCTTTGTTAGGATATTATTCGTGCCACCTGCTCCATCTAAATCATACCAAACAACATTAAAATCCAAACACAGAAAACAACGAAATGACATTTTGATTGTCCACTTGAAAAGAAAAAGGGGAGAACCACATTGACTTATATGCATCAAATACAAAAATAAAATAAAAATGTTGTTGCTAGATAAATAATACAAATATGGCAATTTTTAAAGATATTATTATTTACCTCCCAAAAAACAAGGGTCCTTCACAAGCTATTTTAACATTTCTGCTTTCTGCATACCAGCTATCATATAATAAAACAGATAATATGTAAATCATAGTAATGTGTTTTACGCAATATTATAAGACAACCAGAACATATAGAAATGGTTCAAACACCAAAAACAAAATCTATCAGCTCACAACTATTCTCACCAATATGTCCTTGAATAGATATTTTGTAAAGGGTGAGAGCACAGTCGTGGCAGAGTAGTTTTCTGTTTTAGCCATGCTGACTCTATCAGCTTAGCCTATGCAGTTAGAGAAGGTTAAATGTAGTGTGGTCAGGAGATAGAGTCTTTTATCAATGAAGTTCAGATATTTTTCAATTTTTTAATGATTTTTTGGCAGCAGTGAATTATTTCATTAATGGTGAAACCTGGAACATCAAGTGTCTCATTCTGCTTATCTTAGTGTAGCCTCAGGTTAAAACTTTTGTAGAAAATCAATATGGGGTTGATGGAGTCATGGCACCATATTGTGTACAATCCAACATGTTACTTTTGTTGCATCAGCTTTACTCAACCTGCAACACTGGATACATACTAAACATCATTTATAAAGCAATATGAAGGCATTTCTAGGAGATATTATGATCAGCACAGCTCTCACGCCTTTGGTTAACTGCTGGCACCGTCTCTTACTAACAGACAAGGAGAGTTGAATGGCAGTGTTTATAAATGTGCAGCAGATTCCTACAGATAAATGTACTCTTTATTCCTCCAGATTGAAGACATATAACCCATATATATATATATATATATATATATATATATATATATATATATATATATATATATATATATATATATATATTTGTATAGCTATGTCATTGTTATTGTTGGAGATATACCGGGCATGCTGGACCGTATACAGGTTCAACATTTACTACAAACATACATGTACAATGCTTAATGTGAAGTTTCAAATTTCTTGAAATGTCCAAACCAGATATGAAGCTTCATGTTTTGCCTAAAATTTACAAAGCGTGATATGAAGCTTTACTTTAAGCTTAATATTTACAAAGCTTGATACGAAGCTTTACTTTAAGCTTAATATTTACAAAGCTTCATATGAAGCTTTACTTTAAGCTTAACATTTACAAAGCTTCATATTAAGCTTTAATGTTAAGCTTAATATTTACAAAGCTTGATATGAAGCATTAATTTATGCTTAATATTCACAAAGCTTGATATGAAGCTTACTTTAAGCTTGAAATATAATTTCACATGTTTGTGCATACAAATAGATTGAGTTACGAAGCTTCAAACATTGAAGCTTCAAGCATCGCTGGAGTGGAAGACTCTCCCTGTAAACTAACGGTATTCTATGTTTTGTAGACAGGAGCAGTGACCTTCAGAGGATAGGATGAAATCCAGAAATTTTTATAAGATTGATGTCCTAAAAGGACCCCTGCATGAACATAACCTGTCAATCAATTCCTCCGTGCCACACCAACCTTGCAGTACTAACCAATCAGCTTGCTTCTACTGTGATTGTTTTGTAGACTTTCAGCAGGGATGCCAAGTTCAAGGACTTTTGTCTGGCTCACCTGTTCACGCATCATGCATTTGAAGGAGGCGTTCTCGGTCTGGCCTATATAGGCTCCCCAAGGCAATACTCAGTGGGGGGGATCTGCTCGCCAGGTGATTTACACAACTATAAAAACTCCTTAGAAATGTTTGCATCACTTGCAGCAGCTTACAGTTCCTTTGCTTACCAGTGTTCTCATCTGTTTTGCCAGTTTTTACATGTCAATGCAATGTCGTGAATGTATGTGATCATGCTTGAGACTGATTTGACTTTTTTGTAAGGCAGTTTGTTAACACAGTTTTGGCTCCAGATTGGTAACAATTAGCACCATAGCTTCAATAACACAGCTCAGCTCTCTGTATTAGTTTAACACCCTCTGATTGAAAACATTCTCAACCTCATTAACATTAATTTCTGCCATTCCAGCATTCCAGTTAGGATATTGGACTTGAGAATAACCCCCTCTGATAGATTCTATATAATTTTGTGAAAATTGTAGCCAACGCACATTGAGGGTTATAGTAAAGAAATTAAAAGTTATGCAGGACATAATTATTAGATTAAATTGAGCCCATCATCTTCTTCCTTTAATGATCATGATGATAATGATAACATTAATCAAGTGCTGATACCAGACAACGATTATTCATTGCACATATTATCATTAATAATTGAGGTGATTTTGGGGAACATTTACATTGGATAACGATTCAGCTTATTGCATTGTACATACTATGCAAGTATTTGTGCCAAAATGAAGTTGGTGATAAAGAAGCTGTTCCCCCACCCCTATAGGGGCCCATCATGATGGCCACCCTCCCAAAACACTCCTACTGGAGACCAGCATAGTGATCACCCTCCCAAAACACCCCTACAGGGGCCCAACACAGTGATCACCCTCCCAAAACACTTCTATAGGGGCCCAACACAGTGACCACCCTCATAAAACAGCCCTACAGGGGCCCAACACAGTGATCAACCTCCCAAAACACTTCTACAGGGGCCCAACACAGTGATCACCCTCCCAAAACACTTCTATAGGGGCCCAACACAGTGACCACCCTCATAAAACAGCCCTACAGGGGCCCAGCATAGTGACCACCCTCATAAAACAGCCCTATAGGGGCCCAACACAGTGACCACCCTCCCAAAACAGCCCTATAGGGGCCCAGCATAGTGATCACCCTTCAGAAACACCCCTATAGGGGCCCAGCATGATGACCACCCTCCCAAAACGCTCCTATAGGGGCCCAACATGATTGCCACCCTCCCAAAACACCCCTATAGGGGCCCAGCATGATTGCCACCCTCCCAAAACACCCCTATAGGGGCCCAGCATGATTGCCACCCCACCCCCCCAAGCACCCCTATAGGGGCCTAGCATCGTGATCACTCCTATAGGGGCCCTGCTCATGTCCCCGATCTGGGTAATTTTTGCACCGTTGGCACTATAGATTATAGTATGGATGTAGAATAATGTGCTTGTTTGCAGGTGATGGGATTTTTGCTGAATGTGCCCAGACCCAGTTCCTGCTTCCACTAACACCTTGCAGTTCTAGAAAGTCGCTTATCACTAACATCTTTTGCAGCACACTAAACCTTTGTGTATAAGAATTATGTCAACATTCCCCACTTATATAATCTTATAAATTTCTGCATATCAAAGTGTAAATAATTATACTCTCACTGAAGCTCGGTTGATATTTTTGTCAAATATTATTATTAATATTGACATTTGATGAGAGCCATTTTTTTTATTGTGATGTTAAATCATTTAAATTTACAGGCATCTCAATAATTGTTGGGTGAAATATTGAGTTATCACCAATAGACCTGTGTTCTTGATATATTAAGAAGGATGAATTAGATCTTAGGACATGTCCAGCATAAGCAACACATAATGCACTAGAAGTTAATTACAGTCATATATTAAGTTGCACAGTAATGATAATTGGTACAAAAACATATTAAGTATACAACTAAATAAAGTAATTCATTCCTCAACACATATTACATTGCAAAATATTTAAAATCATGTGTTTTCTTTATGGATAAAATACCTGTCTCTTGGGTCAGTATAATTTTGATAAAGCTGAATTAAAAGAAGTTGAATATTTTTTTATTGAATATAAAAGAATTTACAGATGTATGATGGATTCAAATCTAAACTTGTGTTTTGGTGTTTCAGAGTATTACAAGGGAGGCTACAAGTTGTATCTGAATACCGGATGGAGCAGTTCTCTCAATCGCTACGATCGGAGACTGCTGACACAAGAAGCGGACCTGGTCACCACACATGGTAGGTACAGCCACTAGGTGGCAGTCACAGCATGGCGGGTACAACCACTAGGTGGCAGTCACAGCATGGCGGGTACAACCACTAGGTGGCAGTCACAACATGGCAGGTACGGCCACTAGGTGGCAGTCACAACATGGCAGGTACAACCACTAGGTGGCAGTCACAACATGGCAGGTACAACCACTAGGTGGCAGTCACAACATGGCAGGTACAGCCACTAGGTGGCAGTCACAACATGGCGGGTAAAGTAACTAGGTGGCAGTCACGACATCCCGGGTACAACCACTAGGTGGCAGTCACAACATGGCAGGTACAGCCACAAGGTGGCAGTCACAACATGGCAGGTACAATAACTAGGTGGCAGTCACAACATGGCGGGTACAGCCACTAGGTGACAGTCGCAATGTGGTGACTACAACATGTGACATTCAAACAGGTGAAGGTCAATCCGGTGACAACTTTAAAGATTTGCAGTATTGTCTTTCAATGTCCTTATTATCAAAGGCCAAATTTTGTAAATGTTGAAAGATTGGACCAATAGCATTTGTACATAATATTAAAGATAGTATTATTTTTTTCAGAATTTGGTCACAACTGGGGTAGTGAGCATGACCCAGATACGAGCGAGTGTTCGCCATCCTCCTTCAAGGGGGGCAAATACATCATGTATACCTACTCTGTGTCAGGGTACGACACCAATAATAAGGTAAACTGCCAACTTAGCCTGACAAATACATCATGTATACCTACTCTGTGTCAGGCTACGACACCAACAATAAGGTAAACTCCCAACTTAGGCCTGACAAATACATCATGTATACCTACTCTGTGTCAGGGTACGACACCAACAATAAGGTAAACTCCCAACTTAGGCCTGACAAATACTGAAGCTTGTTTCTGATTTACCTAACTACCCTAGTTTAAACCAGCTGCCCTTAAATTTTTTTCACCTTTTCTGTGAAAAGACAGTTTCAGTTATAATGTCATTAATCCATTCTCAATACATTTCATCACTTTTAACAAAAAAATCAAAAAATTAAATAAAAATTAAAATCAACCCCCTATCCTGTTTTTTCAGGGCACATAATCAGAAATAAGGTTATTTTTATTTTTTTGGCCCTGTCAACAAATAATTTTTGAGAAATATTAATTACATTCTTTCTTCAATAACCTTGATGAAAATATTTGTCTCCGACATTTCTAAGCAAATGTGAATAGGAGATATTACATGATGTTGTGGATGAAATGACTATGAGGAGTAGGTGTGCAATATCATTGTTGTTTGACATTTTGACCTTTGACTTTGCTGCAGTGATCTTGACTGAAAAAAATGTCCAGGCTGCTCTTTTTTTGAACAGAAAATATGAGTTAGTTTATATTTGGTTAAAATGATAATCTTAATAATTTTGCATGAAATGACAGAAGTCAAATCCCTGATTTTACAGGGATTTGGACTATATTTGAATGATGTGTGGTCATAAGACAGTGGTCTGTACAAGTTGTTTGTTTGTCTAAAATGCTAAACATCTGTTTGTCGAAACACCTGTACATTAATGTCTGTTAGGGTAATATGTTGGATGATAACATTTGATCACAAAGTTTAGGGAATACACATTTTATTTGACCGAGTTACAGCCCCCTCCCTCAAAAAAGGGAATTAACCTTTATGGGATGGTAACAGTCAAAAGAATTTATATTATCTGAGGAAAAAGCATTTGAAAATTTATTTTCAAAAAAACTTAAAAGAGTATTTGTTCAACATCATATCAAATTATACGATTTTAGATATTGATGTCAGGAATAACTTAATATTGATGTACAGTAACATGATATAATTTCTATGGTTATTTGAATGTTTTCAGGTGTTTTCCCCATGCAGTCAGCGATCCATGGGTGCAGTACTCAGGTCCAAATCTCAAAACTGCTTTGTGGGTAAGTTGCATTGAATGTCTCGTCCTACTGCAGGTCACAGATAGAAACCTTGCAATATCAAACACAGATTCCTGGCATGAGCGAGTGGCGCCCTCTATGAGGAGGTCACCATGCATGCAACCGTTCATTATTATGTAACTGATGAATTTCTAAGGTCCACTGCATGAGTCCGTGTGCGAAGCTGGATCTGTGATGTAAAACATTGATGCCTTTTCTATTGTTTGATTGCTTTATGTGTAAGGACCGGTAGACAATACATCTGGTATGTTCTGGAACCTTTGTTGTAGTGTTAGGAAGGGCAAGCTCCGACATGCTTAAGATAAAGCTAGAATAAGGCTAATATATTCTGACACTTATATGGCTAGAATAAGGCTAATATTTCTGACACTTATATGGCTAGAATAAGGCTAATATATTCTGACACTTACATGGCTAGAATAAGGCTAATATTTCTGACACTTATATGGCTAGAATAAGGCTAATATTTCTGACACTTACATGGTTAGGTTAAGGCTAATATTTTCTGACACATGGTTAGGTTAAGGCTAATATTTTCTGACACATGGTTAGGTTAAGGCTAATATTTTCTGACACTTCCATGGTTAGGTAAAGGCTAATATTTTCTGACACTTCCATGGTTAGGTTAGGTTAGTATTTTTGTAACACAGATGGTTCCTTTTTTGACAACCATTGCTGACAGGCAATGGTTGTCAAAAAAGGAACTATCTTTCAAAACGATGTCATCGTCTTCGTCCATCGTTGCATAAAATTATCTTTTTAAATTGCTTGGAAATGCTTCCCAATCGATAGAACAAGGAATTATCAGTAAGTTTAGTTCAAATTTGGTGTAAATCGGACAATAAGAAGTCAGATGACATGCAAAAGTCTGATCGATGATTTGCGGTTAGCGCCTGAGCGATATTAGGGCAACTTGCGTAATCGTATACGTCAGCGCCAAAATTAGACTTGCAACCTGTGGGAAACTATGTACGTCAGATTTTCATTCGCTACCCTATGTGAAAGGCGATGCGTCAATTTGCTTCCGGAAGTCATTATGGACAGCAATACACATACATGGAAACTTGCATTGTTCAGTCTGGTGTGTGAAAAAAAAATGATGCTCTGCTTAACGCACTGCATGACGGACTGCATGATGCTCTGCACGTATGGAAACAGGGCTTTAGGCTAATATTTTCTGACACTTGTATGGTTAAGATAACATTAATTTTTTCTGACACTTGGTTAAGATAAGGTTTGTAACATTAATATATTTAAACATGATGTAATGATATGCAGCAAATGGGGGGTGCCATGTGACCTTTGCCAGATTCATGAAACTATCAGGGAAGCCTGTTTCAATGCAGTAATTACTTTCATTGTCAGTGTATGGACCTGGTGTATAGCAATCTGGCCATAACCCATGTCTGACAACACATTTACAAGGGACAACATGAAATTATTTTTGGACTGAAAATTTAAGAAAGTTTGAATCTAAATGTTCTACACCTTTTGACAAATCACATACAGCTATTGAGGTACTGGAAAGTAAGTGCAAGTGCACTTAACAGACTACATGTACAGCACAGAGGAGAATAGCTAGGTCACTCAGTCAGATATCACTTACTGCAATGTATAAGGTATTACGAAAACTAGCTGTAGCCAGATATAATATTATTGTTGACACCAAAGATTATTACAGTACCTTTTTTGGCATTTGTCACAAGGTATCTAGTTATTATTGAACTGTTTGATTTTGAAATAAGAATTTGAAAAAAAATATATGAATGGTTTGACAGAGGCACGCAAAGCATATTGCGGCAACTCTCGTGTGGAGCCGGGTGAGGAGTGTGACGTGGGGCCAGAGGGACAGAAGGACCTAGACAGCTGCTGCACTGGAGAGTGCAAACTTCGACCAAAGGCCACTTGCAGGTAATATATAACTCGGACAGCATTAAAATAACAAATATATAATGAAGTATTATTTATATTATATAGGATATGAAAACAAAATTATAGGCATTTCTTCCAAATTTTAATAGTCATAGTAACTCTGATCACACCAATAATTTGTAAAATATCATTTTATAGTGATATGAACCATGACTGCTGTATGAATTGTCAGTATGGTGGACATAAGAAGTGCCGGGAGGAATCAGCATGTGAAATGGAAGCCTACTGCAAGTAAGTGATCAGCCACTCTCAAATGTCATGCCGACCGATAGAACTTAAACATACTAGGTATCAAAATGATGCTTTACTCCCTGGCCCGGTCATAGTACAGAGAAGCGAATTAGCTTCTAGCCTCTCACGGCACTTGCATGTGGCAGCAAAGTGCACAACTCTCATTAAATCTGCACCTTTCCTGCCAAAATTTTATCATGATTAATCTAATTGCCTCTTACGATGACGTCACTACGTGTCTCGACCAAACAAAAGTGCACACACGTCTTATGCCCCAATTACATTTGCACCGGGTGCCAGCCAGGAATTAAGAAATGGCCGACTTCACAGGGTCCCGGGCGCCGGGGATTTTATCAGTGACAATCTGAGATATGACATAGCAATGGTCACATTATTAAAGGGCACTGCACGGCACATGCAAAATTGAATAGCACAGACCTCTGTAGGATATCCTTTAGATGTCAGGTAAATGAACAAGATGTCTATGATATCGCAGGAGATCACATGCTAAGCACCCCCACTGTGACATCAAACAATAGGACCTGAAGCACCCCCACTGTGACATCAAACAATAGGACCTGAAGCACCCCCACTGTGACATCAAACAGTAGGACCTGAAGCACCCCACTGTGACATCAAACAGTAGGACCTTAAGCACCCCCATTATGACATCAAACAATAGGACCTGAAGCACCCCCACTGTGACATCAAACAGTAGGACCTGAAGCACTCCCAATGTGACATCAAACAATAGGACCTAAAGCACTCCCAATGTGACATCAAACAATAGGACCTGAATCACCCCCACTGTGACATCAAACAATAGGACCTAAAGCACCCCCACTGTGACATCAAACAATAGGACCTAAAGCACCCCCACTGTGACATCAAACAATAGGACCTAAAGCACCCCCACTGTGACATCAAACAATAGGACCTAAAGCACCCCCACTGTGACATCAAACAATAGGACCTAAAGCACCCCCACTGTGACATCAAACAGTAGGACCTAAAGCACCCCCACTGTGACATCAAACAATAGGATCTAAAGCACCCCCACTGTGACATCAAACAGTAGGACCTTGAGCTGTGACATCAAACAATAGGATCTAAAGCACCCCCACTGTGACATCAAACAATAGGACCTGAAGCACCACACTATGACATCAAACAATAGGACCTAAAGCACCCCCACTGTGACATCAAACAATAGGACCTAAAGCACCCCCACTGTGACATCAAACAATAGGACCTAAAGCACCCCCATGGTGACATCAAACAACAGGACCTGAAGCACCCCCACTGTGACATCAAACAGTAGGACCTTAAGCATCCCAACTGTGACATCAAACAGTAGGACCTGAAGCACCCCCACTATGACATCAAACAATAGGACCTAAAGCACCCCCACTGTGACATCAAACAATAGGACCTGAAGCACCACACTATTACATCAAACAATAGGACCTAAAGCACCCCCACTGTGACATCAAACAATAGGACCTGAAGCACTCCCACTGTGACATCAAACAATAGGACCTGAAGCACTCCCACTGTGACATCAAACAATAGGACCTGAAGCACCACACTATTACATCAAACAATAGGACCTAAAGCACCCCCACTGTGACATCAAACAATAGGATCTAAAGCACCCCCACTGTGACATCAAACAGTAGGACCTTGAGCTGTGACATCAAACAATAGGATCTAAAGCACCCCCACTGTGACATCAAACAATAGGACCTGAAGCACCACACTATGACATCAAACAATAGGACCTAAAGCACCCCCACTGTGACATCAAACAATAGGACCTAAAGCACCCCCACTGTGACATCAAACAATAGGACCTAAAGCACCCCCACGGTGACATCAAACAACAGGACCTGAAGCACCCCCACTGTGACATCAAACAGTAGGACCTTAAGCACCCCCACTGTGACATCAAACAGTAGGACCTTAAGCACCCCCACTGTGACATCAAACAGTAGGACCTGAAGCACCCCCACTATGAAATCAAACAATAGGACCTAAAGCACCCCCACTGTGACATCAAACAATAGGACCTGAAGCACCACACTATTACATCAAACAATAGGACCTAAAGCACCCCCACTGTGACATCAAACAATAGGACCTGAAGCACTCCCACTGTGACAGCAAACAATAGGACCTAAAGCACCCCCACTGTGACATCAAACAATAGGACCTGAAGCACTCCCACTGTGACATCAAACAATAGGACCTGAAGCACTCCCACTGTGACATCAAACAATAGGACCTGAAGCACCACACTATGACATCAAACAATAGGACCTAAAGCACCCCCACTTTGACAGCAAACAATAGGACCTGAAGCACCCCCACTGTGACATCAAACAATAGGACCTGAAGCACCCCCACTGTGACATCAAACAATAGGACCTGAAGCACTCCCACTGTGACATCAAACAATAGGACCTAATGCACCCCCACTGTGACATCAAACAATAGGACCTAAAGCACCCCTCTCTGTGACATCAAACAATAGGACCTAAAGCACCCCTCTCTGTGACATCAAACAATAGGACCTAAAGCACCCCGACTGTGACATCAAACAATAGGACCTAAAGCACCCCCAATGTGACATCAAACAATAGGACCTTGGCTCATATGCATATATAAATGGTGTAATTTACAATTTCTTGTCCTTCTAGTGGTTCCAGTGAATGTCCGCCGTCTCGGAGCAAAAGTGATGGAGAAGCCTGCTTGGATAGGTAGCTGCTTGTACATTTTTAATAATTAAAACCAAGAACTTTCAATAAAAACAGATTGATGAAGCTGATATCCTATTCTTGTTCATATTGTGCTATGTGTTGATGTTTTTGTTTCAGAGGGAAATGCAAAGAAGGGAAATGCTTACCCTTCTGTGAAACGATCAACAAATTCTCCTGTATATGCGATAATGGTAAGTATTTGACCACAACTTGGAATTCTTTTACTCTTTTACTATTACAAGAATTTGGTCCACAACCAATCTCAGCATTCATTTCCACTGATTTTCAAAACCTTTCAACATATGCCTGCAAAGAATTAATATAAAAGCTTCATTTCTCATATTACATTTTGATCTGTTTAATATTTTTCACTTGATGTTGGTTTTCTGAATGCATTAATTTTCATTACATTTTGCTAATGCTCAGAGCATCAAAAACAAAGCATAATTTTTAAATCTCTATCTTACTGAAAATAAAATGGACATTTTCTTCATATCTGATGCCTGGTTTTAATGAAAATGGAGACAAAATAATCATATCAAAATAAGAAAGAAATGAATATAAACTAAAACACTTACCGAGAGATGTAAGATCCAGTGGGGGATGTAAGATCCAGTGGGGGATCCAGTGGGGATGTAAGATCCAGTGGGAGATGTAAGATCCAGTGGGGATGTAAAATCCAGTGAGGGATGTACCTGGTAAGATCCAGTGGGGAATTCAGTGGGGATGAAAGATCCAGTGGGGAATCCAGCGGGGATGTAAGTTCCAGTGGGGATGTAAGATCCAGTGGGGTATCCAGTGGGGATGTAAGATCCAGTGGGGATGTAAGATCCAGTGGGGAATCCAGTGGGGGATGTAAGATCCAGTGGGGAATCCAGTGGAGATGTAAGTTCCAGTGAGGGATGTAAGATCCAGTGGGGAATCCAGTGGGGATGTAAGTTCCAGTGGGGATGTAAGATCCAGTGGCGGATCCAGTGGGGATGTAAGATCCAGTGGGGATCCAGTGGGGCATCCAGTGGGGGTGTAAGATCCAGTGGGGGATCCAGTGGGGATGTAAGATCCAGTGGGGGATCCAAGATCCAGTGGGGGATCCAGTGGGGATGTGAGATCCAGTGGGGGGTTTGGCTGTATCACATTAAGCTAAGTTAGATATAACCCGGGTTGATCATAATCGTAAATGATCAATTATGGAACTTATGGAAATTAGGCTCAAATCTGGTGGTAAAACATGTTTTACAGCAACAGTATACATGTCACATATACACAAATTTATAAAGAATTTTTAAATATTCTATCACATCACATGCACTCCTGGGGACCTTTCCCCAATCTGATTAGGTTATGGCAGTGATTGGTTGTTTTATGTTGTCATGGCGACCGTCCAAGAGCATTGACTTGGAGTCAATGCTCTGGTTGTTGGTTATAACTTTCATATGAATAAGCCTCAAAAACCTAATATGATTAAATTTAGTGAAATTCTAGATATACATAACTTGATTAATCATATTGAAGAACCAACACATATTTGGCAATATGATACATATTTCTTGATAACAGATATACATTCTGATACTGTGAATTTCTTACTGATATCTGAAAAAAATAATTATGTTGTGGTACCTTGGTAAATCACAGAAACCTACTATTGCAAATAGTAGGTTGATAGTGGTTAGAGACAATATAATCCTAAACAGATTCATAATAATGATACAGTTGATTGATGATACTCCTCCAATGTTTGCAGTGACAGATTCATAATAATGATACAGTTGATTGATGATACTCCTCCAATGTTTGCAGTTACAGATTCATAATAATGATACAGTTGATTGATGATATTCCTCCAATGTTTGCAGTGGCAGATTCATAATAATGATACAGTTGATTGATGATACTCCTCCAATGTTTGCAGTAACAGATTCATAATAATGATACAGTTGATTGATGATACTCCTCCAATGTTTGCAGTGGCAGATTCATAATAATGATACAGTTACTTGATGATACTCCTCCAATGTTTGCAGTGACAGATTCATAATAATGATACAGTTGATTGATGATACTCCTCCAATGTTTGCAGTGACAGATTCATAATAATGATACAGTTGATTGATGATACTCCTCCAATGTTTGCAGTGACAGATTCATAATAATGATACAGTTACTTGATGATACTCCTCCAATGTTTGCAGTGACAGATTCATAATAATGATACAGTTGATTGATGATACTCCTCCAATGTTTGCAGTGACAGATTCATAATAATGATACAGTTGATTGATGATACTCCTCCAATGTTTGCAGTGACAGATTCATAATAATGATACAGTTACTTGATGATACTCCTCCAATGTTTGCAGTGACAGATTCATAATAATGATACAGTTACTTGATGATACTCCTCCAATGTTTGCAGTGACAGATTCATAATAATGATACAGTTGATTGATGATACTCCTCCAATGTTTGCAGTGACAGATTCATAATAATGATACAGTTACTTGATGATACTCCTCCAATGTTTGCAGTGACAGATTCATAATAATGATACAGTTGATTGATGATACTCCTCCAATGTTTGCAGTAACAGATTCACAATAATGATACAGTTGATTGATGATACTCCTCCAATGTTTGCAGTGACAGATTCATAATAATGATACAGTTGATTGATGATACTCCTCCAATGTTTGCAGTGACAGATTCCTGTCTATGGTGCTGTAAGGACTCCGCGAACAGCACTTGTAAGCCACACATGGCCACACTTGGGACCTACCAGAACCTTCGGGATGGAATGCCCTGCCTGCAAGGGTACTGCCACCAGGTGGGTACAGACAACCTGCCCTCCCCTCCCCTCTCCTCAGTGTAGGGTGGAATGCCCTGCCTGCAAGGGTACTGCCTCCCAGGTGGGTACAGACAGCCTGCCCTCCCCTCTCCTCAGTGTAGGGTGGAATGCCCTGCCTGCAAGGGTACTGTCTCCAGGTGGGTACAAACAGCCTGCCCTCCCCTCCCCTCTCCTCAGTGTAGGGTGGAATGCCCTGCCTGCAAGGGTACTGCCTCCCAGGTGGGTACAGACAGCCTGCCCTCCCCTCTCAGTGTAGTGTGGAATACCCTGCCTGCAAGACTACTGTCTCCAGGTGGGTACAGACAGCCTGCCCTCCCCTCTCCTCAGTGTAGGATGGAATGCCCTGCCTGCAAGACTACTGTCTCCAGGTGGGTACAGACAGCCTGCCCTCCCCTCTCCTCAGTGTAGGATGGAATGCCCTGCCTGCAAGGGTACTGCCTCCAAGTGGGTACAGACAGCCTGCCCTCCCCTCTCCTCAGTGTAGGATGGAATGCCCTCCCTGCAAGGGTACTGCCTCCAAGTGGGTACAGACAGCCTGCCCTCCCCTCTCCTCAGTGTAGGATGGAATGCCCTGCCTGCAAGGGTACTGTCTCCAGGTGGGTACAGACAGCCTGCCCTCCCCTCTCCTCAGTGTAGGGTGGAATGCCCTGCCTGCAAGGGTACTGCCTCCAGGTGGGTACAGACAGCCTGCCATCCCCTCTCCTCAGTGTAGGATGGAATACCCTGCCTGCAAGAGTACTGCCTCCAGGTGGGTACAGACAGCCTGCCCCCCCTCTCCTCAGTGTAGGGTGGAATACCCTGCCTGCAAGAGTACTGCCTCCAGGTGGGTACAGACAGCCTGCCTCCCCTCTCCTCAGTGTAGGGTGGAATGCCCTGCCTGCAAGGGTACTGCCTCCAGGTGGGTACAGACAACCTGCCCTCCCCTCTCCTCAGTGTAGGGTGGAATACCCTGCCTGCAAGAGTACTGCCTCCAGGTGGGTACAGACAGCCTGCCTCCCCTCTCCTCAGTGTAGGGTGGAATGCCCTGCCTGCAAGGGTACTGCCTCCAGGTGGGTACAGACAGCCGGCCATCCCCTCTCCTCAGTGTAGGGTGGAATGCCCTGCCTGCAAGGGTACTGCCTCCAAGTGGGTACAGACAACCTGCCCTCCCCTCTCCTCAGTGTAGGGTGGAATGCCCTGCCTGCAAGGGTACTGCCTCCCAGGTGGGTACAGACAGCCTGCCCTCCCCTCTCCTCAGTGTAGGGTGGAATACCCTGCCTGCAAGAGTACTGCCTCCAGGTGGGTACAGACAGCCTGCCTCCCCTCTCCTCAGTGTAGGGTGGAATGCCCTGCCTGCAAGGGTACTGTCTCCAGGTGGGTACAGACAGCCTGCCCTCCCCTCTCCTCAGTGTAGGGTGGAATACCCTGCCTGCAAGAGTACTGCCTCCAGGTGGGTACAGACAGCCTGCCTCCCCTCTCCTCAGTGTAGGGTGGAATACCCTGCCTGCAAGAGTACTGCCTCCAGGTGGGTACAGACAGCCTGCCTCCCCTCTCCTCAGTGTAGGGTGGAATGCCCTGCCTGCAAGAGTACTGCCTCCAGGTGGGTACAGACAGCCTGCCTCCCCTCTCCTCAGTGTAGGGTGGAATGCCCTGCCTGCAAGAGTACTGCCTCCAGGTGGGTACAGACAGCCTCCCCTCCCCTCTCCTCAGTGTAGGGTGGAATGCCCTGCCTGCAAGGGTACTGCCTCCAGGTGGGTACAGACAGCCGGCCATCCCCTCTCCTCAGTGTAGGATGGAATGCCCTGCCTGCAAGGGTACTGCCTCCAGGTGGGTACAGACAGCCGGCCATCCCCTCTCCTCAGTGTAGGATGGAATGCCCTGCCTGCAAGGGTACTGTCTCCAGGTGGGTACAGACAGCCTGCCCTCCCCTCTCCTCAGTGTAGGGTGGAATGCCCTGTCTGCAAGGGTACTGCCTCCAGGTGGGTACAGACAGCCTGCCCTCCCCTCTCCTCAGTGTAGGGTGGAATGCCCTGCCTGCAAGAGTACTGCCTTCAAGGTTACCGCCTTAAAAATTTCCCCATTGTCATTGCTTTTTACACAAATTCTCCAATATAATAGATCTGTCTTAGCCATCAGCTGCACGTGATGGGTAAAAATGGGTTGCATGCACTTTTTTAGACCTCAGCTGAGGCTCAAAGTAGGGTCGCACTGTTTGACATTATTCTTGCACTATTCAAAAATTAAAACCATTTATGACACCTTAAGCATATTTTCATATTTTCATGACGTCATTTACCTTTCATTGCCTCCATTAACATTTCATTGCTTCTCGCCTTGGTTTTTTTTTTTTTTTTTTTTTTTTTTCAGGACAAATTGATTGTGAAATGTTTGCATATTTTTAAGCATTGATGTAATGTTGCAGGGGCAATGCATGAAACAAGTTCAGGATCTGGTGGAAAGATTTTGGAACATTATAGAGAACATCACTGCCTCCCAGCTTGGTAAGAAATCATTTTAACCTCGTGGCCTCCAAAGAGCTCTCATCCTGTCTGTCTGTCCGAAAACAAGTTGGATGATGGGTCATGTTGACCTCCTTTTGAAGTCACATGGTTTCAGGACACTGGCATTTAATTCTTCATGAATCACGAAACTCAACAGGCAACATGGGTCAACCTCATGATATTGACCTAGACTGGAACCTAAAACCTAATATTACTGGGATAACAAAACTGTCTGGATAGGCATTTGAAATCGACGGCAAGTGTTCAGTTCTGCCCAATTCATATTAATGAAGGGTCTGATGAGCTAGCTCCACACATTAGATCATCAGAACCTCTCATCATTAAGTCTGCATAGCCTCACTTTAAGTTGTGGCCAATTTCCACAGTTTTGGCAATGTTCGCAATTGACCTTTGTTCAAGGTCAAGGTCAAGCACAGGAGCAACTATATTTGTGATTGATCCATGTCCTAAAACATTACAGTGTAATTCATCAGAATGATCCACCTGTAAGATGCTTATACATATTCAATATTAGGTGACCTTGAGCTATTTTCCAGGTCACAGGAGCAGATTTTTAAAGAGCTGACTAAAATAGCATTTATTGCAACCATAATAATAATTTTCACAAAACTCTACCTTTAAAAACTACATTAAATGAGTTAATAATAAAGAATCTTTCAGTATTACAGAAATTTTATGTTAAAAAATTACACTGAACTGACTCAGTAATAAGAATATTAAGAAATGCAATATATTGAAAGAAAAGTATGATTTATTTTTGTTAAATTTATCAGAGATTTTTCATGTTAAGTTGATCAGAGACCTAGTAGTTTATGTTTGTGTTGATTGTTTGTGATTGCAGTGGCGTTTATGAGGGCTAATATAGTGGGCACTGTCATCGTGCTCTCACTCATCATATGGATCCCAGTCAGCTGCCTTGTCAGCTACAAGGTAACACCCAGTATACCAAGCTTAATGCCCAGTATACCAAGCTTAACACCCAGTATACCAAGCTTAACACCCAGTATACCAAGCTTAATGCCCAGTATACCAAGCTTAACACCAGTATACCAAGCTTAACACCAGTATACCAAGTTTCACACCCAGTATACCAAGCTTAACGCCCAGTATACCAAGCTTAACGCCCAGTATACCAAGCTTAACACCCAGTATACCAAGCTTAATGCCCAGTATACCAAGCTTAACACCCAGTATACCAAGCTTAACATCCAGTGCACCAAGCTTAACTCCCAGTATGCCAAGCTTAACTCCCAGTATGCCAAGCTTAACACCCAGTATACCAAGCTTAATGCCCAGTATACCAAGCTTAACATCCAGTGCACCAAGCTTAACGCCCAGTATACCAAGCTTAACACCCAGTATACCAAGCTTAATGCCCAGTATATCAAACTTAATGCCCTGAATATCAAGCTTAATGCCCAGTATATCAAACTTAATGCCCTGAATATCAAGCTTAATGCCCACTCTACCAAGCTTAACACCCGGCATGCCAGGCGTGGCGTAACACACCTGTGTTATTACTCTAAATCAAAAAAATGTTGAGAACATAGTTGCCAACCGTATAGATTTTTTGTGTAGAATGTAGTATTCAATAGAAATTATAGTAGTAGGGGAGCTTGGATTTCATTATGTTTGATATGTTTTTTAGGACCGGAAGCGTCGAGAAGAGGAGCAGGCGACGGAGGAATGGTTACGATATGATGTAAGTAGAGGACTCCTGGAGAGGATCATCATATATTCCTCAGTCAACCCACATATATTCCTCAGTCGACCCACATATATTCCTCAGTCGACCCACATATATTCCTCAGTCGACCCACATATATTCCTCAGTCGACCCACATATATTCCTCAGTCGACCCACATATATTCCTCAGTCGACCCACCATGATTGCTCCAAGCTTTGTGTCACTGGTCACAGGTTTACTCCAGCACTAGAACACATTATGCAATGTTCATATTGGACTGACATCTGCACAAAACTCTGGCACTCTGTTTTATTAAATTATGACCAAATGTATTTGCAAATATATTCGTAAACTGTTAATGCTTGCATCTTTAAAAAGCAAGTATTAACAGTTTAATTTTTTCCTTTTTCAATTTTTGTAAAATTTATATTTAACGATATTTGTATATAATTGTTTAAATGTTTTAATTGCAGAATCCTTATCTTGTGCGACCACAAGACTCGGATCGCATCAAGACGTTGAACAAGACGTTACACAGGAGAACCTATAAAGATAAAGCTGCCATGTACACGCAGCGTGTGGGAGCCTCCGACGCATAACATCCAAGCTTTTATATGTGATATTTGTCCACCTCTTATAAGATTTTATTGTACTTTTATGTGATACCTTGAGTCAGCTCTCATCAAAGTCCACTTTCTTTGCTACTCCAAATCCGAGTATCATTTACAACAATAAAATGGTTTTTTCGCAAAAGTTAGAAAATAATGACAATTACAAAAAAAACAAATCTGTTTTATAAGGTTATCTGGTTGAAATGTGTATTCTCCATACATTGCAGACACTATGTTAGCTTTGCAGAAGGAGACCACAAAAAATGCATCATAAATTATAATATATACCGTATTATCCCTAATTGACGCCTTGGGGGCGGAAACATTGCCTCTGAGGGGGTCGCTCATATGTGATGCCAAGACCAGGGTTCAAAATTGACTGTTTTTCACAATAAATGAGATAGCAAGCCCCTGTGGATTTAAAGTCTGCAGCTCCACTACCCCAGCCACCAAGGCCTGGTCTGCAGATAGGCTTCAGGCAGGAGGGGAGTGGTAATTAGGTAGAGGGCAGCTATTAGGGATAATACGGTATGCTTGCAGAATTGATATTCAGATAAGACCCATTTTGTCTTTATAGTTTGACAAGAGCTCACTCTGGGAGAATGGGCTTTCTAAATATGCAGCCATGAATGTTGTGCCTGTTTTATTTGGGTAATAGAAACTATATATTTTTTTACATGGTAAAATGATAGACAACATTGTGTACATATTTTTTTTTAGTTTTTGCATATCAGTTTGATTTTTATATGATTATTTGTAATCAAAGAAACCTTTTTTGGGCTACCATGTAGTTCTTATCTTGCAAACTTATCTGTCATTTTTGTGCATAAATGTATAAATAGAAGGAATAAACTTAATATGCCAAAATAAAGACAGATAATTCATGGTGATGTAAATATTGTAAATCGTTTATTTGTTTCTGTACTTCACATGGTATCTCATTTACATGGCAGGGACACAATGGCTTAAATGTCTGGAATGTGTATAAAACAACTATAATAATATCCCAATACTTAAATTGTTTACAGATGGAATGATAAATAAATCAAAGTAAAAGGTGTACTTCCAAGAAACCAAGACTGACACATAACATATTTTAACAATAATTATCAGGAATAATAATGTAAAACTCAAGGTAATGAAGACTGAAACATTTGACATTTAAAAGAGAACAATTGTTAGGAATAATAATGTAAAACTCAAGGTTATGAAGACTGAAACATTTGACATTTAAAAGAGAACAATTGTCAGGAATAATAATGTAACACTCAAGGTAATGAAGACTGAAGCATTTGACATTTAAAAGAGAACAATTGTTAGGAATAATAATGTAACACTCAAGGTAATGAAGACTGACACATTTGACATTTAAAAGAGAACAATTGTTAGGAATAATAATGTAAAACTCAAGGTAATGAAGACTGAAACATTTAACATTTAAAAGAGAACAATTGTCAGGAATAATAATGTAACACTCAAGGTAATGAAGACTGAAACATTTGACATTTAAAAGAGAACAATTGTTAGGAATAATAATGTAACACTCAAGGTAATGAAGACTGACACATTTGACATTTAAAAGAGAACAATTGTTAGGAATAATAATGTAACACTCAATGTAATGAAGACTGAAACATTTGACATTTAAAAGAGAACAATTGTTAGGAATAATAATGTAACACTCAAGGTAATGAAGACTGAAACATTTGACATTTAAAAGAGAACAATTGTTAGGAATAATAATGTAACACTCAAGGTAATAAAGACTGAAACATTTGACATTTAAAAGAGAACAATTGTTAGGAATAATAATGTAAAATTCAAGGTAACATTAAGTGATTAACATCGTGCATTGTTCTGATATTTGCAGAGATAGGTTAGTTTTGTTGCTCTTATGAAAAGACCTGTGAATCCTACTGAAAGTATGACTAAAACATTACTATGGTTACAATTTTACATCAGCTTCAGGTAAAAGTTTCCATGAGGAAAAACAGAAGACTCGTGGTGGACTGGTTGGGTTAAAGTTTGTGCGTATTAGACTGGTAAAGCTAGTGATGTGTGTCCCATCTTAACACTGCCATTTGTCTTGCCTCACTGTCTCAACATTGAGGAACGCTTTTTAGCTATGCATAGTATATAGCTTCTTGAGTGACGATGAGAAATATTCTGTCATTCTCTCTGTCTGTCAACTTTTATCTTCTCCGAAACAATTGGGCGGAGTTCTTAGCTAGTAGGCAAGATGTATTTTTAGGGGACCAATTCAATCTATTTACCATTTGGCTCAGAATTTCTTTAATTATTTTGTGATTTAACAAAAAATCTAACAACTATCTATGAGTTGTCAAAGAGGCTGCCATTTTGAATAACATGACAAATATTAACCAATGAAAATCAAGATATCAAATTTAATATGTAATTATGCATTTTGATTGACTGAAATTATCATCTGTTTTAGTCTGTTTTGGGAAAGGATTTAAATGATCATTTATAAAGCAACTTGCAGGCATATCCAGAACATGTTCACAAACATTTAAAAAAAATGATCAGCATAATTCTAAGGCCATTGGCCTGTGTTTCAGGTCAATATGTAAATATTGTTTCTCTGCAAATAAGATGACAGCCTCTTTCAGTTGCACCCATGTCGTGTCACCAATTTGGTCCAAAATATTGTACTTCCATGCAGTGTTAACACTGAACCTCAGGGCATTGAATTTTTAACCAGAGGATAGTATTCACAATTAATAGACAATTTTTGTTGTGGACATTATGTACAAAGTACAATAATGAGACCCAAGTACTTCAATGTGTTTTATAAGAGTAATGTTTTGATTTTATATGATTGTTTTGCGTGTTACTTTAAGGAGTATACAAATTATATCCAAAGTGTGGCTGTGGTTTGAACAAAATCCTTGATAAGTGATGTGCTTTTGTACTTTATGGATATGAGCATTGCAAATAAAACAATATATAACCTAATAGTTTTAAATATTTTGTCTTGTTCAATTAAGATTGCTATTTATACATGTATATTAGGTCTGGCCATTGACATTTAAAAGCCCTTCAAATAACTACATCAAGTTTAAGTTAATAAGGAACGTTAACTTTTGACCTTGATCAAAAATGGCAGAAGACTTTTACCTTGATTAAAGGACAACAGAATGGGATTATTTTTGGAGTTGTCAATTCAGAATGACTGACTTGTGGGACATATTTTTGTGGTTCGTGGTTGGTTATTCAGAAAACATCTCTAGTTACGGAAGATTTGATCAAGCTGGAAACTTTACAGTTCAGAAATAACTGGAATGTCCACCACTGTCCACTTTTCCACCTGGATTCTGAACTTTGCATATCAACAGGACTACGGGCCACAGACCAACATCAGGTCGAAACGCATATAAAATATAATGAACGATTTTAATAATAATAAAAAAAACATCAGTTTTTGCTGTCATCGCCTAATGCTTCATAAAAGCTTAATGTGGGTTTTCCATGGATAATAGTCCCATGGAAACATCGTGGTGTCGCGTGGGAGATCCGTCACGGTAATATTATCAGGAACAACGGCATTTGAAATAACTGAACTTATTAATATTACAGTACACTGCGTGGCACAAGATTTCACACCAAAACCAATTCTAAATATGAAACGACTCCAAATCCCTTTATCATCAATATCTCTTGAAATGGCTGTACACTTATTAGTTCGAATATGTCACTTTGCAATACCATTATTCACTGAAGATGAATATTTAAATTTAATTGTTTGATGTATCCCAAGTTTATTCACATCCACGTTTTATCGATTATATCTAGTCCTGTGACGTTAAGTTCGGAGTATGTCCACAATTGTCAATGCTGTTTATGCTTAGAGGTGTTCATGCAGAAATATTGTCACCTTAACAGGAATTATTTTGTGCTCCCTCGGGTGTAATATATATAGGAGGGAAATATGGAATTTCTGAATGGAAAATATAAAAATTCAGTTTTTGAATGTAGTGCATAATCAATTTTACAATACCTTTTTAACTTTTGAAACGAGATAGAAATGTATTAGTGATCAAATTAAATAATTGGAAGTGAAAATAGATTTATCTTTGCAATAAATATGAGATTTTCAAAGTTGTTTTCACTTAAAAAAACCCTGAAATGTACAAAGTAAAAAGGATATATAAAGAACAAAGAAATGTCCAAAGTAAATGAATGTTTATATGGCAGGACCTATGCATAAAATGTGTCTGTCCCCTCGTCAGGTTGATTCAAACCTGTTTATTCAAAATAAAACCGTACGGCGGACACTCTGTTTGAGATATGAGAATATGCGCGCTCATATGCATCAATGAAACTCAGTTGGTGGTTTTGGAATGTAAACTCTTCAATGTGTCCAGTCTGAGATCCATATGGTCCATAAGTGGAATGGGACGTGATGAAGGTCAGGGTATCTATGATAAGACCATGGCGTGCTTTAATTGTGATGATGCTTTCTCCCTCTTGAAATATATTCTCTGTCATGTTCAAACCATCAGTGTCAAAGTTACCATGCGATGGACCCCATAACTCTCCATATCTAAATTGTAAGCTGCAATCATAAATTATAAAATCTTCATTAAAAGACACTCTATATGTGAGATTTGTTTGGTATGATAAGAATAATAGAGTTTCATACAGCACTGAACATCCATTCAAGAATACCTTCTTCATACTATGGCTTTACAATATCCATATTTAAAAATTTGGGTCACCATTTTAGATATATCAGACAATCACCTCAAGCGTAAGATGTTTTAATCAAATGTAAAAGAAAAACATTCCATTCAAATACATTAGTAATTAGTAAATTGACAGTAATCAATAACATTCTTTAGACAAATAATTGGTCTTGTCCATTCTTAAAAGAATCTATTAGCTTCACCGTCTTAAGCTTCAGTATTCTTCTGTTTTGGGAATGTTTTTTTTTTCTTTGGAGAGAAAAAGTATATTAAGGATTTGATTTTGGTATTTCCCTTGGTGGTCAATTTATCTTGGTATTTCTCTTGGTTGACAATTTATCTTGGCGCACAATCTACCTTGGCATTTCCCTTGGTGGACAATTTAACTTGGTATTTCCCTTGGTGGACAATTTACCATGGTATTTCCCTTGGTGGACAATTTATCTTGGTATTTCCCTTGGTGAACAATTTAACTTGGCATTTCTCTTGGTGGACAATTTATCTTGGTATTTCCCTTGGTGGACAATTTAACTTGGTATTTCCCTTGGTGAACAATTTAACTTGGCATTTCTCTTGGTGGACAATTTATCTTGGTATTTCCCTTGGTGGACAATTTAACTTGGTATTTCCCTTGGTGAACAATTTAACTTGGCATTTCTCTTGGTGGACAATTTATCTTGGTATTTCCCTTGGTGGACAATTTAACTTGGTATTTCCCTTGGTGAACAATTTAACTTGGCATTTCTCTTGGTGGACAATTTATCTTGGTATTTCCCTTGGTGGACAATTTAACTTGGTATTTCCCTTGGTGAACAATTTAACTTGGCATTTCTCTTGGTGGACAATTTATCTTGGTATTTCCCTTGGTGGACAATTTAACTTGGTATTTCCCTTGGTGAACAATTTAACTTGGCATTTCTCTTGGTGGACAATTTAACTTGGTATTTCCCTCGGTGGACAATTTAACTTGGTATTTCCCATGGTGGTCAATTTATCTTGGTATTTCCCTTGGTGGACAATTTATCTTGGTATTTCCCTTGGTGGACAATTTACCTTGGTATTTCCCTTGGTGGACAATTTACCTTGGTATTTCCCTTGGTGGACAATTTACTTTGGTATTTCCCATGGTTGACAATTTACCTTGGTATTTCCCTTGGTGGACAATTTACCTTGGTATTTCCCTTGGTTGACAATTTACCTTGGTATTTCCCTTGGTGGACAATTTATCTTGGTATTTCCCTTGGTTGACAATTTACCTTGGTATTTCCCATGGTTGACAATTTACCTTGGTATTTCCCTTGGTGGACAATTTACCTTGGTATTTCCCTTGGTTGACAATTTACCTTGGTATTTCCCTTGGTTGACAATTTACCTTGGTATTTCCCTCGGTGGTCAATTTATCTTGGTGGACAATTTACCTTGGTATTTCCCTTGGTGGACAACTGATCTTGGTATTTCCCTTGGTGGACAATATATACAAATAGTACATGCAACAATACATACCCAGATATGTAAATTTCATAAGCTATCCTGAATCCACTGATGGCACCATAAGCAATACGGAAATATGCATCTGAACTAAAGTTGGTGTCAGTTAACCCTATCGGATGTGTTATCCGTAAGCCCCTGTTTATAAATTCTGTAAATAGGTTGAGATTGACAGTTATTTTTACAACATATATACAAAATATATGTCAAAATATAACGCAGGAACCTGGATGAGTAAAAGATAATTTTGAAAGCTATGCCAACATTTTTGCATTTGACCAAATCTGCAAATGAGGGAAACTTTATTATATATGCATCATTCTTTGTGAACTGGCCATGTATAAATTTATTCTTAAGTACATGCATAGATAGACAAGCAATTCTTACCAGACGGAGAGCAATTCTTGTCAGGTAGTAACACAAATTTTGTCGGGAAGCATTTCTTCCCTGGTCATTGGGATATTCATCTATGAGGTAGGAAGGCAATTCTTGTCAGGTAGGAAGGCAATTCTTGTCAGGTAGGAAGGCAATTCTTGTCAGATAGGAAGACAATTCTTGTCAGATAGGAAGGCAATTCTTGTCAGATAGGAAGGCAATTCTTGTCAGGTAGGAAGGCAATTCTTGTCAGATAGGAAGGCAATTCTTGTCAGGTAGGAAGGCAATTCTTGTCAGGTATAGGAAGGCAATTCTTGTCAGATAGGAAGGCATTTTTTGTCAGATAGGAAGGCAATTCTTGTCAGATAGGAAGGCAATTCTTGTCAGGTAGGAAGGCAATTCTTGTCAGATAGGAAGGCAATTCTTGTCAGATAGGAAGGCAATTCTTGTCAGGTAGGAAGGCAATTCTTGTCAGGTAGGAAGGCAATTCTTGTCAGGTAGGAAGGCAATTCTTGTCAGGTAGGAAGGCAATTCTTGTCAGATAGGAAGGCAATTCTTGTCAGATAGGAAGGCAATTCTTGTCAGGTAGGAAGGCAATTCTTGTCAGGTAGGAAGGCAATTCTTGTCAGATAGGAAGGCAATTATTGTCAGATAGGAAGTCAATTCTTGTCAGATAGGAAGGCAATTCTTGTCAGGTTAGAGGGCAATTCTTGTCAGGTAGGAAGGCAATTCTTGTCAGATAGGAAGGCAATTCTTGTCAGATAGGAAGGCAATTCTTGTCAGATAGGAAGGCAATTCTTGTCAGATAGGAAGGAAATTCTTGTTAGATAAGAAAGCAATTCTTGTCAGATAGGTACTTGAATGCATCTTGAATGCATTTTGAATGGTACTATTAGCATCTTGAATAGTACTATTAGCATCTTGAATGGTACTATTAGCATCTTGAATAGTACTATTAGCATCTTGAATGCATCTTGAATGGTACTATTAGCACCTTGAATGGAACTATTAGCATCTTAAATGCATCTTGAATAGTACTATTAGCATCTTGAATGCATCTTGAATAGTCCTATTAGCATCTTGAATGGTACTATTAGCACCTTGAATGGTACTATTAGCATCTTGAATGGTACTATTAGCATCTTGAAGATCTTGAAGTGAAATTTATTTTCAGTGAACACAGAAATCAAATATATTACGTCCTTCAGCATTCCTGTCTCCTCACAAAATAACTGAAATATATTGAATGTGATGTAAAATCCCAAACAGACAAACAAAAACAAAATAATTGTGTAAAAGAAATGGATTATGTGGTAGCAGAGAAAAGTGCGTGTGCCAGCCCTACAATTAGAATTTGAAAGGAGAATTTGTGATATGGAACCAGCATGAGAGATTAAAAAGCTAAATATATAGGAGGAAGCGGCGAATGCATTCGCGTGTATTGTGTTAGCTGCAAGGTTATTTGTGACAGGTTGTTAATATAATTGAAAACACACAAATAAACAAGCTTACCTAAACAGCCAATCTACAAATTCAATCATTATGGTCATTATGGTCAAGAAATCAGAATCATAACCAAGAAAAATACTACCCTTTATGTACCCATGACATTAAATTCCCCTTTTGAAAAATACCAAACTTGCACGTTTTTGGTATGGAACCAGCTTTATCTGTTTGAGTGGGGCATAATATTGAGTGCATTCACATGTATTGTGTTACCTGTAAAATCAGATTCGAAATCACTAAAAACATGTTAGTTGTTTATTTCCCCATCATAAATTTCTGTGCCATTTAAAGTAGATGAGTCTTCTGCTAAAACAATTTGTTAAGAAATTTTGTTGAACTGACCAGTGATTTAGTGCAAACACCTGCTTACTAAAGTTTTGCTAATAATAAACACCTTCAGGTTGGGACATTGCAGTGATTTGACTTACATAGGCCTCTCTGTCCATTAAGATTTGTCTATTGGTATAGACTTAACACGCTTACAGACAACAATAGAGGCCACATGTTTGTACACATAGTGGTCTCAAGAGTACAACCAGTACTTGACAATTTCAGCAAAACACATTAAGCATGGTAGGTGTATATTGATTGATTTAATGACATAACTTGTTCGTATCATGGTTGCATGGCCAAATATCATTTAAACATACCCAAAATCACTGTAACTTTGCCTGTGACCTATGTGATTTCATGAAAGCTTTAAGGAGGACGAAACTACCTTTGTCAAGAGTTTGATATCATCTTCATCTACAGACTTCTATCATCTGCAGCCTTCCCTGATGAGCCTGAATCATAAACCTGTATCTCTTACAAGGGGCTTAAATCATTGACGATCAGCTTTAACATTATGTTGATTTAAGATCAGGAATACATCAAGGAATGAAAGATTTGGATGTTTTGACATCATGATATTTTTTCTCATTGATTTATAATTGATTGTGTAATCGTCGCCATCATCTTGAAATAATAAATCAATACAAATCTATTTGTCATTGGGCATTAATTATGCAGAAAATTGTGAAAATAATAACTAAGGTCCCAAGAGGTTCTCTTGATCTTATCATGTTGCAATACTTAAACATATTTGAATATCTAACAGGCAGGGGTAAAATATAATGAAGCAAATGTGCTACATACCTCTCTATTGGTCGCATCGAACCTGACAAAATGTTCTGTTCCCTCATCCCAAATGAGTTTGTGTTGGGGGGAGGTGGTGATATTACAAGTCATGTCATCTTCACACACAAATGATGAGCAGTTGTTCACTAAGCTACACTGTATGCCACAATAGCTTACACAAGATGCCACAGCCTGGGAGGTCTGAGTTACTGCACCTTCCTCTTGTTTTATGGGTAACTTACAATAGAAATCGTAGATGTCACTTTTTATGTGTGTCAATGAGATTGTCCCAATAACCAAACATAAGTTTAAAACACTCATAATTCCGGGATGCACGGTCTTCTTTTTTACCTTCCAGTGGAGTCTGAAGTGTCATAATACCACGTGACTCGCTTCATTGGATTGCACATGGATCGTTTATCATTCTAGGTGGCGTTAATGGGAATGTTCCACAAGGGAATTGGCAACAAAATGAACCGGTCATAAAACTGTCAAGGCAGGTCTACTGTACTTCTACAGTTCCATTGATAAGCTAAATGGTGTAAATATACATTTAAATCCCCGTATTAAATTTTAAAGCCTCACTGTAGCTAACAGGCCAAGCAGATGAAAGCGGAGTGGAAAATGTTGGTGTTCGGAATGAGTTCAGAAGTCTCAGTGGCAGCTATGTTGATTTAGATATGTAATCTATGACCCGAGCTGATGTTTTTCATTTGAAAAAGTTTAACCTTGAGATGACCTTTGTTTGACCTTGAGCAACAAAATCAATGAAACTTCACATATTTTTGCAGGAAATGTTAATAATCATATTCCTTTGGATAACACAAACTCTACAAACACAGAACACTGCATATCATGAAAATATATTAATTAGAACCAATTTTACAGCTGTTTAAAGGTTTTAAGATGTAGTATTTTCTAATGGAAATGATAGGAGAAAAATTGGCCATTTCTTACGTCTCCCCCACAAAATTCCCAAAATGTAACTAGAACAACTATACGGTGTTGTGGTGCGTCAATCTTAGTTGTTAGGCTGTAAAAAGAATTGCTCGGGCCATTTAAATTTTGTACATTAACCCTGAATATAATGGGAATTGCCAAAATTTAATCTAAATTTATAAAAGTGGCATGGGCAAAATTTTTTCAATCCAGCATACACTGTAAAGTAATTTTGTTGATGTCTAAGATGTACTAAAGTTTTAAAAACTAAGCGTTTTATACGAATCCGTTGTTTTACAAAATTAAGGGCTTTTCAAATTTATGTTTGTACAAATTATGCAGCAACCCTCCTTAATGATGATCATCACTGAAATATATGTGTCGAGGAATTCATAAAGTCAAATTGCTTTTATTTCTTTATTTCTGAAGATAAAGGTTCAAGACAATTCATCACATCATGTCAATACAAAAATCAATTAATTTTCTTCCCCTTGTTTTAACTGGCATCATTCAAATGACCATGTTGTGCAGGCAGCAGAAAAGGGCGCAACCCACTGCAACTAATGACGTCACTATAACAGTGTGCATAAAATGCCCTGAAAAGCTGCCAATGTCCATAACTCAAACGCTTTCTTTGTATCTCCTTCTAAATCCATGCATTTAGAGTTCGGAGCAGTACGTGTATGTACGCGTTGGTCCGCAAAACTTTTTCAACATGTTGAAATTTTGTGCAGATGAGATGCGATTGGCCAGTTCGCACTGAATCCTGCATTTATGCGAACAATTGCAAGGTACAGAGAAAACACGAACAATTATGGAGAACACACGCGCAAGGAATGGAGTTGGTCGTGTTCTGTCTGCAATACATTTGTCTAGTCCTATATATCTGTATTTGTATACTTTCTGTGCATGATTTCTATATCAGTGTTCATCCACGTTGCTCGCTTTAGTCTTTTTTTCGACTTGTGCACAAAAGCGCAAAAAGCGAACGTGAAATTTTCCACTCAGCAACTCATCCGCTAAGCCTGTTCGCTACAGTGAGACCAAGCTATAAAAAATATAAAAATATCTCATCAAAATATGTGAATTTTTAATTTTACAGAAAAATAACACATGTACATAAAATGTACATAAAATCATCGTTGATAAGATAATATCAAAATTCAGGCAAAGAAACCAAATCAAAGAAAGTCAGTGGAGTGATATCACACCCTAGGTGTGTATATATGAAGAAAATAATAGGATTTTCGTTCCACTATTGTAGAGGAAGCAAAAAGGTCGTTGCGTATGGGAATTTAAGGATGCAAACTCTCGCGATGTATCCCCAAAATCTCGCGTGAACTAGTTGTGTATACTTTGGACTCTACTTAATGCTAGTGATGAATAATAATTTATGCTAATGATGAATAGTTTTATTACAAAACACATTCATACCACAGAATATGTGTTATGAGATGTATAGGAGGGGATCAATAACTGTGCTAATACCCGCCATGCAGGGATCAATACATATCAACAAAACAACCATTCATTGCTAAGATACTAATGTACATCAGCGACTTTGAAATGTTGATGAAGACTGTATATTTGTACCTTGTAAATAAGTAAGTTTAAAATAAATAAGCTTTTTATGAAGGCAGCTAAACGTGAATGATCTCTATTAAGATAATTGTCATGTCTCCATGGGATTCAGTCAGACAGGGGTGTGATTATTTGCATACATTATGTAAATAGTTTAAACTAAGCTGAGAATCTTCAGCCCCTCAACCATCAGCCCCTCAACCATCAGCCCCTCAACCATCAGCCCCTCAACCATCAGCCCCTCAACCACCAGCCCCTCAACCATCAGCCCCTCAACCATCAGCCCCTCAACCACCAGCCCCTCAACCATCAGCCCCTCAACCATCAGCCCCTCAACCACCAGCCCCTCAACCATCAGCCCCTCAACCACCAGCCCCTCAACCATCAACCACCAGCCCGTCTACCATCATCTCCTGATCTCTTTTCAGAATAACAAATTCTTGAACAGTCAATTGTCCCAAAACAATTTTAGAAATTCCTTCAAACCTTGTCTCTACCCTTGAATAAATTGGTTTTCAATACATTTTATTGTTACAGTAATTGTTCAAATTTAGATGTCTAATTTCGCTTTCCTGGAATTGATTCTGCCACTTTTTTCATTCCATTTTGTATTATTAGTTAAAGATAAATGATGATCTCAAAATCTATCTCTGGTATTTTAAAGTAAAATATTCCTTTTTTGTTCTCCACATTATCAACACCCATAAAGTCTGCTGTCAATTACATTTATTTTGATCTAGAGATATTAGATTATGACAAAGTACAACAATATCCCATGATGACATAATAAATAGGTACAATGTAATAGCAGACACTTCACAAAGAGACAATCTCTACTGATAGCCTACAGAGAGGAGAAAGTCACATGTCTACAGGTGTGAGTCTAATCATACAGTAGATTATCTCACACAGATAAGATTAGAATCTGTGTATCTCATCAGCATCATCCATGCCACTTATATAACTATAGTAAACATCTAATGGAAAGTAGAATTTAAAATCATAGATTTGTAAGCATTAATTAAGATGTCAAGTGTTTCATAAATTTGTCTCTATTTGCGAATATGGAGAGGGGCAGTAGAGTAATTAAATGACAAGATACATGAAATCCTAAGAAACAAGAGGAAATCTGTAATGATAAACTACAAACAGGAGAAAGTCACATGTCTGAAGGTGTGAATCTTATCGTGCCACAGATCTCATCAGTGTAACAAACATTTACTTATATAACTGTAGGAAACACCTATTTAAATGTTAGAACAGCATTTAAATAGTATTTAATGGAAAATGTACTTTAAAAGCATAACTTTGTAAGCATTTTCTTGAAGGATATAATTTAGTTGAGAAAAGTAGCATGGGTATTACTGTATTGAAGTATAAAATGATTGATATCTCACTTATTGTCAAGCTATAATTCAGGTATCATGTGCCATAAATCCATATATAACAAAGGAAATATCACGATCTTAAACAGTGTTGATTTTCCTCTGCAAAAATTCCCATTGGTCAATTCAGAATGTATCAGAAAAGTACTTAGATAGACACTTGCTAATTGTTTGTTTTGTCTGTAAAATCCTGAGAAACAACTTTTTTGTTTTGTTTGGCATGACAGCACGTTGACCATTAACGTTTGGACGTTTACACAACAAAGCACGTGTGATATGTTATATATTCATTCTCCTTATCTGATGTAGGCGAGATGGTTTGCATAATGTATGGGTATATAAAGGCAGAGATTTTCCAAGCCAGTCACAAAGCCAGTCACAAAGCCAGTCACAGAGCCAGTCACAGATTACCATAACTGAAGGTGAGTGCATTTTAATTTTGTTATATTATGTGCAAAGTATTTTTTTATCGTAACTTGCAGATAAATCTTGAGCAATTCAGAAACAAATACATGTGAAAAGGATAAAAAACCTGAGTTCTTGCAAAAAAAATACATCAAAATAGATATCAAATCCAATTCAATAGAGAACGTCATCTCAGTAAGTTGATAATGATACATTTCTGTTTAAATCCATGGTATACAACTAAAATCACCTCTTTCTTTATTATATGAAAAGAATAAGTCCGAATAAAGACTGCTCACTGAGGAACAAAGTTTCTCAACTTTTATGTATAGTAGTCATTAGTTTCTGAAATACTGAAAGGCATGATTTGTATGATTCTGAATTAAGTGTCAATTAAATGATTAGAGTGTGAAGATATCATGATTACACAGATATTGGGAAATATCAATATTCTCATCGATTCATCAATAATTCTAAAGATTTATGAAGATTATTTCACCGATAGATATATCATTATTTTTTTTATTCATATATCATTTTAAAGGATTTACTTGTCAAACAATAAAATTACAAGGCAGTAATTAATATTGAAAAAGTGAAGTGCCCAAAACATTGTGTTTGAATTTTTCTCACAGCTTATTTCTCAGTTTATGGAATATCGATCTAAACATGATTATATACAACTAACTACTCACTAGAGATGTATATGTGATAACATTGCCCTCCTTAATCAATCCATGGAATAAATAGACATTTTACTTCTATGTTATCCATTATTAATCCGTTTAGTTTCTGTGTGCATCATTTATGTTTTAATTTAAAATGATTGCAGTATTTTTACATAAGATATTCAACTTGTCTCTCTTATTTTGCAGCATCCATTCACCATGTTTTCGAAGGCTTACCTATTGTTGGTGCTGCCCCTAGTGGCCATGTCTGCAAAAGTGCAGCCCAAAGATGAAGAATGGGTCAAGCCTTGGTTCTGCAAAAATGACATAGACTGCCCAGTCTTCTCTGTCATATCCTCCAATGCTGTAAGTATATGCAAAGACCGTAATTGTGACTACATACATTCTTCTCAATGGTTTTCTTGTAAAAAAAGTTTTTTTTTATCAAGAATGAAAAAAATTAAATTTCATTTTTTGAATCTTTCAAAATCAAATTATGATGACAAACAATATTGATGGATTTTTCCCCTTTAAGGAGTATGAGTTGCGCAGCTACACTCACGGACGCTGGGTATCTACTCAAGTCCTCGGCATGGATCTAGAAGTAGCAACAAGCACTGGATTTAACAGACTCTTTAGGTACATCAGTGGAGAAAATAACCAGGGTATGTGTTATATTATACTACCAGTATTGACAAATCTATCTCACAATAAATATATTTGAACATTGATTTATTGCAATTTTCATGAAATTAGCAAGTTACAAACTTGTGCCTTTTTAATCAACTTGATATTTCTAAATAAAACTCTACCTCATTTTAATAACTCATCTACATCATTAAATAACAAAATGTGTAGTGGCAAGAAGTTTATTTCATAGACATTGCTTGTTTGCAGGTGTTAAGATTGACATGACTGCCCCAGTGATCACCAAGGTCCTGCCTGGAGATGGACCTAACTGTGAGAGTACCTTCATCGTGTCCTTCTATGTCCCATACAAGAACCAGGAGAACACCCCTGCTCCCACCAACCCTGATGTATTCCTCGAGATGTTCGCTGATATGAATGTCTATGTCAGGTGGGTTACTCCAGCCAGATATAACCTGATTTACTTTGTAGTCAAGTGTTTGTTCAGTTGGTTTTTAATCAAAAGCATTACTTTTCACATTATAAACATTGTCACGAACACACATCATTCCTTTTTGTCTGTCTTTTCTTGCCAATATAATCAAAGCAAAATTAAACCACCTGATGTGGTTGATGACTATTTGTAGTTTATTTTTTATAAAGAGAGATGATAAAGTACATGCATTCCGTTAATTTGTAAATTATGTAAAAAAAAATCTACCCCCTTTTATTATTGCTATAAATTATCTTTAAAAATCTTAAAAACATTTATTTCAGTTTAAAAAAAGCCAGTGTGTTTCCTTCGTGAATAATGTCAAAAATACAAGATGATGTAATATGTTGCAGGTCTTTCAGTGGTTTTGCCTCACAAGAAGACTACCTGAGGAATGCAGTGCAGCTGTCTGAGGCTATCGGTGACTCCTCCCAACATGAGACACAGTACTACTACACTGCTGGTTATGACAGTCCATTCACACTCTTCAACAGGCATAACGAGGTCTGGTTCATTGCTAAAGCCTAAACTTGTTAAACTAATGACCACTACACACTGTATATATTCTGTTCATATGAGTCATTAAGGCTCAGTGAAGCATCTCTGTCACTGGTTTCATTACAATGTAATGATGCTAATCCATGTAAAATTACATCTTTATATCATTAGAGTCATTTTTATACCATCATATTCACTTTTTATATCGTTATAGTTAAATCTCTATACCATTATAATCACATCTTAATACCATTAAAGTCATTTTCATACCATTTATTTTGTGAATAACTATAACAATGAGAATGTGTGACATGTCCAAAATGTATAAACACGTATAAAAAAATCATTAATGGCATAAATGCATGATAAATGTATTATTCTGTAATTATGTTATAAACATGAAATGGATAAATTCTTTTCCTGTACCAGATGTTGTCAATAAAGTTATATATCTATAATGTACGATCTTGTCTCTTTTACATTAGTTGTGCATCTTAAATAGGTTTGCAATTAATATACGGTAGAGTTAGAAAAAATGAATATTGGTGATAAAGCCCAACATTACTGAATGGTATATAATACAGACCATCCCCTTGATATGATTAACAAACTTCATAGTGTCACTGGTGACACAGTGGATGGGCAAATCAAGTTGAATATTTAGTTGGGAAATATTTAGAGTTCACTTTGTGGACTTGCCTCTTACTTAAGGTTTATGCTTAATTGGCCAATTTCAATCATTTAGTGAGTTACTCCTAATTACACAAGCAGACATAAAGATGTGTAAAATAAAAACACATGATTTCCATGCACCAACACCTGATTATCATGCACCACACACCTAATTATCATGCACCACATACATGATTATCATGCACCACACACCTGATTTTCATGCACCACACACCTAATTATCATGCACCACACATCCGATTATCATGCACCACATACCTGATTATCATGCACCACATACCTGATTATCATGCACCACATACCTGATTTTCATACACCACACACCTGATTATCATACACAACAACCTGATTATCATGCACCACACATCCGATTATCATGCACCACATACCTGATTATCATGCACCACACACCTCATTTTCATGCACCACACACCAGATTATCATACACAACAGCCTGATTATCATGCACCACACACCTGATTATCATGCACCACACACCTGATTATCATGCACCACATACCTGATTATCATACACTACATACCCAATTATCATGCACCACACACCCAATTCTTTTCCTGTACCAGATGTTGTCAATAAAGTGATATCTATAATGTACGATCTTGTCTCTTTTACATTAGTTGTGCATCTTAAATAGGTTTGCAATTAATATACGGTAGAGTTAGAAAAAATGAATATTGGTGATAAAGCCCAACATTACTGAATGGTATATCATTCAGACCATCCCCTTGATATGATTAACAAACTTCATAGTGTCACTGGTGACACAGTGGACGGGCAAATCAAGTTGAATATTTAGTTGGGAAATATTTAGAGTTCA